>JBCNJP010000009.1:48887231-48907605 GCA_039602395.1 Deinandra increscens subsp. villosa | reverse complement strand
ATTCTTGAACAGAAATGGACTCATGGATTGTAAAGGTGCCATCAGCTCTATGAACATAGAAGAGCTTCTCCTCCTCTTCCCAAATGATAAATTTTATTTCACTGGAGGGCATTACATCTTCTTCTTCTGCTGAGTCATCATCTAAATTGCTTCTGTAGAGCATTCCACTTTCCAGCACAGATGGCTCAATTACAAGCCTTAGCATGTGCTCTGCTCTTGAAGGATTCATAATTTCTCTGGGCTTTAGAATGATGTCTGTCCTTTGCAGCAGAGTGAGTTGAGAAGTTACCTTGCGAATATTTACCACTTGAGTTATGCCACTGGCCATAGTAAAGGTGAAATCAAATGTGGCTTCATCCACTGTCCAACCCACAATTTGTCTTTTGTTGGGTGGAGCTCTTCTCTTTTGTTTTTGATTTCTTTTACTCTTGGCATGCATCAGCTTTCTTTTCCTGACCAATCTTTCTTCATCAGAGTCAACAGTAGTTTCTGGCACAATGGGTTTCTTGCCTCTGTCAGATGAAGAAGGGCCAGCTTGAACTTCAGTAGGTTTGGTGATGGTGGTGGAGGGTTCATTGATGGTGAGTGGAGGAAGTGAGGTTTGTGAGGGTGGTTTACTGGCTTCAGGAGTTGGGCTAGAAGGTGGGGTAGGTGGAAAGATATCAGAAAAGTCCATAGTAGGAGGAGGCTTCTTCTTGAAAGGAATGATGGGTGTGAAATTGTCAGCTCTGAATTTTGGATTGGCAAGTTTGGTGGCTACTTTCTTGGAGATTTTGGGAGGTTGGTATGGAATGATGGCTAGAGACTGTAGAAGGGATGGAACTGATGTAGGTATGGGATTTGGGTCATATATGAAGGAAGGTGGAGGAGGGATATCTGCATCATCAGTGATCTCAGGTTTAACATTTATATGAGTTGACATACCTGAGGTGAGCTCTGAAGGTGCAGGCATCACAAGCTTTGGGTTGACAGCAGCTGTATCTCCTTTTAGCTTATGAAAAATTGAGTCAATCACTTGGCATAGTTCTTTGACTTTCATTTGAGCTACCTCTTCTTCAGTTCTTATGTTTCTGACCATAAATGCCCTTTTTACCCTTTTCAACAGTTGATAATTCTCATCACACTTTACCAGCTTGGTAGGCAAATGAGAGGCAATGGAGATTAGCCTCTGCCTATCGGCTTCAGTCACAGCATCCAAATCATAATCCTTCATTCTCCAGTTGAAAGACCTGGTCTTTGCCTCTTCCAATAAATTTTCAAAAACAGAATTTTGCATGTAAAGATCAAATTCCTCTTGAATTTCTTTAGCAAGCCTCTCATCCTCTGCTATTCTCTTGGCATCCTCTACCATCTTCTGTATAGCTTCAGCCTCTGGAGTTTGAACCACCTGTTGAATTGTTTTAGGAATTTCAGCATGAACAGGTTCTTCCGCTTGGGTAGGTTCAGTGCTCCCTAAGGTTATGAGGGTTTCGGCCATTTCTGCTATTTCAGCATTGCTCCTTTCTTCCGGTTGAACCTCAGTTGGTTCAGTAGACCTATCAACACCAAAAACTGAATTGCCAGGGCCAGAAGTTTCCACCTGGGCAATCGAATGGGTTTCCGGTTGAATAATATTCTCAGCTTCCACAAACACTTCCGCCTGAAGTTCCGCCTGAACTTCCGCTTGGACATCAGATTGATCTTCAGTCACCACCTGGGGTTTGGTGACTTCAGATTCTATATCAGCAACTTCCAACACCTCTGTCCCTTCATCTTCACCAATAGGATTCTCGTCTTCTCCTTCAGAGATTGTAGCAATTACAGTGGTTGCAGCGCTGTCTTCGGTTGCCTTGCTGTGATCACTGGCTCTTTCAGCCGGAAATATAACATCTTTCAGAAGTGTAGTGATCATGTTGATGTGCTCAGGTAGAGCACCAGCAATCAACATCGAAGATTGAACCAGCTCTGTGAGGTTGGGATCCTCAAAAGGTGAGATAGCAATCAATTGACTGCTTTTGATGTTGGCCCAACACTCTTCAACACCAAAGGGATTTATGCCAATTCTTTGACAAGCTGTGGCTCTGACTTCAGCCGGTATCCTTTGATCTTCTTCAATCTCTGTAATGACAGGCCTTGAGGGCATCTTCTCCCCCAATTTGACAGTATCAGCTTCTTTAGCTATTACAGCTTCATCAGCATCACTGTGAAGGGTTGAAGGACCTGCTTCAGCATCAGTTTGATTAACCTTCACCAGTTTGGCAACAGTTACATTTAGAGTATCAACCTGTGCTTGAAGAGATAGGTACAGATTCGTCAATTCAGGTAGTGAAAAACTTTCCTCAACTGGCTTTTTGCCAGCATCCTTGGACGAAACCAAGCTATCAATCCTAGATTGATCAGCAGTGGTACCCATGGCTTCTTGGCACCTGGGATTCTCTTCATCTGTCACAACAACAATTGGTTCCAATGAAGAGAACTTCAAGTGCTGATTCAGAGAAGATTGCCGCGAATTGGGTCTTATTGATGTTACTGCTGACACCAGGGTCCAGTGGGGATCCCTGGGTAGCAGCAGCCCTTTCCGCATGAATCTCATCAGTACTCCCGAGATTCACCTCCAGTAAGGAGTGTGGGTTCAGTGCTGCAGGGTCCTGGCTTATCAGGATGTTCTCATGTGATGTGGCAGGTGAGTTAATAACACCTTCACTTAAGCCAAGATTGATAGCACTGTCACTCCTGGGTGATTGGGGTTGAAGTGGTGACATGTGTCCAGATGGGGATTGTGCATCTGCTTCTAATGACTCCCCCTCAAATGAGGGTTCGTCCCTAAGAGAGAATCCCAATTTGATAAGTTTCCGCTTGGAATTTTTGCCTGGAGCGGGGTTAGAATCTTCGGGTTGGGTGGTGGCACTAGGTGGAGGAGACCTAATAACCACTTGTCTCTGTCTTTTGAAAGTGACAGGAGGAGTTTCAGTTGAGGAGGTGGCAGTGGTAGATTGATTGTGTGCTTTCCTCTTTCTGGATTGGAAGGTTTTTAGTGTTGAGGAAGCAGGGACAGATGTGGGATCAGTAACTGTTAGGTCTACAGTTCTTTCATCTTGAGCAGGGAGCTCAGGCACTCCTACAGTTTCCGGTTGAACTTCTGCTGTAGCAGGTTCATCAGGAAACTGCCTTGGAATTGGTAAGGGGTGGTCAGTATCCCTTCCAAGAAATGGAGATTTGTTTAAAGCAAGGTTTGAAAAGGTTTTCTCAATCAGAAGTTTTTGATGCAAAATTGTACCTAGCCAAACTATGTGGGGGTACTCTTCTTTGAGAATGTAAGTCAAAAATCTAGGATACAGGTAAATATATTCAGAATTGACATTTGATTTTAGGGCTTGAAAAATGAGTTTTGAAAAGTTAAAGTTTTCACCTTTTACAATAGCGAAGAAAGCAGAAGCTTGCTCGCTGGAGAGTTCATCAAATCCTCTGATACCAATTGTAGGATCGATATACGTCAGAGTTAAACTTAAACAATTTCCTTTACTTGCAAATATAACCTTGCGGAATTAAGTTATATTTTACTTTTCTTAAGCAAATTAGAGTTCTTGTATAATGTAAATGCTTGATTTGCAGAATAGTAGAGACAACGAAATATCGAATATTCGGCACTATTTGCATTAACTCAAAGCTACACTATTACAAGTGATAACCACACTGCTATGTAAACTGAGAGAAAACAAGCTATATGTAGTGCAGATGAGATCAATCACAGCCATTGATCTCATGTGATCTAATCTAGACCGTACATTACAAAGTCAAATCTAAACTACCAAAAGAATAAACTTCGACAATAGGAATGACTTGCGTGTTGACAGCAACAATCTACTTTTGGAGAGCGGCTTGGGCAGATGTAGAAGCATACGAGAAGCTTTTGCAGGATGGGACTGCTGAAAAGACTTCTCAGGAAAAGTCAGGTTGAACTCATTATCTGATGGATAATCGAGTTCACCCGGAATATTCACTAAGTGACAAAATTGCTTCTTTCCGCTTGAACTTGTTGTTCCGCTTGAAGTTGTAGTTCCGCTTCAACTTCAGCCGAAACTGTCAAAACTGCAGTTCAGCCGGAAAACTTCAAAATTGAAGTTCCTTACAATCTTCTAGTAACTCAGACAAGCCAATAGCTTTAACAGTTTTACTTCACCATCTTCTAGTAACTCAGACAAGCCAATAGCTTTAACAGCTCAACATGATGGTGTATATGATTGGGGTCAACGTTTTGGATATGATTCATCAGCTTTGATTGTTACTCATGTTCAGATAGATGATTGAGTTAGAATACACATGTGTTTTATATCACACGTACATGTTAGATTTCATGTGTTTAATAGATTACAATTTTCTTTTACACATTGTATAATGTATTATTTGTATGTGTGTGTTTTGATGCACGTGTGTATTATGATGCACGTGTGTGTTATAACCCGTTTGTGCTGCTATCTCTACATCATATCATAAACTTATATCCTCTTTACCTTTTTGTTTATCTTTCTCCATTTCTAACACCTCCTTTTTCGATTTTTTTTATTTTAACTTTTCATCACTTTCTCTGTTGTATACAACCTTCAGCTTCTTTCCTGCCACTGTTTTTTTTTTTACATTTTAGTAAATATACATTTATCTTTTTTTTATAGTACATGTGTTTTCAATTTAACATGTGTGTTTTAGCTTACAATTTGTTAATGGTTGCTCTTTGTCACTTTCGTAAAACAACGTCTGGTGTTTCTGGCTTGTTTGTATATTTTGATCGAAACTGTCCAGCTATCCTCATGCTTTTTCTACCTGACTCGATAATACAACACGTCATAAAAATAGGATAATAAAAATAAACAACATTATATAAATGTAAAATAATGATAATATGTTGAAGGGAATAAATAAGTTTACGCTTCACACGTTCCATCTGCTTTATGTTAATCTGAAAGAAAAAAATATTATCAATTAATAAATAATGTTATATTAACAAACAATATTGTCATTAAACTTGATCTATAACGTGCATTTATACTGTGGTACACGTGTGCACTGTCACTACCATTTGTCTTATTTGATTACTTTTCAATAATTTTGCACATGATTTTTTTTAAACACATAATGTAGCTCACTGTCGGTAGCGATTTTAACGATACACACGTGTACCATGTCAATGTATTATCCGATTACAACATTTATAATTTGGTACACCTGTGTATTTGTTGTATGTTGTTTCTATAATATGACATGTCATTCTATTATCAGACAGTATATGTGCATTGTGTAGTGCTTCATGTGTTTTCTTATTTTCCTAATCATAATTGTTCCTAAAATTTTATACACAGTTCCCACTCATGTTTTGTTACACATGTGCATTGTTCATGTAATGTATTGTTTTCTTAACTCAAACGGTGATGTTCTTCTACAAAATGTTTTTCTTATGTTTTCTATGCTTATTGCTTTCCTGGTTGATTTTTTTATACAAAATTTTATATCGTTTGCACTTGTACATAGTTAACACATGTACACTATTCCTGTGCACATGTGCATCATGTCTATTATTTTATTCTGTTACCTATTTTTATGTTGTTTTGCATAATTTTTTCTTTCTTATCCGTGCTTTTTACCAAAAATCTGGTATATAGTTTGTTGTTGTACAAAGTTACATATGTGCATCAATTTTGTGTATATGTTATCCGGATCAGTGAATGTGCTAATTAGTTCTTCAAACTATGTGTAGTATACAGGCTATTTGCAATTGCATGTCGCATTTACTGACTAGATTCTCAAATATAGGTTTAAACCGCATATAACGCTTTAAACTACTGTGACTAACTAGATTCTCAAATTGAGGTTTGTGATATGCATTGCTATACGATTATTGACTAATTTTGACTGAGTATTGTTGTTTACCTCTAAATCGTCGCTCCTTCATTTGAATCTTCGTCTCCGATCCCGAAATTTCGAGTGCTTTTCAGGTTCTGGTGATGTTGCTTTGTTGTACTTTGAAACTTGTTCGGATCTCTCTTTGTTCCATCGAGATTTAGGGCTTTTTTCTAGTGATTTAGGCAGTTTCTCGATCGGGGCGGGGGGAGGAGAGTCTCTTTGAATGCGAATCTAAGATTTCACGAATGTTGTCACATTGAATTAGGTCAAATTGATATTTCCGATAATGCCCCTCCGTGAATTTGAGGGTTTCAAATTTAGAAGTTACAGTTTTGGCCCCTCCCCTTGTAAATGTGTCTTTTTCTCGGGCTTTTACAAAAATTTGTGTTCTCGTAGGATCTCAACCCTATATATATATATATATATATATATATATATATATATATATATATATATATTAATGTTAGCAGTAAATAGAGCAAGCCCAAGAAGCTCTTAGAGATAGAATTAGTGTTTTTTTCAAAGTCACAGCAATAAAGAATTTCAAAAAGATTATATTTGGCATTATTTCCACTTTTAACAAAACGTATCCAAATCCTTAGCCCCAGCCTACACTTACAACTTTTTTAAGCCCTCATGATGTCTATGAGAATTTTCGGCGAGATCGGTACAAGTTTATCCATTTACAAACATATAGCCTTTGCTTGATTTCACTTTGGTATAAGTGTCCACTCGAAGTCTGTCCATACACGAACACCGAGACTTAGGTGATCTCTTGTTAGGTGTAAATGGTTATATAACTCAGAACTTTTAGTAGGCTGTTGTAGTTTTCATCTTTTTAGTCACTTTGTAAGGGTCAGTTTATGAGGCTTATACATTAGAATAGTGTGCTAGTTAGTGGTTAATTAAATGGGCTTGGGATGGGCCAAAATTAAGGCTTTGTAGGCTCACCTTTTGTGCTATATAAACACAAGGATGATGCATTTGCATGGGTTGGCCATTTTGGGAAGAAATACGTGGACTACGGAGGAGCATCTAGGGATTTCGATTTTCTCAACCGGTTGTACTAGACGAGTTTGTTTAATTAATGTGAAAGCATTTCAGGTTTAATCGTATTTTGATATTGTTTGTTTAAGTCGTCTTCTAATTCATCTATATTCTTGAATCGATCAATCACTTGGATACAGACTCGTGATTAATCTTTGATATCGTATCCGTGATTTTACCTACAATTGGTATCAGAGCCAAGAAACGTTGTTTCGAGATTATCACAATATCCGATTCAAGTGTTCTTGTGATTATTCGTTGATATTTGGGATGATTTTTATTAGACGGCGTTGAAGAACAAATTGGGGTTCTATTTTTTTTTTAGTTCATGCTATATTTAATATTTTGCTATCCAAATTTCTGGTGTTAGTAACGATGTTTTCCAAAGTCTAAAGAGAAGGTTTCTCCTTTAATTGAAAAATAAAGTTTCAATTTGTTGTTCATGGCGCACGAGTTTAATGATACATGGTTTGAGGATTGGTGGTTCGCAGCCTCACTTAGTTTCATCATGATTGAAACTTCCGATTTTTAGGGCATTTGAATTTGTTTGGAATTTTGGACGATTTTTCTCTTGATTGTTTTCTTGGAGATTAAGTTACCGATCGAATTCATACTTGCCAGCTTCTAGGTCTACGGTTTTTGATAGGGATTTCGGTGAAAGGCAAAGGGATATCGGTCCAATCTCAAAGGGTCCTCGGATCACATCAAAGGGTCGCAACTTCATTCCAAATTTGGTTTTCAATTCATATTGGTCTTCGGTCAACAACGACTCTTCGCAATGGATCTCGGTCGAAATCTTCTTGCTTTCGGCTATGTCTCATTTCTCGATCGACATAGTCTCGGTTGTCAATAAGTTTTCGGTCAAAAACTATGGGTTGTCGGTTTTTCATCAAGTGTTCGATCTATTTCTCGGCCGTCTCCATCGGTTTCACGGCTAAGGGTTTTCGGTTCACTCACAGGTTCTTAGTCTGTGTTCTTGCATTCTCGGTATTAGTATGTATGTTTGTATAGAGTTCTGGGTCCATTATGTAAATTGTATAGATATATATAGGGACATGTATTCTATATTTTGGTGATCAATACACAAGATATTCACAATCAATATGGTATCACAGCCAAGATCCTAAAAACCCTAATTCTCCCTCCCACATACGTTCGGCCGTAACCCTCCCTACCTCGTTCTTTTTTATCCGGCCGCCACCATCACGCAGACTACAATCTGGCATAGTCTGACAACGAACCAATTCCACCTGCTACTCCCTCACAATCTCCTGCTACCTCTGACGCCGACTTTATGGAGGATGCTACGGCTACGGCTACGGCTACGGCCCTTCTCGAGGAAGAAAAAACGAAACTCACAAATTGCTATGCGGTTACGAACATTTATCTTAAGGTTCGCATTCTTGATGGCACCAAAGTCACCTAGTCTATGTGGGTAAAGATGTTACAGCTTCAAGTCAAGGCCTACAAGGTCATTGAGCATATCGAAGAAGTTGATCCACCGGAGGCTACGGGTCCTTTGTATCGCATTTGGGCTGAGACCGATGATGTCATCCTCCAGTTGATATATGGTACGATCTCTGATGAATATCTCATTCGTATAATAGAAAACAATACTACGCCTCGTAAGGCTTGGGTAAAACTTCAAGAGATTTTTCAAAATAATAAGGGCTCACGAGCCGCTACACTCGAGCATGAGTTCACAACTTTAACTTTAGCCTCTTGTTCCTCGATGGAGGCATATTTTCAAAAAATACATGATCTTGCTGAACAATTAACCGACGTGGGACGCGATGTTGATGAAAGTCGGAAGGTTTTACAACTTGTTCGGGGACTCCCATCTGAATATGGCACTGTTGAAACTATTATCAATAAAAGCTCCCCTACTTGGGATGAAGTATGTAACATGCTTCAACTTGAACTCCAACGCATCGTGGGTCGACCTCAAACCAACCCATCTAATAATCAAGAAGTCCTTATGACCACCTTCACCAACCGCAACCCCAACCCCCCTCAACCTAATACCAATAATCCCAACCCACCACCCCAAAACCGTCCCTATGAACCCAATGCTCTAAACCCCACTTACTACCTACCTCCACCTCATAACCAATTTCGACGTGGTGGGGGCCGCAGCTACAACAACCGAACGGGGCAGGGGGTAGGGGGCGAAACAACCGCAACCGAAACTACTATCCTAGCCCTACCTATCCTACACCAACACCACCACCCTACACTTACTACACACCACCGCCTCCACCCACCCTACCCCTCCCAGCCCGTCGCCTGTTACCGGCCACAACCGACCCCTTAACTCTCCCAACCACCTCCCCATTCCCCTCAGGCACACTTCGTCGGTCACCCACACCTGAACCCTTATCTGGGTTACAACGCCCTTAACCCCACCGACCTTGTCAAAACGGTTCAGGGAGTTCAGTTAACTCAACCCACTCAGATTTGGTACATGGACACGGGAGCCTCAACTCATCTTGCGGCAAACCCATTTATGATCCAATCCCCTTTATCATCGTCTCATATTAGTCATATTTTTGTTGGGAATGGCAAAAAGTTACCAATACGGGGCTCAGGTAATGCTTTACATCACCTACCTTCTCAAACCTACAAACTTAATAATGTTCCGTTTGCCCCGAAAATGATTAAAAATCTTATCTCTGTACGTCAATTTTCTCGTGATAACCAAGTTGCTATTGAATTTGACCTTTTTGGTTTTTCTTTGAAGGATCCTAAGACTAGCAAGCTCATTTCCCGCCATACTAGCTCGGGAGACCTCTACCCATTCACGCCACCATCCTCTCCTCCTGTCGCTTTCTTGGTCTTTCATCCTTCACACTTATGGCATAATCATTTGGGTCACCCAGGGTCCTATGTTTTGGATTTTTTTTATCTACTTTTAAACTTATTTCATGTAATAAAGAAACGACTACTTCGGTTTGCTAGTCGGTCAGATTGCTAATAGCAAACGCTTGCCTTTTCATTATTATGTTTCCGTTACTTATTCATCATTTGACATTATTCACTGCGATTTGTGGACATCGCGCTAATTTTAAGCAAGTCTAGTTATAAGTATTATCTTGTGTTGGTTGATAATTATTCTAATTATGTTTAGGTGTATCCTTTGAAATACAAATCAGAGACCTTTGCGTCATTCACTAAATTCCATAAACTTATCCATACCCAATTTCAGAAAACCATTAAAACGTTTAAAAGTGATTTAGGCGGTGAATTCGATAATAATAATTTTCATAAATTTGCTAACGATAACAGGCTTGTCTTTCGTTTCTCATGCCCCTAGACTTCACCTCAGAATGGCCGAGCTAAGCGTCTGCTACGACGACTTAATGACATCATACGCACTTTACTAACGCAGGCTCGCCTTCCACCTCCCTTTTGGGTGGAAGCCCTTCACACCGCCGCCTATCTTCCCAATATCCTTCCCACCAAACGTCTCAACTTTAACACCCCTGATTTTATCCTATACCTCCGACATCCAATGTACGATCATCTACGTGCACTCGGGTGTGCCTGCTACCCAAATCTTTCGGCCACTATGTCTCATAAACTCACTTCGTGATCCGTTCGACCCGTCTTCCTCGGATATCCTCAAAACTTTAGAGGATATCGGTGTTCTGATCCTTCCACCGGTCACATCCACATCTCCTAACATGTCCTCTTCGATGAGAATGTCTTTCCTTACTCGTAGTCAATTTCACCACCGTACTCGTACCCTACCCCCAACACCGATTCCGATCCTCCCCCAGCCCTTCGTTCGTCACCATCCTCCACGACACCCATCCCCCCACCGACCACCGACCCCCGCCCCCCGCCTCCCGCCCTCTCGCCACAACCCAACCCCTAGTCCTCCTCCTCCTCGTCACCTTCCCCAACCATGCCGTCCCCACCTATTACACCACCTTTCCTACCACCCGTTTCTAACTCTCATCCCAGGCAAACCCGTGCTACATCCTGCATTTTTAAACTCGTTCACTGTCTCAATCTGCATACCGACATTCCTCGTACACCTATCCCTACCTCCTACAGTAAAGCATTATCTAACCCTAATTAGCGACTAGCTATGACTGATAAATATAGGGCTTTGCGAGACAATGATACTTTGGAATTGGTACCTCGACCCCCGGGCCATCCGGTTATCAGATGCATTTGGTTATTTCGGCACAAATTTAAATTGGATGGTACATTGGAGCGCTACAAAGCCTGGTTGGTCGTCAATGGTAGGTCACAGACGGTTAGTATTGATTGTATGGAGACATTTAGTCCGGTTGTTAAACCGGTCATGATTCGCACTATTCTATCCTTGTTGTCACTAGGAACTGGCTTATATATCACTTAGACGTAAAAAATGCATTTTTACACGGTGATTTAGCCGAAATAGTGTTTATGCAGCAGCCGTCCGGTTTTGTTGATCAAGAGGTCTCTTTTTGAAGCAGGCACCATGTGCATGGTACCAGCGCTTTTCTAATTTTCTCTTGGGCCACGGTTTCAAGAGCAGCGTCTTTGACTCGTCCGTATTTATCTATCATCATGGGGTTCACACAACTTATTTATTATTGTACGTTGTTGATATTGTCTTGACGACTTCTGATGGAGATTTTCTTCGTCAGATTATTATTACCCTCTCGAGGGAATTTGTGATGACAGACCTAAGCGAGCTTCATCATTTTCTTGGTATTACTATCACACATAAAAGTACGGGTTTATTTCTACATCAGGGTCAGTATGCTCGTGAGATTATTCAGCATGCATCTATGAGTTCGTGTAGACCGTGTGCCACTCCAGTTGACACTAACTCCAAACTGAGCGCTGACGATGGGCCTTTATTCGCTGATAAGGAGTTGTATAGGAGCCTTGTCCGGGGCTCTACAGTACCTTACTTTTACCCGTCCTGATATTACTTATGTTGTTCAGCAGGTTTGACTTTTCATGCATGCTCCACGTTAGCCCCATTTCCAGTTTATGAAGCAGATCTTTAGATATCTCCAGGGCACTTTGGCTACGGCATTCGCCTCTCTGTTGCACCCAATATTTCTCTTACAGCTTATTCGGG
The DNA here is from genome assembly GCA_039602395.1 of Deinandra increscens subsp. villosa. Taxonomy (NCBI): domain Eukaryota; kingdom Viridiplantae; phylum Streptophyta; class Magnoliopsida; order Asterales; family Asteraceae; genus Deinandra; species Deinandra increscens. The sequence goes on along the minus strand of JBCNJP010000009.1, from coordinate 48,895,601 downwards.
ATGCTGATTGGGGGGGGGGGGGGTTGTCCTGATTCACGCCAGTCTACCTCTTGGATTCGCAATCTTTTGTTTGAACTTCATGTTCCGGTTCCATCTACTACTTTGGTCTATTATGATAATGTTCCTGTCAGGACCGATTTCACATCAAGAATCCCGATCTTGAGCTCGAACGAAGATTGGATTCGAAAACCCATGAGACGATGATGATGGAGAGGAATCTAGGAAATCATACAAGAAAGATGACGAACTAGTCGAATGATTTCATTAGTCGAATGATTACAACAACGAAATCATGACAAACACACAATCTCTCTCTAGAAATGCATGGCTCACTCTCACTCTCTCTCTCTCTCTAGAATGGAAATCTCACACTACTCCACAAGAAAATCATCATCTCCACATTCAGAGACTCCTTTACTTGTAATGGGCACCCTCACTATATATAGTGAGGGTGACTGACAATAGACAAAACAACAAAATGAACAAATTTACAAGTAAATCAAATAACATAAAATATTAATGAAATAAAAGTTGATTTAATTAATCCGAAGCTTGACTCGCTCGAACCGATCTTCCGTTGACTTTTACGTTGACCGTTGACCCGAACGGTTGACTTTTCCGGAAAATGGTCTTCGGTCCGATCTTGCAAGCTTTGATCATCACAACCTAGTCTCTGAATCAATTCACATGGATTCTTCAGTCGAATGCTTCGGTAAACAGATTTGATGGCGTTAGTCAAATAGATTTTTGTTCCAACACTTTCAGCAGTTTATCTCATGGGCAACCCGGTATAACATCAACGTACCAAACACATTGAGATTGACATCCATTTTGTACGTGAGAAGGTTCGTATTGGTCACATTCGTGTTCTTCATATCCCTTCTGAGTACCAGTTTCAGCATCTCTTTCAGTCCTTTCATGATAGTTTGAGCGTCCGGCTACCTCCCGCTTGAACGGCGGGGGTGTATTAGTATTTATATTTGTATAGAGTTCAGTGTTTATTATGTAAATTATATAGATATATATAGGGACATGTATTCTATATTTTGGTGATCAATACACAAGATATTCACAATCAATACTCGGCCTTCAAGTTATCAGCCAGCAGGTTCTAGCTTTTTGTTTATACTGGTTCTCAACCAAAACTTGCTCACGGTACATAGACTTGTTCTCGGCAATATAAAGAAAATCAACACAAGTTGGTGCTCACGACCTCGCTGTTGGTTTATGTTTATGTTACGTGACCATGACACCCACGTGCTATTCATATTCCCACTATAATGCATTTTTTGTTTAGAAATGAAGGATTTTACATTTCAAACCCCCACGTAGTATTAATATTTATGAGATCATGTATAAGTTTCTTTTTGTTATTTGAGTAGTGTAATGTTGCATTTGAGAGAAATGTTGAAGAAAAATTGTAGAAATGTTTATCTTGTTTTAGTCACTTATTTCTCTTTTGTTCTTTGGAGCTTGACCCACTCTACGGGTTTACATAAGTTTAGCATCGACATTTACGGGATAGAAGTTTACAGCTATGATTCGGTGACGAATTTGAGGTTCACGAGCATCTGATTTGTTCATAGCTCATTATTTATTTGGTTCTCGGCCCTTACATCTTGGTTTATGGTCGTAAAGAGTAATTCACGGCCTGTTCAATCGGAGTTGCAGGTTTTTCATTTCATTTGCGGCAATTGAAATTTACAAAACTAAAGATCAAAGTAATTATGGTTACACCATTGTAAATCGATTCGTGAATGTTAAATTAAAGTTCAAGAAAAATTACTGAATTCCCATTGTGATTTAGTTGAAATGTGTGGCCAGATCCACCATCACTAGTTTTTAAAGCTGTAAACGACCACTCATTTTAAGTAAGTGTGATTTAATTTAGACGAAGTTTTGCTCATTGAACTTTTATGCATCTTGCGATATAATTTATTCTGAGTGAAGGTTTTTGGTTGTACGAGGGATTTCGATTGCATACAGGGTTTTTGGTTGCAATTTGGTTTTCCATTTCAACGAAGGTTTTCTGTTGTAACTGAGTTTTCGGTTGTAATCAGAGGTTATCGGTTGAGTAGGAGTTTTCGGTATTTGCTGTTTTGATGAATTTTATCTCGAATTTGAGCTCGTGATCGGTTCGCATAGTGTTTTAGTGAAAACTCGCAACTTCCTAGGGTAATTCCATTAGTAATTTGTGTTATTTTTCAATAACGTTCGTTACCTCAGTTAACTATATTAGTTATACGAGCACTGCACATGAGTCTAGACGTCGGTTAACCAACTTGAATGTACATAATTTTATGATTTTATATAAATTATATTTTATGATTTTATATAAATTATATTTTATAATTTCATGAGAACGCTTTGTCGTTGCATGTGAGAACTATATTCACGATTTTATGTGATATATATGTGTATATATAAGCGCATATTATTTTATGATTTTATATGACAATGTGTCACGAAATTATACGTAACGTTTCTGTAATTTTATAGAATTTCAGTTGTATAGTTATGGATTTATAACTATGATTTATGTGAATATGAAGTTTAAATTTATGAATTTATATTCATGATTTCATGGGAAAAAAGAAGGTTTATGTTTTATAAACGTCACACGCTAAATATGTTTTGATATATGCGTGCTTGGTTCATCGTAAATTTATCTTCTTTAAACCTTGTTAAGTGTCCGCTAACGTACCTAAACATTGGGGGACCAGTTTTGTCAATTCTTAAACTTCTTTTAATTAATGAAACCTGGAGGACTGTAGTTGTAATTACTCAAAATCTAATACTCATTATGAAAGTGTGAAGACCAATTGTGCCAATAGCTGAAAGTCATTTTTAATGACATTTAATACATCGGCAGTCCCCATCTTCGGAAACCGCCGCTCCTTAAAAACCCGACAATCAATCCGACATTCAAGTCATCGTCGATTATAGGAAGATCGACTGGGACATCAAAAGTCAATCGATTACTATCATTGCATAATTTACACCCCTTCCTCTCTCTCCCGTTTTTCTCCAGTGCCCACCCAAAAGAAACCCCCCCCCCCCCACCGTGGCCCAAAACTTCCGACCAGCTGTACCACCAATCAACCTCTATTCTGCCTCCATAACACCACCTAGTGGTGGTCATTAATCACCGTTCGAGGAAACCAAAGAGTTCCAGGGCATATGCGGGTTCCGGGATCAAAGTCGGTGACGTGTTTGGGTTGGTTTCGGCATCCCATTTTTATCGTCTCTCATAATCGACTCGAGGTGCTCGGTAGTTACGCAAGACCCGGAGTCTTATTAATTGTAGCAGCGCACCCTAAGGTGAGTTTCACAACTCTGTTATGTTACATCCGGTTTGAGATGGTAACATGCAATGATAAACTGTTGTTTACGCTACATCCGGTTTGAGATGGTAACGCTCAATGATAAACTGTTTGCTTTAAGATTAAAGATAATACCACTATATATCGCATGTTCACTAGAATGTTACAGCAACTTAAGTCCTTACAATTCGAACCATTAATAGTGAAATAGCGAGGTGATATTAAGTAGTACTACTGGGGTTTGACAAACCCCACTCAACGGGCACGAGATGCACCACCCGACTGGCGGTCGGACTAAGAATAATGTCAGCCTAAACATACCTATGCTCTAGTGGGCACGGGGAAGGCAAAACGCGTAGTTTATACCTGCGTGCATTAGTCAGCTTCGGTTACGAGCCATTTAGTGACATGAAAATAGGCTAGCTACCTACGATATGGCTTATTCTTTAATTCTTACATTACTATTTACGAAAAAAAACTGTCGTGTTCGTGGGACTATACTAACTATAGATAAAAACTGTTGTATCCGTAGGGTTTTACTATACACTCGTGTATACATTACTTGCATGAACTCACCAACGTTAGTTGACACATGCTTTTTATGGATGCCTTACAGGTCACTTGTAGTATCGAACTTGGACGCGTATGTTGGCAAAAACTATTTTACAAACTTTGGATTTTCTGAAAACCCGAATTTAGTAGTTGCATAACGGGCGCTTGTTTTATTCAACACTAATTTTCTAATGCTTCAGTTGAACTATAAACTCTTGGTAATTTCCGTTTAGGAATTATATATACATTCAACACCTTTAACTTATGTCTGATGTGACTAATGACTTCGATCCTGGTCTGGTTCACGTCTCCCACGGTTAACTCCGTTAGTGGATATTTGGGGGTGTCGCAAATTGGTATCAGAGCACTTAGTTGCAGCGAACTAAGATATTCAAAACCAAATCTTAGACTGTAATTGTTTTCAGCATTAGTTACATTTTTCGAAAAGGTTTTTCCCATGCCAACGTTGATACTCGCATAGTTTTCTTTCGTTTGTGTCTGTCTGGGAAATGCAGTATGTCACCATCCGATCACACACGTTGAAAGGCAGCCATGAAGGATCATTCATCCTCATCGCGCCAACCAGCCCGAAAGAGGCAACGAAATAGCTACACCCAAGAAATTTATGAGGAGTCTCACCTCTCTCGAGACCCGAAGAACACGTCCGATTGGCGATGGTTGAGGCCCATAGTGGCTAGTCTGCTAGGGGGAGTTTGGAGTTCCCGAAGACGTGGGTAGACTACCAACCTTCCATTCTCATGCTGGCGAATCACAACTACCATAATGGCTGTGTTGGATGAGTTACGTGGTAAGGATAGATCACTGCGAGCTCACAAGCATAGAAAACCAGCTACAAACCAAGAAATTAGGTCTGATCTCGAGCTGAAAAACACTTCCTACAACTATATAGCTCACGGAGTGATTAACCTCTAGGACAGGGTAGAGGCCCTGGAGACAGGACCCAACTAGGCCGATTAGGCCAACGCATTGCAGAATGACTTAGCAATGATCGCTGACTTAGAAGACCTAGTCGTGGTCTTGACATGATTTGAAATACACCATGAATAATGATTTTAATATTGGGTACATTTACTCATTGCAAAAGTCTCATATAGCTAACAGAACCATGGCTGAGAACCACACTCCTGCACAAGTCCAAGTCATCATAAACAAGCTCGTAGCGGCAGCACCCACTGCAACCCAAGCATAGGGAAACCTTAGTGTTGCTCAAGGACAACGTATGTTGAAGACATTTATTGACAGGCAAACCACTCATTTTCAAGTCAAGAAGCTGGAAGGGGAGTTTATGGACTCCAAAATGACGAGATCTGAAATTGAAGAATACTGTCGGATACCACGAATATACTGTCCTGTGCCTAACTATGGTAGACGCTGACTACAAATGCATCGAGTGGTACATTGACGGTCTGGTACCGCAGATTCAGGACATGGTGACTCCTTCCAACACGGCTAACGTGAGGCAGGAAATTAGGCTTACGCACAAGCTAACTGAGCATGCTATCAAGCAAGGAACTTTACCACCAAAGAACGCTCTCGATGGGAAAAGGAAAAGGGGTGATGAAAGTAACCACAATAGTATCGGGATTACTGCTGGGAAATCATCGAACTCTCAAAAAGCAGAACAAGAAAGTTGTCAATTTCAGACATAATAATCAGAACCGGCAGAGCAGTAACAGTCAGATCCAGGTTGGGTACTAGGGGAAAGCACCCCTATGCAATCGGTGCAACCTGCGCCATACTAAAATTGTAAGAAGACCGCGTGTGAGCGATGTAGTAAGGGTGGCCATGTGGCCAAAGATGCTAGGGTGAATTACGGAAACGACTTGGGCAAACCAACAATGTTGTTAGGGTATGTTTCGAATGTGGGAAACTGGGCCTTTTCAAGAAGGATTGTGATGTGTTCGGAACGACTCTAAAAATACTATAAAAACCTAAACCTAAACTTAGACCTAGACACACCTAATTTTACCGAAAATACCTAAACTAAACCGAACCCTAAGGCAAGTGTACCTGTCGGATTGTAGCTAAAGCTAAGGCAAGACCGGAATATCGAACCCTAGAGACACTACTATAGACAAGAATTAACCTAGGACCTAAGAAATGGAAATACTGAGTAATTTTGGGTTTTTGAATTGAGATTTGGTTTAACTGAACTTAACTAAATAACTAACTAACTGACTATCAACTAATAACCGAAAACAAGGACCTTCAGGAAAACAAACAATGATAGAGAGGCACCACCCAGACCTAGAATCCCAATCAACGCTAACTACCCTACTTGGCTATAACTACTCTGATGGCGGTTGGTTCACCTTTTAAGTCCTTCCCAACTTAATTACTCTAACGCTCGAACAGGAGTTCACCTTTTGAGTACGTCCTACCTCAACTAAACCTAACCACCTCTGAACCTAATCTCGGGCACCTTAAGCCTAGCAGGAGCTACCTCTATTTCCTACAACTGACACGAATAGCAAATCAGATAAATTCCTAGGACACTTCCTTTTGAGACAATGCTAACCTAGTTCATTAACTAACCTGACTACCCGACAGCTATCATCCTTTTGAGCTTATTTAGACCGGCAGAATACTGAATTCAAGCAATCAATTACCAATTAATTCTATGATCTACTAAATTAGCAAACCACATTCAATAGCAAACACCAAGTCACACTACCAAACTACCTAACTCAAACCGAAAGACATTCGCAAGCTAGGCAAGAATTAATCACTAACCAAAACCCTAAAAACAGTACGCATATGCATCTAATTGCAGAAAACAGAGGGATTTAAAGAATAATCACAACATCAATCAAGTAATCATAAACCAAGTATAGTAGCAAACATCAATTGATCATCAAATCAGTCTAGGTGGTAGCAATTATTTAGCCTACCACCATGAAAACAATAAAATCAAACACAAAGTCTGTGAATTCAATCATAAACATGGTTTTAGGGTTCAACAACTAAAGAACAAGAATAATCAGAAAAACCGGATATGAAATCGACGTTGAATGCTTGACCCTTGATGTTTCCCGACTGATTCCAGCCCTTCTCTCCTCTTGAAAATCGCCCCTCTGATCTCTGAAATCGGCCACCAGTCGAAAAGTGCCGAATTACAAACCCTAAAAATCAATTTTATAGTCGAATTACTTATTTCTGCGGGTTTTTAGGATGTAGGCGTATCGCCTACTACCCTATTTCTCCCAGGCGATACGCCTAGGGCTTCCTACGCGACAAAACAGTCGGGTTTCACCGACTTTGACTTCCATTGACTTTCCCGTCCACGCGTATCGCGTAGACATACTCCAAGTCCCAGGCGATACGCCTGGGACATCTTGTTCAGCACTCGTCCTTTATCTTTCTTCTATTCTTTCTAACTTTCTCTCATGGCCTCGGGAATTCATCTCAACACCTACAAAAACTTATAAAAACATAAACATACTGACTCAAAGACTCAAACTTAACTAAAACACAATTAAAACTAAACAAAACCGACTCAATTTGACTCAAATACCTAACAAAAAGACTCACGAGAAATGGGATGTGTTTGCAACACATCAAACATCCCCACACTGACTCTTTTTTCGTCCTCGAAAAATACTGCAATGGAATCATAACCAGGGACTTGACTTCTAAACATTCAAGATTTAAAATTCGCAGCCACCACACAATTCCACATTCCATAACGTACTAACACACTAGCTACGATTGCCGATATTTCGGTCCGATTAAACCCAACCACCAACCTTTTCTTTCGCCCCCATGTGTTTATGAAATTACCGAGATATAAGTTCAGCTCGCCTATGGATCCCACTAGAGAAAGCTCTAGTTCAACCTACTACCGAATCATATTCAGTCAAAGCAAAGGTTAATACTGATTTAAATTTATATATTTTCTCCAACCCCCCTTAAACCAGATACTAAGATGTCCAAAGAATAACTATTTATTGGATATGCAACTTCTTGAGCACTTATTCTCTAAACTATCATTTTTCATCATTTCTTTTCTTCTCATCTTTTTTTCATTTTTTTTTTATAATTGGTTACTTTTACCTAACTTACCAACGGACATCACCAGAGGTATTCTTTCACAAGGTCTTACCCCCGAAATCATACGTGAGTATTTTGCCCGCGAGATCCGGAACATCATCAGAGGTACTTACCACGGGATACTATCCTTAGTTTGTACATGAGTATTCTGCCCCTTCACTCTAATTCATTAACCAGATTATTACCTAGCATGCTCATTTGAAATTCTAAGGACATAGGAGTATCTAGCCTAAAGCGGTCTCTTTCCTTCCTAATCATCAGATTCAGTATCCCTATCACTCCTAAAATGGGAACCCACTAGCAGACTGATTAGCATATTTATACAACAATAAACACACAGGCAATTTAAGCTACTCCTAGGTCAGCTGGGCCTACCGACACATCATAGACTAGTAATGCTTTCCATTCTCACCATACTTATCTG
>JBCNJP010000009.1:48850553-48886731 GCA_039602395.1 Deinandra increscens subsp. villosa | reverse complement strand
TTTTAGTATAAAATTCATAGAAGCCAAAAAGATTTTACTTCTTGTTTATTTTTGACCGATCGACACAAGATACGAAAAACGTTTTCAAATCATATATCTTGGATTCTCGAAGAGAAGTTTTGCGCCAAGATTAACTTATGTTGACTTGAAAATGGAAAACCGTGTTTCTGTCTTCTGAAATTGCAGGTTGTGTGCTGTCAAGACTCAAGCATGGTGAAAGGGGGAGTACGAAGTATTTTTCACAAGTGGATCTTGAAGTTCAAAAATTGATTCAATAATGATCCAGCCATGCAAGCTCTATTGCTAACAAGAAATTTCAAGTTGAAGATCAGATGCATCAATGTTGAGGATTGAAGACTAAAGTTTAGTTATCATATCTACATTAAACGTTAAGGGGGAGTTTGTTAGAGCATATTCCTATGCTACAATGTGTCTCGTGTAATGTATCTAAGTGAGCGTGTCATTGTGAGTCTAAGTGTAAACTTACCAAGGTGTACGTACCATATGGTACGCCGTACCAATTGGTACGCCCGTACCAATTGGTCCGGAACTTGGTACGCCAGTGGTAAGTTGATCAGTGGTAAGTTGATCACTATAAATAGGTTGACTAGCTTAGCATGTTAGTACTTGGTCATTTCATCTACACTAAGTGTGTGTTTCCAAGTGTGTATTATAGAGAGAGAAACCAAAGCCTTGTAATTGTTTTCTTGGTGAATCAATAAAACAAAGCTTATTTACATTCTCGTACACTAGATTGATCGGTTCATCCAGTAGTAAGATCGTTACTGTGTTTTACAATATTACATAATACCAGAGGAATCCAAGTGAAGAAAGGTTCTAGGCAACACATAGAATATTTGAAGTTCAAGAATCTGGATACTTCTAAATATGAGAATAGAACCAAACATGTCGAGGATAAAGATGATGATCCAACTTATACTCCTACTTTGGAGGAATCTGTTTAAAAGACTAAGACTGTTGCTGATAATGGAAAAGCGCCTATGGTTTCTAAAGGCAGGCACATTAAACATATGGCTCAGAGGAATTTGCCAGTGAAAAAGGGTTCATTTCTTGCTAATGCTAGAAAACCAGGTCTTAGTCCTCCAATCAAGAAGTAGAAAGTGTCTACTTCGTCTTCACTTCCAGTCAGCCAACCACAAAGTCTGTTAATGTTCAAAGCTCGAGTAATCCACCAGTTAGAAAGCTTCTGATTCGAAAGCCTTCTTCGACTGCTGTTTCTGCTTCTACTACTACTGCATCTACAACTTCAACCATTTCGTCTACTGATCTGAGACTGGCATTACATCAAACAAGACTCGATGAGTTAGAATCAACTAATCGCCAACAAGCTGCTGAGATCAGGGGTTTGAAGAATTTGGTAAAGGAATTGGTGTCTCGGGATCAGGAGAAAGATTGGGAGATTGCTAAACTGCAACAACTTTCTTTATCTCTCGGTGAGCAGTTAAATCTGGTACTCAAATCTTTACCTGCTCAGGGGGAGAGACGACCAGATCCTGAAGAAAGTTTTAGAAATAGTGATGATATGATGAAATTTTTGAATGAGGATCCAGATCCTGAAGGTGGAGTTGGTGGTGGTTCTAGTGCTGGTGCAGCTGGAACTTCGTCTGCTGCTGCTGAACCATATACTATAGCCCAGGGGGAGTCTTCAGAGAGAGAAGTGTATGATGTAACTCCAATTTCTAGAGTTGAGCTGAAAGAAGGAGAATTTATTAATCCATATTCAAAAGAGCAACCGGCGACTATTTTTGCATTAAATGTGGATGATGTGGATAACGTTCCTTTTGCTGATTCTTATGGAGAAGAAAATTCTGATGAGAATATGGATTTTGAAGAAGAACATGTAGAAGTAGAAGATATGACGGCTGAAGAATACCCAGATGATCCTAAGGTTTATGGAAATTTTACTGCTGATGATCAGTCTGGAGGATTTAATTTCTTTGGTAATGATGATGAGGAAAAAGTGGATGAGGAGTTGAAGAAGAAAGAGTCAGAAACTGACCAACCAGAGTCAAATGAATCTGAAAAGTTATCAGAAGAAGAAGAGAAGAAAATGTTATTTGATGCTTGGTTGAAAGAACAAAGAGCTAAGAAGTTGCCGATAGTGAAACCAACTAAGATTGTTGATCAAAATAAATATTTCGACAGAAAAGGTGGTGAAGCTACTGGTAGAATAATCAGTTGGATGTATGACTCGGAGCTGAAGTGTTATGCAATTAAAAAGGAGTTTGGGGTGATGTATTTGAAGCATGCTACAAGATTCAATACTTTACCGGTTTGTGATGTGAGAGATTCGTCAAGAAAGCCATTTATCAATTATGAAAGTAATTTGTTGGCTGATATTTTCAAGAACAAACTGGTAGAAGAATGTCAATGCAAGTTCAGGTTCTTAACTCCATAAAGGCCTAAGTATGTTGATCATTCAACCGATATTCATCCAATTACTGGAAAACCGGTTGTGATCTTAAAGTACAAGAAGCCGATTCAACTTAAGAAAATCCCATTGAAGAAGCTTGAACAAGATTTTATTAAAACTTTAAGATGGTGGTATTATGAAGAACATACTCGGCCTTAGTGGACCGCGGTTCTAGTTTGTTAGAAGCATCATGTTTTACATAAGCTTCACAACCCCACACCTTTAGATAAGATAAGGATGGAACCCTTCCATGCCATAACTCAAAAGGTGTCCTTTCCACTTTCTTGGTTGGGGCCATATTCAAAACACGGGCCGCTGAGAGTAGGGCATAACCCCAAAATGATAGAGGTAAGGAACTTCTACTCATCATAGATCGAACCATATCCAATAGGGTTCGATTCCTCCTCTCCGATACACCATTATGTTGTGGTGTTCGAGGTGGACTAAGTTGTGAGACAATCCCACAACTCCTAAGATAGTCTTGAAATTCATTGCTAAGGTATTCACCTCCTCTATCCGAACGAAGGAACTTTATTGTCTTGTTGAGTTGATTTTCTACTTCATTTTTTAAGATTTTGAACATTTCAAAAGCTTCATCCTTGTGTGCTAACAAGTACACATACCCATAGCGACTATAGTCGTTGGTAAAGGTGATGAAGTATCTTTCACCATTCCTAGATGTTGGCTTAAAAGGTCCACATACATCCGAATGTATGATCCCTAGAAAATCTTTTGCCCTTTCGGTGGTGCCACTAAAAGGTGCCTTAGTCATCTTGCCTTGTAGGCAAGATTCGCATACTTCATAGGAATCACTATCATTTGTTTTTAAAATACCACTCTTTTGTAACGCTAGTATGCGGTTCTTATTTATGTTACCAAGGCGGCAATGCCAAATGTAGGTGTCACTCAAAATTCTTTTGAGTTTCTTGGTGGTTGTTTGGTATATTGAGCTATTATATGAAGTGTTTTCATGAACCAATTCATAAATACCATTTAAAGGGCTAGCTTTAAAATAAAACACTTCATTCATTGAAACATGGATATCATTGTTAACAAACTTAAAATCATATCCAAAATGTCTTAAACGGGAAACGGAAATTATGTTCCTAGTCAAACTAGGAGCATACAATACATTATTCATAATTACTTCCAAACCACTTGGAAGTTTCAAAATATAGTCTCCTTAGGCTTCAACTTGAACTTTCGCTCCATTGCCCATGAAAAGACTAACTTCTCCCGTCTTCAATTGCCTATTTCTTTTGAACCCCTGCAACATATTACATATATGAGTCCCACATCCGGTATCCAATACCCATGTGTTTGAAGAAATAGCATTGAGCTCAATATAGATCATAAAGGTCTTACCCGAGGCTTGACCTTCATCTTTCTTTGCTTTCAACCCTTTGAGATAGGTTGGACAATTCCTCTTCCAATGTCCTATCTCACCACACTCAAAGCATGGATCATTTGAAGCAACCTTTTGCTTCTTCTCCTTCGGTTTGGGGGCTTCTTTCTTGCCCTTCCCCTTGACTAAACCCTTTCCTTTGGCAACCTTTTCCTTTGAGGAACTAGAGGTAGAGCGAGACCTCTTCTTGCTACTACCTTCATCGATCGTTAGAACGGGCACAACACTTTTTCCCATCCCTTGCTCGGCCGTTTTGAGCATCCTGTGAAGCTCGGGAATAGTCTTCTCCCAACCATTCATATTGTAATTCAATACAAAAGTGTCAAACTTTTTTGACAAAGAGTTGAGGATCAAATCCGTAGCCAACTCTTTTGAAACGGGACAATTGAGCCTTTCAAGACGATCAATGAGGCTCTTCATCTTAAGAACATAGGATGAAACCGTTTGTGACTCGTCCATACGACATGCATGGAGTGCTCGAACCGTTTCGAAGCGCTCGGTCCTTGCCTTTTGTTGGAACATTTCCTTCAATTGGCATATCATGTCGTATGCCCCATGATTCTCTAAATCCTTTTGAAGCTCGGGGATCATACTTGCTAGCATGAGGCATGAAACTTGGACTGAGTCCTCGGTGTACCTCACCCAATTGGCATAAGCCTCAACGTCTTCGACATCGGGTTCGTCGGGGATAGGATCGTCCAACACATAAGACTTCTTTTCTTGTTTGAGAACAATTCTCAAGTTGCGGTACCAATCCACAAAGTTGTCTTGGTTGAGACGATTCTTGTCTAAGATGGATCTTAGTGATAGGTTATGGATGTTTGTGGCGGGGATGATTTCGTTATTATTGGCCATCTACAAAATTTAACAAAGTTCTATTAAGTATCTTCGATATCAATATAAACCTTTTAATTTAATTAATACTCTTTTGTGTCTCATAGACAATTAATAAATTAAAACCTAGAATCCAACGTTACATTTAAGTTGTGGTTAGGTGATCTTTATCCCACTCCTTAAATTAACAAGGTAGTCAACGTTTGACAATTGCAACTCTTTGCAACTTCTAGTAGTATGGGATCGATTAAACATCTTATGTTTAGTTGGCATGTTTAATCCCATCAACGCCTTTGGTTCCCCATGCTTCGGTGACCCTATTCACATGGTCTCCAAATCAAGTTGTCCTACTTATACACACGTGTAGATTTACACATACAAGTGGTTAGGTGACCTTTATCCCACAAATATGGTAAACCTACCCCAAGTTTACAAGTTCCCTCAAATATGGTTAGGTGACCTTTATCCCATAAAGAGTTTACAAGAAAATTGAGTGTTGTATAAAAGGATGGCATTTAAACTTGTTTTTGAAAAAGGGTCGTTTTTAGTTTTCATAATTCTAGTGTAGAAAACTCTATGTACCATACAATTCACATGCATTCAAATGTATGGTACCCTAGTGTTGTTTGAAATCCATATTTCATGGTTCTTTTAATAAAACCCATTTTATTGATAAATCATCATCAACTTAATAAAACCCATTTTATTAGTCTTTGTTAATGATATTTTAAGAACCGGTTTTAGCTTGTTAATGTTTATTAGTTCGTTTTAGCATGCATATCCTAATATCATCCAAACATGAAAATAAACAACCACACAAGCATAATAAAGTAGGTGCATAGCCATAGCCAACTATTGACAACACTTGTTAGCCGAAACAAGTGTGTGTCAAGGCCTCTCCTAAGGGACAAGATCACACAACTGATGTATAGGTGAACTCCCACTTGACCTCGCATCCAAATGCTTCAAGTGACCTCCTTTGGTTGTGCTTTGCTTGACTCCTTTGGGCATCCAAGATCCTCCATCTTGTGCATTCTTCCTGTTTACAAAAAAATGGATCCTAATACATTTTTCTAATAAAACAAAATGCGCCTAATCTATTACATTACATACCAAATGAAATAAATAGATTACATGCCCAAAATGAAGAACTCGAAAATTACAAGGTCTTTTAGCTAGGCTTTTTGCACCAAACATATATCTAAAATTACATCCATATGTAAAAATGTAAGAATGGTTCCCTTTTAACCCATTTCCTTTTTTGGTCCAACACAAAACCGAAAACATGGGTTTGTTGTCCAAACAACAAAACAACAAAATGATAAAAATGCTATAATCTTTCAAGATAACCACATGCATGTTAGTGAATCATCTTGAAAGACAAAGGGAAACCATGAACAAAACTTTCGGTTTGTGGTATGAGGAACCAAAACCAAGAGTTTTGTGGAGCTAACCAACTAGCTCTTTGAAGCATGCCTCCATATAAGCGGCTCTAGATGCCATTGTTGGGTTTTAAGAACCTTATCAAAGCCATTTTAACTCCTTAAAATGTAAAACGCAGCGGAAAATCAAAACATAACTTGATTAGTTGATGTACATTTTGATTAGTTGGTGTTAAAACCGATTTTAACATTTGCGTGAGTCTTCGACCTCACGTCAAATTTTGGCGCCGTTACCGGGGAGACGTGCGCAACCTGTGTTTCTTGGTAGCAATTTTGTCTTTGTCAGTTTTACACTGGGTTGTGTTAGTGTGCAGGTACTACAGGTGCATGCGTACTAGGAAATCACAATCATCATCACCATTACTATTTGATCCAGAAATCGAAAGGACGTTCAGGAGGAACCGAATTCTACACCGGGAGAACAAGGTTGTTGGATCACCGAGTACAAAGAGCAAGAAAATGGAAACACAAGGTGAACCAGGAAAGCTACAAGTGGGCACATCAGTTTCACCTTCTGATCAACATATACCACCAGCCACTCCTCCACCTACTTCAACCCCCTCTCCGTTCACTGTACTCACATCTAGCACCACCACTTCAACAAGTTTGCCTGAATCAAACCCATCTAGTTTTGCGTCCTATTCGGGCATTCCATCTTTTGGCCAATTTTACCCATCTCATGGGCAATCATCCCAACAAAGTCAACAACCATTATTTCAGCAAAACCCACCTATAACCCATACCACCTTACCCCCAACCATCAGTTTTTACCACTCCGGGTACCTACCAACAAGGTCAACTGAGATTCAACAACATACACGTATACCGTTTGTGGAGGGACAATATGGGAGATATGGTGAGAGATATGGAGACGGGTATGAAGAATATGAAGAAGAATATGAAGTAGAGGGCAATGTGGATTAAGGGGTCACTCAAGAAGAATTTGTATTTCAACAAAGACAACCGATTGGTCAAGTTCAACAAGGGTATGTTAGACCTCCGGTTATGCCAAGGCAACAACAAATTCCACCTCAAAGGCAAGCACCACGGCAGAGGGTGCCACCACAAATTCCACCTCAAGGTCCTCCACAAGGCCCACCGCCACCACAAGGGCCACCACAAGGAGCACCAATACTGGTCCCAAGAAGACAAAATCGTGATGCAAATAGAGGGATTGAGTCACATTTTAGACCCATCATTACACATAATCCGTCACCGGTGGTAGTTCCTTAAAATCAAGAGGGAAGAACATTTGAGATAAGGACTAATGCATTGCAAAGTCTACCCAAGTTTCATGGGTTGGCAACGGAGGAGCCTTACTTTCACCTTGAAGCATATGATTCTATATGCAACACTATTGGGGGGCAAGGTTTTTCGCCCGATGCAGTCAAGTTGGTACTTTTTCAGTTTTCTTTAGAGGATAAAGCCAAAAGATGGTTTCACACATTGCCATCCGCATCTATCTATACATGGGCTGAAATGCAACAAAGGTTTTTGGATGAGTTCTACACCAACCAGAAAACGAGTGATGCTAGAAGAAACTTGAGAAACTTCCAACAACAACAAGGTGAGCTTTTTCATGAAGCTTTTGACAGATTCAACTTAATGTTGAAGAATTGCCCTCACCATGGGATTGATTTGTGGGATCTATTGAACGTATTCCATGAGGGATTGACACCCGAGGATGCTCGTGACTTGATGTCCATCTCAAATGGCACTTTTGGTACAAATTATGAGCAAGATGATTGGGCATATTTAGAGCAAATGGCGGTGACATCAAAGAGAAAGGCACAATCTTCCAGGAGGACTAAACATGCCATTGGTAGATCACATGTCCAAGCCATATCCAACGAACCCATCCAAGCTCCTAATCAAGTTTATGATGTATGTGCAAGTTGTAATGAGTTAGGGCATTCAGCTAATCAATGTCAAGGTTTTCAAGAGCAGTTTGAAGAAGTCAAGAAAGTTCAAGGTCAAGGAGGGTGTGGTAGGAAATATAATATGAACTCAAACACCTATCACCCGGGGTTAAGGAATCATCCAAATTTTCGCTATGGTAATCCTGCCAATCAGGCCAACCCCAATTTTCAAGGATCTAATCAGCAAACATATCAACCTCGACAACAACAATTTGTGAATTCAAGTGGTAGTGAAGTTATGGATATGCTCAAGATGATGCAACAAGAGATGCACAAGAGAAACCAGATGGATGATGCACGTATACAACAAGATGAGGTAAGAGATAAGGCAATTCAGTCATTGACCACCCAAATGGGTCAACTTGCTACCGAGGTGGCTGATTTGAAGAAAAACAAAGGCCAAACTCCCAAGTGACACAGTGGTGAATTCGAAAAATACAAAGCAAATGCATATTAACATGGTAAGTGTCGTTCCTAATATTAAATTTAATGAAACATGACTAACCTCTCCTTGTCAAGTTGTTGCAGGTATAGGTGAGACTATCAAAGAAAAAAGAGACGAGGAGTCAGGAGCACCAATTGTGCCAATTCGAGTTGGAAAGCTGAAAATTCCTCGACCCTTATTGGATTATAAAGCAACTATGAGTGTGTTACCAGGTAGTCTGTATGATCTATATGAATTCGGTCCTTTGCATGTGATATATAGTGTGGTGAGTTTAGCAGATGAGACTTGGAAGAAGCCACGCAGAGTGGTCAAGGATGTTATGATTCAATTGGGCAAATTCCAATATCTGGTGGACTTTTTAGTGCTGGATTATGCTTCCACAAAGGCTCCGGCACAACATAAAGTGATTCTAGGTCGCCCGTTCCTACACACGGCCAACGCTCAAATCAATTGTCGGGACGATATCATCACAATGACCCTAGAGAATCGTAAGCTAATTTTCAATGCCTGGACCAAATCTATCACCTATGAGTCTGCTACAAGGGTTGGTGAATCATGTGTTTTTGATACGGGTGTTCTTCCACACATTATGGGTGTACATGAGGGTGCATGGTATGATGAGGCTACTGCGAGTGAAATAGAACGTAAACCACCAGATCTTCGAACCTCCGGGAGTAATGTACTCAATGTTGATCCTCGTGGGTATAAAAATTACACTCATTTCAGTACATACAACAAGTTTGCACCCCACCAAATGGAAAAGCACACTGGAGAAGATGGCAGCGGCTACATTTTCAAACCACCATAACTGAGTGGTGGCATGGTCTGGCTGAAGACTAGTAAACTTAGCGCTGCTCGGGAGGCAACCCGAGGGCCGTTGTAACACTTAAGTGTGGGGAGGATGTGGCAGAAAGTTGGAGAATCAATACCATCATATGTATCCATCGCCACCAGGTCCATGTATTCATTCCTCACTCTTTTTATGTTGCTGGGCTTTGGACTGTCTTTTCTTTTCTTTAAGTTTTTTTTTTTTTTTTTTTATTTTTGTTTGGAATAAATCCGGTTGGAGGTAGCATTTGATTTAGCTTCCTATAAAAAATTATGAAGTTCACTCCTCACAAAACCTCTAAAGCCATACATTGGGGACAATGTATCCCAAGTGTGGGGATGGGGGAAATTTTTAATAATTTTTGTGTTACGTGTTCCTGACCCCGGTGATTGAAACAAGTGCAAGTTGGTTAGAGGCCCGATTGGTGGGAGTTGAAAGTGTTGGTTCCTTGACATGGTCATAATTCCCTTTATTTGCTCAATATTGCCTAGCAAGTTTGATATAATTTTTTTTAATCAAAGGTAGCATGCTTCTGGTATAATAATTCATGCAACAAACCGGTAACCCATTTTCCACAATTAGTGAGTTTTGTGCCTTAGACTCTTGCTTATCATATATATTTTTGTTCATTGAGTGTGACTATGTGTCTTTTACTTTAGAACTTGTGCAACTGATGCGTCCCGAGATCTTGCTTGAGCATGTGTGCAAAAATGATTTAGGCATTTAGGTGAAGCCTCGTCTCGATGTGTGTGAGTGTGGGATTTGTAGGTTGGGACCTCATACATTACATATATGAGCTTGGTAAAAGTGAGGGGCGGGGGTTTGGGTCCATTAGAAGCAATGTTGTGCTTATTGCCTATTGATTGATCACTCGAGCCTTCTCCACTCATCTTATTACCCCTAGTGGACGATTCGGCTTATAGTTGTTTGTTGTTTGTAGATAGAAGTTGAATAAGGTAGTTTGATGAAGCTGCGATATACTGATATGTAATCTAAGTGTTAGACGCTTTGTACATTATTAGCTTCTTACATCATTATATCAAAAAAAATATATATATAAAAAAATTGGAAAATGAAAAAAGTGCAAAATATGAGATCGGTTGATTGAAGTATTGAGCAACCAAAAAGAATGTGAAGTTATTGTTCAGGATAGTGTGTAACTATTAGCGTTTGTTCTTATGTAATAAATAATCCGGATCGAATCACTTGAGCCACTTCAAATATTCTCATTCCACACCCTACGCCTAGCCCCGTTACAACCCATTATAAGACCTTTTGATTTGGATGCATGCTATAGCAACTTAGATGGAGGTTCGAGAGTTGTGCAAGCTTATGATAGTAAAACAACACATTAGCCAATTGAGTGCTTACTAGCTCATTACGCTAGCCTTTAAATCTTAACCGAGAGGAGTGTTCATTGTGAGGGGTTTGTTGTGTGCATAAAAGACCGAGAGCATGTTAGGTTTGGTTAAAATTCTTGTAGTTTGATTGTTGCATTTTGCTTAACTAGTGCATTGATGCATTTTGGGAATGGGGTATGACTTGGAACCTTAACTGAAAACTGGGTTTGACTGGATTGATTTGATGATTGGCAACGAAATGATGTTGAGTTGCTTGGGGTCAAGCAACGGGTAAGTGTGGGGATGTGACGGTTGCACCGTTAACTAGTGATTAGAAGTGATAAATGAGTATATTTTATGCTTAGTTGAGTTTAATTTCATGATATTGAATGACTACGAGAAGTTGATGTTTTGTAGCTAAACCACGGAGATTGGTCATGCTTTGGAGAGAGAGTTAATGAAGTTTAAGTGAAAACATTGGATGATAGCATGATAGAGGATGAAAATACAAGAACATGGGCGAAAACGGCGATGGAAGCGGAGTTGAAACGAGAAAGATATGAAGAAAACAGTGATTCGTAGGCTGACAGGGATTTGTAGCCTACGAATCTGCCAGGTCTGAAATAGTGTATTTTGGGCAGGTTCTGAGATTCGTAAGCTGACTGAGATTCGTAGCTTACGAATCTGCCAGCGCTGAAATCGTAAATAAGGGCTTTTTGGGGACTTTTCAGATACTAATCAATGGGAGACTTATAGCAGACGAAGGGGGGCGAACTAGGGTTCCTTTTTGGCAATTTTTTGAGAGAAAAACAAGGGAGAAGATCAATTTTAACATCATAATCATCAAGGAATCATTGAAGAATCATCCATGGAGCACCAAATCATCATTTTTGCAATCAATCAAACCATGAGAGGCTAAATTCCGGTGATTCCTTCTAGATGTAGGGTTTGTTTGCTTAACATTATACTTTGGTTTTTCTTTATTTTTGGGATAGCAATCTAAGCGTTCGACGCTTTTTGCTACGATGTGTGTATGAATGATTGTAAACATTTGGTATTTTCTTTGATCTTTATCTTGAACCATCAGTTCTTGGTGCCATTGGCAATCGGGATTAATTGGGTAGGGATTTGGGTTGGCTTATATTGAATGATCATCGAGTGACGACCTCATATTCTCATCATCCGAGTACTTAGTCCTCTTTTATCACTTTCACTCATGTACACATGAACTATGTCTATGTAGTTCATCCCAACTGAAAACCTTAGTGTAATGTTAACTTACAACTTGAAATCTAAAAGGATCATATTTTCTCATACTTGTTATTTCATATCAATTCAATCCCTAATTTACTTCCAAATTGGTTTTAGTAGTTTTAGTCAACAAATCCATCAACTAAATCATAATTGTGTAGTTTAATTTTGTTGTTTGCTAAGATATACTCGTTACAATTAAACACACTTCCACATTCTCCTTGTGTTCGACACCCGCTTACCACTATCTAAATAGTGTATTTGGGATTATCTTTGCGTGAGTCTTCGACCTCACGTCAGTACGCTGGTTAGTTGGTCCGCTGGACGAGTTTTATATAAATAGGTTAGCTTGTTTCAAGAGAAGTCAGTTGTTAGGTTTGTGAGCTTTAAACTAAGTGTTTCTCAGTGTCTAACCTATATACTCTCTCTATAAGTGTATGAGCTTGAAATCTATAAACGAATCGTTTATTTACCTCGTTGTTACCGAATCCGATTACATCATGCTTTATCAAGATCATACGTGTGTTTTACAATGTGCCACTAGCTCATTTAAGGGTAGATTGACTAAGAGCGAAGAGAAGGTGAAATGTAACACTCTGATTTCTCGAGCTAGAAATAGACCAAAGATTTATGTGATTTATAAAGGTTTCATCACTTGGAGATGATGGGAATTGAAAACGAGACTCAGTTCTGAGTTGTAACGAAGCAGGAATCGCGAAAACAAGATGTGGGTTTATTGTCAAACGCGCGATACGGCCGTATGGCCTTATACATGATACGGCCGTATGGAATGCTAGCGAGCTGATTTTTAAGTTGAAACCTATCGGAAATTGGTAATATGGCCGTATTGGCTTAAGGCAACACGCCCGTATCGAGTCCAGACCTATAAAATCTCATTTTGGGCGTATCTCTTCATTTACTAGGTTTTATCTCGATTTATCCGCTTCGTACTCTCTGAATCCATCCCAAGAGGCCGTTTGTAGGCGGGAATCAAGTTTTGGATGTCTTACAACATTCGGTAAGGTTTGTTTTAAAAATTATTCATGGTTTTGTTAAGTTTTTGTGATGGAATCATGAATCTGTGCCTAAATGTAAAACCTGTGATAAGCCGCACAAAGGGGAGTATCGTAGAGGATCAGGAAGTGTTATCAGTGTGGCGAGTCAAGGCATTTTACGAAGGATTGCTCTAAGTTGGTATAAACTCCTACGCCATTGCAAGCCCTTCCAGCAAGTGGTAGTGGACCAAGGACAGCTCCTGCGAGAGTGTTTAGTATGGAGGAGCCCAAGGCCTTGATAGGTATATTTTAGTTGTTATGTGATGTGCCTATTTGTTAAAGTTCGTTTAAATGTGATATGTGTTATGTGTTATTTTATTGTATACGTGGTACCTTAATTGCTTTATATGATATGGCTTAGATATTAGAATGTAGTAGGTAGTGATAGTAGTGCTTTAGAACCTTCATAGCTTGATAGGAGGAACTTATGCTTTAGGAGATGTTGTTTCTTTGTTGTCAAGCCGAGGGTCAAAAGCGCATGGCAATCAAATGAGCTATGTGATACGGAATTCCAGGAAAGGGTCGAGAAGGCATCGTCAAGGATCCCGTGAAGGAGCTACCTCGAAGAGCTTTGAGTTGAGTCTTCCTTTGAACTACTGCAAGGCGTCAAGCTAGATATCTTCGAGTATACGAGATATGTAAAAGTGAGCATGATGAGAAGAAAATTGTGAAGTTTGCGTATGGGCGGCGTATAGAGTTATGAAGCTGAGAATGGGATATGACTTTTCTGGATAAGAATGTATCAAGTTTCGAGTATGAAACCTAATTAAGGGGGTAGAATTGTAACACCCTGATTTCTCGAGCTAGAAATAGACCCAAAGACTTATGGGATTTAGGAAGGTTTCATCACTTGGAGATGATAGAGAATTGAAAATGAGGAACATGGGTGAAACGGGACTCAATTCCAAGTTGTAACGGAGCGGGGAATCGCAAAAAACAAGGTTTGGGTTTTCTGCCAAATGCATGATACGGTCGTATTGCCTTATACATGATGCGGCCGTATTGAATGCTAGCGAGCTGATTTTTAAGTTGACACATGTCGGACACTTGTAATATGGCCGTATTGGATTAAGGCAATACGCCCGTATCGAGTCCAGACCTATAAAAACTCCTTTTTGGGCAAATTTCTTCATTACTCGGTTTTCTCTTGATTTCTCCGCTTCGTACTCTCTGAATCCGTCCTAGGAGGCTATTGCAAGGTGGGAATCAGTGTTGGATTTCTTAAAACATTAGGTAAGGTTTATTGTAAAAATTATTCATGGTTTTGTTAAGTTTTTGTGATGGAATCATGAATCTATGGATTTTGGTCAGTTTTAGAAGAATGGATGATGATCTGTGAGTGTTAGGGAGGTGTTGATCATCAAGGAAGCACGGAATTAAGGTTAGATCATACATGCATGTTATGTTTTTAAATTTGGAAAGTTAAGGGTTACATGCATAATAAAGCGATTATTCTGATTGTTTCCAGTGGTTGAAAGATAGGGGTTTATGTTTATTTGTCATAAGAAAGTATCTGGTAGCAAGAAAATGAGCAATCGACCACTGGAAATTATCAAATGGGTAGATTTAGGTCCTGCCGGGTTGAATACGCCTGTATTGGGGTAAAGAGAATACGGTCGTATATCATGCAATAGATGAATACGCCCGTATTGGTATATACGTGATACGGCCATATTCATGGCCAGACCGTATCAGAAGGCGTATTGTGAGCCGTAAGTACTAGGGAGTTAGATGGAAATCAGTTAAAAGAAATTACCCGCGATACGACCATATTGGGGTAATATGATACGGCCGTATTCGGGGGAATCAAAATATGATGATGTTGTTTAAGTGTTGAATCTGACCTGTCGTGTCGGGTTTGGTCCTTAGAGTAATGTTGCATGTTAGGAAGTGTTTAACCTCACGAGGATGTATTGGTTTAGGACATCAGAGAGGTGAGGAGTTGATTGCTTTGGTTAGCTATCTGGATTTGTGATATTGCAAGTTCTAGGCTCAAGTGAGTTCTATGAAGCCCTGCTTGAAAATGTTTTAACCGTTTTACGCAGGTATACATGCTATGATTCAATATGCTTTCAAACGTTTATGTGGTAAACATGTTACAAAAAGCTTTGAATCTTATATGTGTTTAATGATTTGCGAATGGATTAATTGTATGGAATATCTTATATGTTATTACCTTCTTTGAAATCAAGTGACCAAGTGGTGAAGGAATTGTTAGTGGACATAGAAGTGTATCTAGTATTATGTGCAAGAATTCGTGTGCATTCACTATTTCATTATGTGGTGGATACGCTGTGGTACTTCCTATATATAAGCATAATGTTATAGTTTCCTGGTATATCGGAAGTGTGCTAGATACGTTGCGGTACTTTTTATATATAAACACGGACGGTAAATTATGGGATGTCCACTAGTTGCAACATATGAATACTTCATCACTGTCCACTAATAAACCTAAGGCAATTTGGTGCTTGACTAGGAGTGGGTAGCGCAACCATGAAGTTAGGATTACCTATAAGAGGGTCGTTATGATGGTCTAGAACGTCCTAGTAAGGTGGTCCATAAGGTTATGATGGTCGACGGTACTAAAGGGGACTCCTGACAGACAGAAACGTAAGGGAGTTAAGGGTAGTGTTCCTGAAGGACACGTGCGTGAAGGGTCCACCGAGACAAAGGTGTTCACTGAAGGACGAGAGCGTGAAGGTGACGCAGTTGGGCAGTTAGAGGCACTATCGTGTCCAAAAAGAGTACCTGAGACAAAGGAAATGGTTATGGTATGTTATGTTCTGCTCATAAGGTGTCAGAAGAAAGGTTAAAATATGATACGTAGTCATGACAAGTAAAAAGAATAAGAATTGGACTAAGGCTATGGTAGAAAATGTAAGTAATGTGTATGTCCATATGAATGCTATGTGTGCTGTAATTATGTGTTATATGTGTCTACATGAAATGAAATAGGTTTCAACGATTCATTGGTTTTCAAAAGAAAACATAGAACTCACCAGCGTAAGCTGATCACTTGAGCATGTATACTAGGTTCTGCAGAGGCGTCAAGCAGCAAGGGCACGACTTGTACATAGATGGCCTTGGTGATGCTTACTAGCTGGTGTTGATGGCTATGTTATGTTGTTTATGCTTCCGATGTGTAAGACTTGGTAATGTTGTATAAATAAAGTTTCAGTTTCCTCTGTTTTTGTTATCTCTGATTAAAATCATATGTTGATGAGTAAATCGGATGAGTGACGACCGACCTTGAGGAGCGGGCGTTATATGAAAGCACAAAAAGAAGATATTAAAAAGTATCAAGAATTAGCTACCTAAAAGTCCATCTTGTATGACCGAGCTAAGATAGAAGTGTCTGAATTTAAACAATAGTTAGATGACCTACAACATACATATGACGAGCTGCTAGTTGATCATGATACCAATCAGCTCAGGATTCATCGCATGATGGATGCTGGTAAAACATTTTCTTGTGCTATTGTGACTGGACATGTTGTAAATGATAAATCTGGGTTTGGGACAGAAAAATTTGAGGTTCTAAATCGCATTGTTCCTCTACCGATTCCCAGAGATATATTATGACTTTTACTTGATGTTGATCAACTTGATAAATCTGGGTCTATATATAAAGAAGTTGCTCCTACAGCTGATAGCGTCTTGGTAGGGACGGCGCCAATAACACAGGAGGAACTGGATATGGAGGTAACTGTGACTTATGGCAAAAGGCCAGCTAAAGATTCAACTGAACCTGAAAGTGATGCAAGCGGTGTAGTTTAAGGGACCGTAGAAGATGTATCCACTGATGATGTTGAGTGCCAAACATACAGCATATGTCATAGCTCCAATTCGGAGGGTGCGGGTTCGAGTTCTAAGGGAGTTAATGATGTGTCTCAAGTTGAGTCAAACATACCTGTTGCTGAGAAGAAGCTGAAATAGTATCCACATATAGATACTGTGTACTTCAAGGTTGTTGATGAAGTATAACGGGAAATGGTGGTCATGATTGCAAGACCTGAGGGGAAGATATTTATGACATCTGGATCTATGTTCGATCAAGATCAAGTCTATGGCTATGAGCTACCCTCGTTCACCTCAAAGTTTAAAGAATTGGGGTCATCCACCGATGCATCCCGAATTGGAGTTAAAGTTTAAAGGCCCAAGATCATCATTAAGCCACTAAGTGTGACATCTGCAACTATGGTCAAATATGTGAAACTCAAGGAGTGGATGTATCTCCTATCTGTTCATGTGGTTCATGTAGTTAGAGTTGCAGAAATGGTGCTTTCACATCAAATAATATAGGGAGCACAAGAATAGCAAAGTCAAACTCTGCTCAAGCTTCTTGGAACCAGCCAAAAGTCTACACTAGATCTGCGTACAGGTTAGAGATGCAGACACGATGCCATACTGCTTTTCATCAGTCAAAGAACTCAAATCGTTACACGTCTGACTTCTATCCAAAGAGGCAGACTTGCTTTAAGTTTGGGAACCCTGGTCATATCGCTCGAAACAGTCTCTATCGTTCTTATGAGCCATATTTTCCGCAGAGTCAATGCGTTTCATCGCAGGAATATTGTTAAGTCTAAGCTAATGAAGGTGCAACCATCTAAGGCAACGAAGACTGCCAATCCTATGGTAAAACCCTCTGATTAACATTGGGGTGCTGCTAAATAGCAGAAAATGTTTTCAAATTAAAAATCTAACTTTTCATGTTACAAAAAATTCAAAAACAGGCGAAGGTTGAAATGCCTAAAGCCACCACTTCAAAGGTGACTAAAACAACTGTTAAGTCACCTCAAACTTGGAAACCAAAATCCAAGGCAGCTCCTTCCCAAATTCCTGAGGGGGTGTATTTAAAGGAAGTGTCTTTTATTGATTCTTCAGGAGTACCCAGAACAACAATGGCCTGTGTACCATTAGCTAACTGATCTCTCACTGTATGCAGGAACGATCAAGGAAGACTACCACTAACTTTTTGTTTATTTATAAGTGATTGTTCTAGGCACGGGATTGGAAACTTCACTCCACTTCATGGCATGCAATATTATACAACGGAGGGTATGTTTCCTCGAGAGATAAAAAGATTAAATTAGCTACAAGGTACTGTTTTTACTTGGGTGTTTGAATGTTGAAGCGGTAAAGTTCGTGCGAGTTAAAACCCAATTCTCTAATCTTTCAAGTCAATTCTTTGAAAGCTAGCTTGGCCAGGATTCTTATTATTATTATTTTTTTTTGTTCTATTTCTGTGTTAGTGTGTTTATTTAAAATAAAAAGAAAAAGAAAAAAAATATGTAAAATCGAGTCATTAAAAATAAAAAAGCAGGGGAGGAGTTGATTAGAGTCCCCACTAAAATTGTGGCTTTTAAAATTTTAATGTGTTTCGTGTTTGTTTTCGAGAATGTGGGAAGTGAAATAAATTTTCGTTTTGAGATTGGCTGACATGCGTAAGGCAGATGTGAATGACATGATCCATGGTGATATGTTGGTAGGCTCTGTTTCCAAATCATAAGAGGTATGTGTCGCACACTTGAATATAATGTATGGCACATTATTGGAAACACACACTTAGGTTTTGTGCATGTTTATTTGACTGTATGTTTACATTCCCGATACACACGCTTGAATCCAAGAGTATGAAACTGAGCTTAAAAAAGTCGGCGTCCCCACTGTTTTGTGAAAGCAAAGACCTGGGGATGTCTAAGCCGTTAGTCAGGCTCTCATCTATTTTGCGTAAGCAAAGACCTGGAGTTGACTGTACCGACGTGCTTGTAGATTACTCTATATAAAAGAAAAAAATAATATATATACATATATATAAATATATATACATACGCCCAAAAAATGCCTAAGAGCACAACAAAAGAGACCCTCAAGTGTCCAAAACCCTTAGCCTTTGTCACTAATGCGTACTACGTATCACACGTCAGGTTGCAGCCTGATTGAAACACCACTAGGAAGTTTCTTGACCTGTACATTATACCCAAAGTCTATGTGATCTATTCTTTAAACTCTCGAGCGAAGTTTCAGGATTTTGGATAGAGATGTAAAAATATGTGGTAGGGAATATGCGTACTTGATAGATTGCATGTTTAATTTACCTAGGATTTGTGCGTGACCGATATATGCTCATAATTAATGTACTAAAAATATAATAAAGTGAAAAAGAACCTAAGTAAAGGCAAGGATCGTGAATATAAGTGGGACCAATACACTGGCAATGACCTGGGCGTGTTCGAGTAACTAAAGTTGAAAAGGGTTCCTCAGTCAAATAATACCGTTTGATCCCTTAGAAACCTTCTCATGTCTGGCTTGGTTCATATTTGATTAATTTATAATATTTCTTGTGTAAGTCTTTAAGTTTTATTATTGTTTTTATATCTTGGCCATGTTAATTTGAAAAGCTTCAATGTGTTTATATGGGTTTTGTGCATGACGGTGTACCCCCCCCCCCCCCCAAATGTACCCAATTTTTAGGGGAAAAATAATGGATAATAAGCATTATCCGAGGGGAAGTCCGAGGATAATGATTATTATCTAAGGGGAAGTCAAGATAATCTATATTATCTGAGGGGAAGTCCAAAGATAGTATGTATTGTCTCAGGGCAAGTCATTAGCTGAAATACGCTCAGCTAAGGGCAAGTTAAAAGAGGTCTTGGGTTATGGGGAAATTTTATAGAAAATCGATAATCAAGATTAGGGTTTTTGGTTACAATAATGTTATTCACCTCGACCAGTTATCATATGTCTGGTGGTTGTTTTTTTTTTCTCCCTATTTTGATATGTCAGACACATTGATGATTGAAAAAGGAAAATCAAATGATCTTGATGACGAAAAGTCTATTGCTGCTGCTGCTCATGTTAAGGGAAGAAAGCTACTGTTTAAGGGATGTTGTTGTTTCTGTTTCTATTAAAGCTTTCAGAAGTTTCTAAATGAAGATGTTCTCAAGTAGAGTGGAAGCTGGAAAGTTCAAGACATATGTTGAAGGAAAAGGTGCATAGCTGATGAGCGGTTAAAAATATATTTTATTTTATATCATCACCCCTTAAATATACCGAGTTGAGTATAAAATATATTAGTTTAATCGGGTTTTGATAAAAATTGGGTTGTGAAGAAAATGAGCTCAAACTATTTATATATATTACATTTGTAAATGGGAGGTCACTCACATTATTTACTATTCATATAATGGACGAATTAGTGGGTGACACATGTCTCACTCATTTTGTTTTTTATCACTCTTCTTTTGACACGTGTCTCTTCTTTTGACACGTGTCCAATCTTTTTTTTAGGCTTAAGCATTATATACAATACTTTTAGAGTTTTTGACTTTTGTCGTGACCTTTTTTTATAGTTTTATACTTTGACAACGAAACTTTTAGACTCTTACATTTCATACTCTTTAACTTTTCTATTTTCGTCTTTTAGTATAAATGTTATACTTTTATATTTTCACCACGAAACTTCAAGACTTTTAAGTTTTATACCCATTAACTTTTTAATGTTAATAGGAAATGGGTGGCTCGCCGCGAAGCGCGGGCGGGTCACCATCTTGTTATTATTAAGTTAAATGAATTATGAGTCTGAGTCCTAAACTATTTTTGTTAGTTGTTAACTTTAATATCTTTAAATTAAATGAAACGAAAAATAAAATAAAATAAAAAATAGAACATGTGTAGGTTTAAATCTTGATTTCGTGAAACAGATTCCAAAATTCGTCAATTTCATGTGCACTTAAATGGGCCAGCCAAAAGTGGAACTTGGGCCAATGAAGGAAAGAGTTGGGCTGCCATGATCGAATAGTGGGCAACAAGATTGAAATGCACGTAGGCTTTTGGTTTCAGTGTAGCTCTCAAACTTGTGTTTATTAGCCAAGTTTATTTGGCGTTACCATACCGAAGAAAACCGTTTATGGCGTAGAACTATTGCTTGTTTACACCCGAGCAATCCTGGGCAGTCCCTCATTCTGTTTCGTCAGCAGGTGGGGGGTGTTTGGAAATCGATTGCGAAGGCTGTTTCGGAGATGGAGAAATGGGGTGTGTTGATGCAAGAGCTTATGGTCAGAGAGGGGGATGTTTGGAAGTGGACTGAGGGAAATGATGGGTGTTTCTCGGTGTATTCTTTAAAAAACAAAGTGTCTTCGGGGCTGGTCGGGAATGCCCCCTTCGATTTTAGGTGGTGCAAGAGTGTCCCTATCAAAGTCAACCTTCACGTCTGGCGTGCGTTATGGTCTCGTCTCCCGACTAGGGATTGCCTGGCTCGAAGAAACATCACTATTCCGTCGTTCGTTTGCGAGCTTTGTGGTGACATGGATGAATCCAGCGAACATATTTTCACGGGGTGTCAGTTTGCTCATTCGGTGTGGTCTATTGTGGTTCAATGATGTCGGCTTCCTCCGGTGTTTTTGTTCACTATGAAGGATGTCGTCTCGGTCCACCATGATTTGGATCTGCCTTCATGGAAAGAGGCGGCTATTAATTCTATTTTTCTTTCCGGATGTTGGTGTATTTGGGCGGAAAGGAACAATATGATTTTCAACAATAGGAGACCTTCGATTCACCGGGTTGTGTCCGACATCAAGAAGTGGAGTTTTCTTTGATTTTCTAATCGTTGTAAGCTCCGGTCGGTTTCTTGGAACGATTGGGTTTCTTTTTCAATGTAAGTTTTTCATTCTCGGGCGGGCTCTAGCTCCTTGCTAGGCCTGTCCCCTGTTTTATTAAAATGAGCCGTTCAAAAAAAAAAATGAAAAACCATGTTTCAAAATATTTAACAAGAATTAAATTTGTTTTTTTTACGGCTAGAATTGGTCGAGAGGCTTACGGACGGCAGAGGAAAAAAGGCGACAGCCTTTCGGCTGTTGCTTGTTGATGCTTTGTCATGGATTTCTAAGAAAGAACAAAAGTGAAGTCATCCTTGAAGTTGTATGCTTGTGAAATCAAGAGAGCACATAAAAGTTTTCTTATTTTATTATTTATTATTTAGATTAGAGTAATTTGCAAGTATCTTAGAGTATTTTAGTTAATTAGTTATGATGAACAGTTATACAGTGACAATATATAATTTGTTCATTATGATTATCGACTAAATGTCATTGTGATTACCGACGGTAAACGGTTAGCATGTTTCTAATTTCTTTTCAGTTATTCTTTGTTTGGTTTGAATCTTTAAACATAGTGATAGTGTGCGATTCATCTAAATATTATTTAGCTTGCGTTTTAATTGCGTATGTGCCCTCCAATCCCGGACTACCTTAATTGCATAGCTCTAGGACTATTCTTAGCTCATACGTAATATCTGAATGTTAGGTTAGATTTATTCTACGATTCAAGTTAGGGTTTGTAACCGTGTATCACTCTCCGCTCCCAGATTATGTGCACTAAATCTAGGACTATCTTGTGATGCATGTGAATAGATCATATTTTGAATTGAGTTGAACTGAATAATTGAATTGGATTAGAAATTAGCTAACTAGGATCCCGAGGTTGTCACATTTTAATTTTCTGTTTTCTAATTCAAATCAGCATTAATTTTTTTAGTAATGAATCCATTCAAATTGAATAGCCAATAGGCAACTTTTTACAATTTCAGTCATTTAGGTAAAGTAATTTAGGGTTTAATTTACTTAGTCTAGGTTAGTAACAGTAACTTAGGTTAAGATAATTAGGATCACTAGTAACCACCAACTCCCCTGGATTGATACCTGACTCACCTTGTCTATAGGTTAGTTAGGATTATTTGTATTGTCTATAGGTTAGTTAGGATTATTTGTATAGCGGTCATGACAGTCGTTATCAATAGCAGTCAAGATTCAATCTGGAGAACAACATCCAAGTTTGCAAAAGATAGAGATTTTTAAATTTTATTCTCTAAAATGAAAGGCATTTTAAGTCAGTTACCAATGATTCAGCAAGAACCAAAGTTCATTCAGGAGAAGCAAGTGTATGAGAATCATCCTCTCACTACTTGTTCATTTCTAGAAGTTCAAGTTGATGCTGATTGAGAGAAAGTTCCTAAGACTCGTGAAGCCCAATGAAGATTGTTAAAGAAAAGATGTAGAATTGAAAGAAGATGCATGCTTTAAAATTTTCGATGTAACAAAATTTAATGATATAAGCCTAGGGGAATATTGTAAGCTAGTTAGTGGTTAATTAAATAGGCTGGGGATGGGCCGAAATTAAGGCTGTGTAGGCTCACCTTGTGTGCTATATAAACACAAGGATGATGCATTTGTAAGGGTTGGCCATTTTGGGAAGAATTTCGTGAACTATGGAGGAACATCTAGGGATTTTAATTTTGTCAACCGGTTGTACCAAACAAGTTTGTTTAATTCGTGTGCATCCATTTCAGGTTTAATCGTATTTTGATATTTTTTGTTTACATCGTGTTCTAATTCATCTATATTCTTGAATCGATCAATCACTTGGATTTCGAACTCGTGATTGATCTTTGATATCGTGTCGGTTGATTTCGGACATACAATTGTTTTGGCATTTTTGTTTCTTCGTCAAGATTGTAAAAACATCAACTTAAATAGATTTTGTTTTCATTTGTCTATGAACTACTCATCATCATTTAAGCATATCATTAAATTCATGCTTGGCTAAATTCTTACACTCACTTGGGGAAAAAAACCTTTGGCGGGTTGGTAAAATGAGTTTATAAACTCACCTTAAGATGTGTAACAATGACTTTGCGAAAACTCTTTATATTAAAAGTTTATTATTAACCTTTTTGAATAAGTGTCCATTGTGTATTGTGTACCATTTGAGAAGTCGAGAACTCATCATTCGGTAAGCAACACCCGACTAGCGGACGATACATGATCCATGAACCTGTTGACTTGCATCCCATGCAAAGCAATACATTCTGTGTTTTTTTGTCTATATAAACAAACATGATTTTCACACATGTGCGGTCTGAAGTATTGGTTGGGATAAAGGCTGGTAAAATTTTGCCATTGCATAGAAACTGTATTGGTTTTGGCTCTTGTTACGACTGACCATGCCTACGCGAGAGCGGTGTATGGAGGAAACTGACCTTAGCTCCTTATAAATAACTTCTCAATAAAAATAAACCGGTGCGTGGGTTGTTTCCCTGCTGGTTTATGCCAACGTATCCGAGTGTAACGTTACTCTGACCATAAGGCACAACAACTAGATGGCATTCACGCACACTATATTTGTTTCTAACAGAATGGTTCTCCCGGAAGTCACCCTTGTTGGTGAATAATGGGAGGAATGTGAGATAGGAATTGAGGCTGAGAGGCGGTCCTCCTCACATGTTAGTAACAATCTTATGACACCCCTTAAAAATATCCGTATGGGTAACCCGGCCCGTTTCAGTAATCGGATAATTTCATTTGTTATCAAACAATTATTTGATTAACGTGTTAAATAATCGATCATGATCAATGTGCATGATTTCATGTGGAATTAGATATTCTATGTCTTTAAGTGTAAGTGTTCATGATTTTATGTGAACTTCGCGTCATGATATTATGATGTCAATTATATGTTAGCTAATTGTTCTTAATAAACTTTTTATGTGAATTGAATACAGTTTATAGTATATTATAAACGATAATCCATCAAATTGTTGTTTTATAAAATACAGGTAGTATTAGTGGTATTTTATGGAAATAATATTTTGTTGTTACATGCTATCGTACTAGTATAAAGAAAAATGGTACTTCATGAGCTAAGCTAAACATGATGTCACAAGTTGATTACTAATTATACGGTTTAGGGTTAAAATGAATTGTATTATAATCTTAGGTAGGGGGGGGGGGGGGGGGCAACTTAAACATGTAGGAACTAGGGGGTTTATTCTATCATTTCTTCAAACTTGATTTTTAAGAATATGAAACGGTAGACAATAACTCTTGTTAACCGTTAGTCACCCCTTTCTACTCATCGATCATTGCTCTCGTTGGTTATTTCTTCTTTGTGATCGATCCTCATTACCATAACACAATCACTTTCATTTGAGGAGTAAGCCATTGAACAAAGGGTGAGCATGGGTCGGTTTTGACTCTTAACCGTGGCCATTACCGAATTTCGGTTAATTCAAAAATCTCTTCCATGACCATAACCGATTGTAGGTTAACAACTGGTTATGGTTCCGTTTCGGTCATTTTCAGTTAACCAAGAAAAAGATTAACTAAATCATCGTTTTTTAGTCTGTAAGCCAAATTGTAACATCCCAAAACCCATTCAAATTAAAATAATCTTATTAGTTGCATGGAATGCTCGGATAAAAATAATCAATAACAACCCGAGAAAATTAGTTGTGAAAATACATTAGTTACCAAAACTCTAGGTGGCTAATAACTAAATCAAGTGAATATAAGGGCTTGGAGTGTAAATAAGGACCTTGTGGCTAAAATTAATCATGTAGCCAAAAGGGAAGGGCTGTTTGTGTAAAGTTTCTTATTAGATGGGGGAAGAAGAAGAGTCTGGATTTCTCATTGAAGAGAAATCGCAGATACGTGGTCTGAAGAGGAGAAAAGCTAGGGTTCCTTTAGTTCTCCAAATTAAACTCGAATTGGGCAAGACCTATGGAGGATTTCGTGAAATCTGAGCTCTAGTACATCATCTCCAAGTAGTTCCTCACTGAATTCGTGACTTTGTTCAATTAAATCAACTTTTTCTAAATTTGGCTTGAGTTGAAATCACCTAATAGGTTGAATAGGTGTGTGCAAATAGTTATGTAGGTGTCTTATACCTTGATGAAGCCTGGATTTCACCTGGATGCTTGATTTTGTAATGCTTCATTATATGTTGTGAGTGGTTAAGAAACCCCATACATGGGATTCGAAATTTATGGTAGAGCAAGGGGTCGGTTGGTTTGTTTGACCCCAAGTATGAGTATGAGGTCATAATGCACACTAAGCACCCCTTGGGCTCGTAGACAAATGGTCTTTGACCATTATTAGGCCTGGGTAGAGAAATAAAGCTCACTTAGTTTATAGTATTAATAACACAACCAAGTTGATAAGAGTTGAACTTGTTGTATTGATATTGATAATGTTGTGTTTTAACATCTTATGAACTCTAATAAGATAAGTTTCAATAAAAGTTGAGAATTTATGTGCTAATACTGTTGGAAATTGAATAGTAACACTCTGTTGAATTAAAATTGTTACATGGCTATATGGTCATTAGTAGTTGATTATAAATTAATGACTTGTTAGCGTAATTGGGGTTTACTTCTTGTAAAGGTAGTAGTCGGCCTCTTAATTTGGGGCTAAAAACCATACGACTAGTATACATGAAATTGGTTTAATTATCTTCTAAACCATTGAAGAAGACGATGGAAAGCTTCCATTGTCGCTCCAAATCACATGTTGGGGTCTTTGACCCACGAAATCCGTTGATGCACTTTATTTTGATGTTGGGAGTGAATACCAACATTCCAATGTGAAAGTTGGGATCTTAGAATCCATTATATGTTGATTCATAGTAAGTTATTGTGTGGAATTAGATGCCTAGCGTTAAGGTATAATATGCTTTGTTGTGAATAAGATATGATTCTTACAATGATTAGAAGACATACTGTTATTGGTCAAACTGCTTATGCTTGTTGAGAACATGGTATGTAGTACCCACAATGAGGTGAGTTGATTATGCCCCTGGGTTGGTCCTAACGGGTCAACGGGTTGGGATACTAACACTTTGGTAAATTGTGGAAGCTTTATATGGAATGGACCCCCATCCATAAGCTTAATTTAGTTGTTATAAATGTTGGAATGAGACTTAAAAGTTCTCAAGATTCGGAATTGTGAAATCTTGGAAAAGTTGTAGAAAATGAACCAACTATGGAACTGAGAACTTTCCGGGCAAAATCCACTGGAAAAATCGCTGCACATGCGTATCGCCTGGGAGGGGTGAACCTCCGAGCGATACGCATACGAGGCTTTGCGAACACGTGAAGACACTTCGGAATACGCGAGGGGTAGTTTTGTCTAAATTTGGTAGTTGTTGTTCTTGCGTTTCGTGACAATTGTTTATTGTTATATGTTGTGCTTGCGCACCATACTGCTAATGTGCTTACTGGTATTATGGTAGGTGATGATCCGAGTGGGCCAGGGCACGTGGATCAAAGCTATCTTTTGATGAACCGAATCATCCAGAGTCGTCTGTGTTGGGTTGTATATTGTGTGAAACAAACCCTAAAGTTGTTATTAGAGTTTTATGGAGCCATGTTTGGCAACCAATACTCAAACTATATTTTGAGGTGTAATCCTATTTTGTTGAGCTAGGTGGTGTTTCACCACAACCTTTACTGGGACCAAATGAATTGTCGTTTTATTTGTTAAAAACGGGTATGGGTGTTACATTTCAAGATGGGCCTAAAGAAAGATTCTACCAGGACCTAGTGATGAACCCCTGTCAAAGACTGGACAAAGTCAGGCACATGGCACTGCGTTTTATTAGACTTGAAGAGGACCTAAAAATCCAAGAGAGAATTGAAGCCTCCCCAGGATACGGGAACTCTAACTGGAAATCAGACTCGACGCATCCTTGCATCTCAGAGGCCCAAACCTTACTCTAGATCCGACAACTCTCGGGTCAATAGGGTGGACCAGGGCGGGGAGGAAGAAGAAGAATATCCTACCTTTACTGAGTTTTGTTTTAGCACTGACGTTGCATGTGTAATAAAGACCATGCAGGATCTGGGAGACAAAGCAAGGTGGCCCAGGAAAACCGATAAACCCACATCGCTGGAAAGACAAGTCCCCAAATAGTGTGCCTATCACGAAGACTTTAAAATAAAAGTCTTATGAAAATTTACTTGTTTACATATTTAACCAAGCTTTTCTTTAACAAATAAACAAGCTAGCTATTTAAAGTTTCTTAAAGACGTAGCATAACCCTATACGAACAATATCGGGTAAAGCCTCAACATTTTCATAATAATAGACGATTATTATTATTCGATTTATTTACAAACAAATAAAAACCTTTCACATTTATTTCTTCAATGTTTAGACCCAAATTAAACACATTTCTTTGATAAATTCGTTTATGTTTAATTTAGTTTCAAATTCACTCACGGTCCGGCACACCATGGTTCACCAAACTTACATTTGAAACATTTTCCCAAACGGGTTTCAACTTCAAGTTTTATTTTATGGAAACGTCGAAAATAAATAATACACCTTATTATTTATCACGACGAATGGAAAGTACTATAAATATATAAATAACCTAACGAACTATCAAACGACCTTGAACTCATACTTATCGTATGTCTGAACACCATTATAACACACAAATATTTATAGTGAAATAAATATTTCCAAAGCAAACTATCGAACGTACAAACGGGAATAAATTGTCAAGACTCGACCCGGATCATTGGTTAACTAAAACGTTATCCAACTGAATCACGACCTAAGACTTGTTCTACTATTAATGATATTAGGACTCAGTTGCTCACAGCTCGTATCAGCTAATCGATCATTCACCTTCAAAAGGTGAGTCTCACGGCCCCTTTCTTTTAAACTATTTTAAATACTTTGGGGGAGAAATCATGATCAAACAAACCTTTCACTTGATATTATGGTATTACTGTTACGCCTTATTGATTATCTGTACTTTCATACCCCTTCATAGTAATTTGTCATATGACCTATTGCTACAAATCCCACCAACAATTGATTTCAATTAGTTCCTGTAACAAAACGATAACTAGTGAATAGATCTATTTGGGTTGACAACCCTGCCCTAATTGGTAGCTCCAATTGTGACTCCGCGGTAACTGTCATGGGGTACATGTCAGTTATTCCTTGCCATCGGTGTTTCTTAGGGGAAATTACCATAGGTGGGTAAATCTGTTAGTGTTTGAAATCTAGGTACAGGTAGATCAATGCAACGACGGGTAAACCTTTATAATATCTTGTACATCAACAACATTTTACAAATACATTTTGTAGAGTCCAAAACCTGTGAACTCACCAACATTACGTTGACCTTTTAAGCTCATGTATTTCTCAGGTAATTAAGAATCGCTCTCGGTGTGCAAATGGGAAGTCTATCATCTACTAGGGCCTACATTAGGAATGGAGTCATGGTCACCCCTTTTTCTATTTAAATAGGTCATGAACACTCGTAACTTCTATTTAGATGTATCGTTTTAAATTTGTAAGACAATGTTATCCTTTATTAAATCCGCTGCAATCTTTGATAACTATTGGTTTTCAAACGTAAACGAAACTGGTAAGAGTCGTTCCTTGTATCCACGACTATGACCCTATGACGTCACATGCCCACGTAATCGGAAATATTGGGGCATTCAAAGACAAAATTCCTATATATATACGACTGGGCCGAACCCTGTCCGAACCCCAGGTTCGGCCAGTCCGAACTCTAGGTTCGGACCTGGTTCGGCAAGCAGCTTGAACTTGTCTTTTGGATCTTCACATCGTCTCGTTCAAATACTTCATATGACGCACATATTAGGTATCAACAAACTCCCTCTCGTCATGTGCAGTATATGTTCGCCAGTTAAAACATATTCTACGAACAAACTCCCCCTCAACTTGATAGTAGCTTGATCTTGAATATTTGGCGATGCACAATTTCTTTCATCCTTATCAAACACCTTCAGAAGACTTGAAGTTGTGATGAACTCTTTCCTTTGAGTACCTGGCCAACATAAATAATCTTAGCACAAAACTTCTCTTTGAGAATCCAAGATATTGGTTTTGAAAATGTTTTTTGTATTTTGTGTTGATCAATCGAAAACAAATAAGAAGTAAAATCTTTTTGGGTTTTATGAAATTTATACTAAAACACACCAAAAATCTTTTTGATATTTTCTGAAATGAAATGTAAATGCAATACAGAAACAGACATTATTTTTATCTTTTGCGAGAAAGATCACGACGCGAGATCATATCAGACATAACGCATCTAGCACACTTCAATTTCGGTCTTAATCAGCATGCAAGCCAAGATAATCGCAAATACAACATTGAGGTTTATTTCAGCATGCACCAATCATATTTATCATTTTCAGATATGCTTAAGGTAATATTATCATGCACTGATAATCTGGCCTCCACTCTATCGGAAATACTGGAAAATCATCATGTTTATCATATAGAAGCTAATTTTCTTTGAGATTTAATGATCCTTGATTAGTCATGCAAAAATAAAGCAGAATCCCAAATACCTAGCAATCAGGTCGGTCTTGTGGACACACAAAGAAAGCCCAAGTATTTGAGAAAAAAAAGAAAGCAAAACAAGTTGAAGTTGTATAATTCAACAACGATCAGGTCAATACTTCCGTATACGTAGAGACCATCCGATGAATTATACGAAACACCAAGAAAAATAAAGCAGAATGTCAAACGAACAACGATCAGGTCGATCTTTCGATACGCAGAGAAAGGCCGATCGTTTGACAAAATAAAGAATATAAAACAAGTTTAAATCTTTCAAAATAAAAGCATGCATTCATCAGGATATCTTTTTATTCTATTTTTGTCAGAATTAATACACAGCAATCAACAAGAAGCAAACAACCAAACACTACTACAAAAAAGGCCTTTCTTGACGTGCAATGCGTGTCAAGAAAGGGTCTTCTTGACACGCAAATGCACGTCAAGGATGGAGGGGTCAAGAAGCTTCTTGACGCGCAAAATGCGTGTCAAGAATTTCTTGACACGCGAACAATGACACGCATTTTATGACGCTCAATGCGCGTCATAAAATGCACGTCAAGAAAGCCCCCGTCATAAAGGGAGATGACACGCATTGTTGCGTGTCAAGAATTTTAATAAAAATGAAAAAAAATATATTTTTTAATAGAATCACTATTTTCTACATTAAATGAATATTAACCTGATAATACAATATAAAAATACACATATAGCAATATAATGCATTTCATATATATAAAAAACTTACAAAGTTAAAGTGACTTTACAATCGATCATAAATGGTACCTATAACCTATACTAATAAACCAAACACTCCGTAGCATTCTTACAACATGACTTTGTTGCCTAATGATGATTCTGAGGTACACAAAACGACCATGCCACGAAACGCACCTATCATACATAAAAATAAAAATAAAAACAAAATCTACATTTGTAAAAGAATCAATGAACTAGCTAATAATAAACACATTACCTGATCACCACAACAGTTTTCTAAAAACTTTCCAGTAACATAAACTTCACCAAAAGCCTGCTGGTAACTCTATAATGATCTTTGTGTATTATAAGCTTCAAGCTGAAAATACATATTTATTTACAAATATCACTACTCCGGGTTCCGGAAAATAAAGTTTGCCACATAAGTTGCCCGGTCCTTGAGCTTGCTTACTCCTGGTCAGACTGGGTGTACCTAATAAACTGATTAAAAGTTGATGTCACATAAATTCAAGAAATCCTTTCACATAGATAGCTTGACAGAAACAGAGAAATAAGATCATGAATTTCAATTTCAAACTGAATAATTGAAAAGGTGAAGTTACAATATGAAATAAAAGCTTACACTTTGGGTGTTCTTTTGTATGTTTTCATATGGGTATCCGACAACGAAGGCAGACTAGGAGAGTCTTGATATCTGCACACAAACGAAGAGAATCGATTAATTTTATGTAGAAAACCAAACCTGTAGAAAAAATTCAGAACGCAAATTACATAGAAAAGAGTAATAACACAATAAAAGACAATTAGCAAAACATATTTACTGAAATAAGAAAGTGTTTACCTGTTTTGAAAAAGAAGGATTAAACTTTTAAGTTTACAACATGTCAATTAGAAACAAAAGGCATCACTTGAGCTTTGTAATTAGTCAATTAGAAACCAAAAATGGTTCGCCGCAACAGGTCAATTCTGCGACAAATGAGCCATTAATCCCGATAACACCTGCAAAAAGGAAGCCTAATCTTCAACTGCTAAGAGGTAGTGTTGGCTATGGTCATTGTTCTGCAAAATGCAACAATTAACCTAAATACTCCTGAGGTCATTTGCTGAATCAGAAATGTTAAGAGCTAGATCTCTTCAAACTTGGCACCTATTTTACAGCTATCAATTCTTACAAAAAGAAACCTCACCGATTATTAAATCGCTGGATCAGATATATGCAGATTCTGACCCTCATCATTTGTATTTATATTTGCTTGGATTTTATGTTTTTTTTACCATACTCTACCATGAAAAAATAATCACAAAGAACATTAAGATAATAGCTTAAACAAAATTTACCTTACAAAGAGAAGTTGATGCCAACAACACAAAATATACCTGCATAAGAAAAAGAAAAAGAAAAAACATACTAATAAACAGAAGCAACAGGAGATTTCTTGAACTTTGAAAAATAGATGACACATAAAGATGTCAAAATTAGTAGATTACCACCAATTAATACAACGGTTTTTGTAACAAGAATCCAAATAAGATTACCACCAATTAATACAGCAGAAGCAATAGGAGATTTCATCTTTGACTGTTGTTGTAACAGAAGCACTAAAG
Source organism: Deinandra increscens subsp. villosa (assembly GCA_039602395.1). Taxonomy (NCBI): domain Eukaryota; kingdom Viridiplantae; phylum Streptophyta; class Magnoliopsida; order Asterales; family Asteraceae; genus Deinandra; species Deinandra increscens. The sequence continues at coordinate 48,854,284 of JBCNJP010000009.1, read as the reverse complement.
ATGTGGAATTCCCGTCTTTTTGTTTTTATAAACAAAGGTTTACCCACCTGACATTATCAAGATCATAACCATCAAGTCGATGTAATAACAGCAAATATGTATATATATATATATATATATATATATATATATATATATGATACATGTACAAAACTAAAATCCATTACTTTGTTAGGCTCCCTTTACAGTCCATACTTCCATTACTTTGTTAGGCTCCCTTTACAGTCCATACTTAAAGATGAACATTTTTAAGTGGCTTCTGCGCAGCAGGTTGGTAACTCGTTGAGAAAGATGCAAGGACTCCTATTTATAAGGAGAACATCAGGCTTGAGAAGAGCTTTCCCTGAGTCCAATGATTGTCTTAATGTCCGTAAAATAACCCGTTAACTGTGAGAAGGTTGTGATCTGATCTTTCACTTGCATATAATATGTCCACTGGGAATTTGGTGGGATTGGACAGTTTGTTCCCAGCACTCCATCTTGCCATGAAGTCTTTCTCTGTTCCACCCCATTACATCACATTAATTTAACATATATAAAATAACATTATTGCTAGTAATCACACAGCAATCACAGAATGCCTTTACTATCAATTGCCTAATACAAAACATCTCTGAAGCATTACTCACTAGGCATAGCTCTCTGTTGCAAAACTAGAACCTATAGCAAAACAAAAGGAAGAAAAACATCACAAAAGCATGAATAATCTTAATTACACAACCCTTCCACCATCTTATGTATGATAAACTAACTATATAGAGGATTATGTATGATACATATCCATATTCAAATGTGACACATCAGTTAGAAAAATGAACAACATACAACAGGTAAAAATTTGAAACACAGAACACATCAATTTCTTAACAACAAACCTCAATTTTACATTCATACTCTGTTTTAAAATTGATGAAGAGAAAGATGAACATCATGAACCTCAACAGGACTAGGTTTGCAGCAATTCAAAAAGGCAAAGATATTAAATATTTGTCTGTCAAAGTTCAATTGTCTTTATAAAGAGTAAACGCAATTAAAATTACAATAATCCGAAAAAAGGCAGAATATATTTTTATGTGTTTTACGTAGTTAACAATTTGTTTAAAGAGTTCATAGAGAGCTTAGTAACTAGACCGCAAAACCTTGGAAAATAAAAAAGGAAATCATACCTGATTTGTTGTTTAATGGATGTTACGAACTGAAATCACGTTAAAACTACACACATTCAAGCACAAACAAAATTAGTTAACCTAATTTTGATGCCAGAGTGTTCGGTTTCATCAAAGAACAGTCGATTCACAAATCGTGGTGAAAATAAAAATTTATCACATAGAACTCTTACCAAATCAGAAATCACAATCAATGGTGAAGAATCGAGTGGAGTAATGAGCCGATTAGGGCTCCAAATTCGTCCCTCTTTTCGTCAGCGATTAGGGCTCCAAATTCGTCACTCTTTTCGTCGCCGATTAGGGCTCGCGTTCGGTGGTCTTGGTCACCGTTGGTAGTAGCGGCGGATGGTGCTATCTTCCAATTACCGTCTTGGTCGCCGATAAGATGAAAAAGGGAAGGAGTTAGAATTTTTCGTGGGAGGGGGAAATAAGGCTGAATGGAAGTGAAGGAGGGAAACTGTGGGGAGAAGACCTAGTGTTTTGGGGGAAAATAGAGGCTGAAAATTGAAAATTAGGGCAAAATATTGGGGGGAAATTTGGAGCCAAAAAATTAAAAGACGGCACTTTCTTCTTGACACGCGGTTTTTATATGTCCTCCGTGTTTTTTTTTTTTTTTTGAAATATGACAGAAATTCTTGACACGCAAAAATGCGCGTCATGAATTCTTAGGAATTACCTATAATTGACATTTTATTTTGACACTTCAGTTTTTGCACGTCAAGAATTATAGAGTGTCATCGTTCGCGTGTCAAGGAAGGCAGTTTTTGTAGTAGTGAAAGATCATCAGGCAAGCTTTATGTTTAAATCTTACTTGCAGATATCAGATAAGTATGCACATTCACAGATCATACAAGAACCTACAGCCTTTAGACTTAATCTATCCATGGCAGATAAACGTATATGCTGATGTACCATCATTTCTCGCTTTTGTTGGATCAATTTCTCAATTTTCCATTTTTTTCATTTTTTTATATTTTCCAATTTTCTCCCCCTAAAATTCAAACAAACACTATTTTTTGAGTTTTCAAATTTTCTCCCCCTAAAAATATAAACGAAAGAAAATGAAAAACATAAAGAAAATTGATCGATCAACACTTGACACATTTTTTAAAATGATTTTTGTAAAAATCAGTTGATTTCAAAGATAGGAACAATGCATTTGAACTAAAAACCACAAGTATCTCACTGTCAGAAATATCTCGATTACTAACAGGTCTTCCTGAAATACTTGTAAACACTGGAAAATAATAATTCTTAAGACCCTGACCCTCATCCCCAACGATGGTAGGTCGTCTAGTGTCTTCAACAAAATCTGTGTTGATCGTGGAGACAACTTTTGGTCTCCATTCTTGTTTTGGTTTTTTAATTTCTAGTGAACCATTGTCAGCAGATGAATAACAATCAGAATTACTACCCAACTTTTCCGAAGTGATCTTCTTTTTCCAGAAAAAGTTAGTGTTGGGTATTGGTTCACTAAAAATAATGCCATCAAGATCAACATACATTGTATGTTTGGCATTGAATGATGAATTGTGAGTTGTCGTAGGATAATTATTTACATAATGACCCTTCTTACGACAAACAAAACAAAGTCTTTTACCACTTGGGTTGATTGAAATTGGTTATCCAAACTGATCAGTCAGACATTCATCATTAATTTTTGAAAACACAGGTTTTGATTCTTTGGTTTGTAAAATTTTGGAAAACATTTTGGAGAATTATAAAAACCTGAATCATCTCCATAACCAAAGAATTTATCTTGATAATAAAACCTGTTTGATTTAGCAGAATGAAATGAATCTGAATTGTTACCTCCTTGTGGTGTAGCATCAGATATACAAGAAGGCTCTTTAGAAGAAATCTTTTCATCTGGTGAAGATACTTTCTTCTTCCAACATTGTGGCTTCTTATCTGAAAACACGTTCTGCTTCTTTATCTTCTTCGCTTTGAATTCCTTCTTGTTGAAATCCTTAGTCGCCATTTCTTTGTATTCAAATCCAAACCACCATTTTTCTGTTTGAATCTATCTTCAACAGAATTTGGTATCTTATGACCTTGTTTGGCAAGTTTTGTAAATTCAGATTTGATTCCTTTTAGGTCATTCTTTCTAGAAATCAACGAATCATCTATCACAATCTTAGAAAACTTTGGCACTTTTATGTTTCCTGGATTTCCATTAAACACCTTTTCTTTCTTAAGAAATGTAGATTGAGCATCAAACTTCAACCCTTTGCAATGATCAACAACCTTTCTATTCTTCTAAGATTTTGACTTGGTTTTCTTTCCTGAGCTGGTATCAGCAAACTTTGAATAATCATGTTGTTCAACACCAGATGGTATAGCTGGAATAGACATTTCAATATTCACAGGAGCAAGAGCATGATGAAGACTTACATCTTTACCATTCTCCTGACTTTTCTCCAGCTTATACAAATAATTCAGGAAAGTCGGTGAATTGTTGCAATTTTTCAATTTCCTTTGCAAATCAAACATCTCAATCTTTTTTCCAGATATTTTCATATTAGCTTCCGACAACTCTTTCTGCGAAGCAATGTACTTGTCACA
>JBCNJP010000009.1:48805162-48850053 GCA_039602395.1 Deinandra increscens subsp. villosa | reverse complement strand
GACAAACTGTTAATGGGACTAACCAAGCCATAAATCAGTAGTTGAACATTCAAAGTATGGGAGGGGGTTTGCAAGGCTATGAGTTTGACGACGATGCTGAGTTCGAAAAGGAACTAGTTGAGTATATGGAGTATCTTGAATCCACCTCCTTACTCCAACAGCCAAAGTTGGTCAAAAATGATGCAGCCTAAGATGAGGAATTGTTTGATTTTGATTGGTTCAAGCCTGATCCAGATGCGTCTTCTTCAAGCACTGAGGGAGGAGATAATTCTGATTCATACGAATATGAATCTTCAAGCGACGGGGAAGGAGATGATTGATGTTATATCAAGTTATATCTTAATGTATCTCTATTTTAAGTTATTTTTTCCCTTCTATGTTATATGTGTAACAATTTTCTGAGCAAAAACACGTAGGTATCAATTAATTGAGTTACAAATGCAACAATTATTACTTTCTGTTTGTCGAAAATATGAAAAATACTGGTTTACATTTGAAAGTACTGGGTTACATAGGTAAATTAAAGTCTTTCCACATGAAAGGCTGGGATTACATATGTAAGTAACGGATTAAATATGTAAGTACTGGTAAAACTTATGAAAGTACTGGGTTACATAGGTAAATTAAAGTCTTTCCACATGAAAGGCTGGGATTACATATGTAAGTACTGGTAAAACTTGTGAAAGTACCGGTTACATAGGTAAAATATGGGTTTACATATGAAAAGGCCCGGGTTTCATATGAAAGTATATGGTTACATATGTTAGTACCTAGTTTACATGTGTGATCTTGGGTTACATAGGTAAAACTCGGAATACATATGTAAGTACTGGATTACATATGTAAGTACTGGTTTACATGTGAACGTACTGGGTTACATAGGTAAAGTACATGGCTTACATGTGAAAAGCTGGGATTACATATGTAAGTAACAGATTACATATGTAAGTACTGGTTTATATGTGAAAAGACTGGGTTTACCAATGTAAAATATGGGTTTACATATGAAAAGGCCCGGGTTTCTTATGAAAGTATATGATTACATATGTAAGTAACTAGTTTACATGTGTAAATCTTGGGTTACATAGGTAAAACTTGGATTACATATGTAAGTACTTGATTACATATGTAAGTACTGGTTTACATGTGAAAGTACTGGGTTACATAGGTAAATTACAGTGTTTACATATGTGAAAGGCTGGGATTACATATGTAAGTACTGGCAACTGGTTTACATGTGAAAGTACATGGTTTACATATGTAAAATATGGGTTTACATATGAAAGGCTTGGGATACATATGAAAGTATGGGGTTTTATATTTGCATGTGTAAATCTTGGGTTACATAGGTAAACTTGGGTTACATAGGTAGAACTTGGATTACATATTTAAGTACTAGATTTTTTTTTTTTGAACGGCCATATGTAAGTACTAGATTACATATGTAAGTACTTGTTTACATGTGAAAGTACTGGGTTGCATAGGTAAATTACAGGGTTTATATATGTGAAAGGCTGGGATTACACATGTAAGTACTGGATTACATATGTAAGTACCTGGTTTTTTTATGTAAGTACCTGGTGTACGTGTGTAAATCCTGGGTTACATAGGTAAACTTGGGTTACATAGGTGAAACTTGGATTACATATGTAAGTATTGGATTACATATGTAAGTACTAGTTTACATGTGAAAGTATGGGGTTTTATACTAGTTTACATGTGTAAATCTTGGGTTACATAGGTAAACTTAGGTTACATAGGTAAAACTTGGATTACATATGTAAGTACTGGATTACATATGTAAGTACTGGTTTACATATGTAAGTACTGGTTTACATGTGAAAGTACTGGGTTACATAGGCAAATTACAGGGTTTACATATATAAGTACTGGCAACTGGTTTACATGTGAAAGTACTGGGTTACATATGTAAATCTTGGGTTACATAGGTAAACTTGGGTTACATACGTAAAACTTGTTTTACATATGCTGGATTACATATGTAAGTACTGGTTTACATGTGAAAAGTACTGGGTTACATAGGTAAATTACAGGGTTTACATATGTGAAAGGCTGGGATTACACATGTAAGTACTAGATTACATATGTACCTGGTTTTTTTATGTAAGTACCTGTGACACCCGGTCCAAAAATCAAGTCAAACCCTCTCTCCGTTGACTTTTGTTGACTTTTATTACGTTATAATTACGTGATTTACTCTTTTAAACCGCATGATTAACTACGTGTAGTTAAATGATTAACTAATTTAAATTTCGCGTTAGATAACTGTGAAATATGAACATTTCATGTTATTATTAATGGAACTTTAATAATAAGAAATTAAATATAAAACTTGATATTTTATATTTTATCAAACTGATTCAAACTGTTAAAACGTTTTACGAATTTAAAATGTTATGAAAAGCATTACGTTGTTAAGACTTAGCCAAACGAGTTACTCGTTTCACCTATTGGGCCCGGTAAGCCCAACAAGCCCAAAAACATCCGGATCAACCCGAAAACTTAACCGAAGGTTCACCTCGACTAACCGAGTGAGTTTCCCAACCCGGAATCCCGACCCGCGGCCCGTATCACAATGGGCCGAACCGGCCCAATCCCTTCATTTCTTTCTTCTTCGCGGCCCGCACCAACCAACTCGGCCTATCCCCCTTTGCGGCCCAAAACCGAGGACCGGCCCAACCCGAAATCGAACCCAACCCGACCCGGTCCAAACCCGATTTCCATGGGCTTCGGCCCAGCCCTTCGGCCCACCTCCCCTTTTCTTTATTATTGGGCTTCGGCCCAAATTACAAACAATTTAATCAAATTGTTTTAGCCCAACAACTTTTATAAAATTTACCCAACCTTTTTAACCCAACAAGACTTTTATAAAATTTGGGTTAACAACGCTTATAAAAATAAAAACCACCACTCAATTGGATTAATTAAACTTGGATTATATTTTAAAAAGTTATAATTTTTATAAACTCCTAACCACCATTTATTTTATAAAAGCTCTCATTTATTTAACTAGTTTAAGTGAAGTTTATAAAATAAAACAACCTACTCTTGATTAGTTGGGATTAAGGAGAAGTTGAGAACACACTATTAACCTTTGGTTAATAATCTCACTTTTAGCTATAAAAAGGAGATTAGGATCACTTGGTTCCCCACACCACCAACACCCTCCCTCTTATCTCCCTTGGAACCAACCGGCCACCCACCACCGAGCTAGCCCCCACTGCCCCGCCGCCCTGCCGCCGCTCCTGCCACCGAGAGCCACCGCCGCCGGCCACCGGAAAACCACCACCACCATCCGATTTTCCTCTCCTCCTCTTGTGAGTTCTCTAACTCACCTCTCCTTGCATTTTTACACCCAAAGATCACCCTACAAGTCTTGACAACTAAATAATCAACTCTTACAACTAAACTTTGGAATGCTTGTGTTTGGATGATCAACTAACAAAACTCACTTCTTAATCTCCTTTCTTCCAAGATCAAGCACTCATCTTGGTGTCTTAGAGACTTAAAGTTAGCCAAGGAGTGTGGTGAAACACATTTGTGAAATCTATGGAAAGTAACAAGTGTGCACCATGAATCTTGTTTATGAAACCTTGGTTTCATAAGTTAGTTGATTTCAAACAAACCTCCAAGCCTCTTCATACAAAATAAATGCTAATCTATACTTGTTTACATTATTTGTCCTAACATGAAAATGTTAGTTGATTGTTTATATTTATTTGTCCTAACATGAAAATGTTAGTTGATTGTTTATATTTAATTGTCCTAACATGAAAATGTTAGTTGATTGTTTACATTTAAATGTCCTAACACCAATGTGTTAGTGGATTGTTTATTTACATTTATAAAGTCCTAACACCAATGTGTTAGTTGATTGTTATTTATGTTTATATATGTTACATATTAAAACAATATTAAAACAAGATGAAATAATTAAACAAATGTTACATATGTAACCTATGACTAAAACAAAAGAATATTACTTGATTTGGAAAATCAGCACATTAAATATGTGTTCAAGACAAAAAGAATAAATATAGATTTTGTTACTAAAAATGGTAAGAATAATATTTATGTCAAATGATTAATTTGACATAAATTCATGGATTTATTACAAGTTTTAACTTTCTAAAACTTTTACCATAAATGAATTATTCTATAAAATTTGTCACTTGTGAAAACTAAATATTTTTATAAAAGGATTTTATAAAAATAAATCAAAGACAAGCTAATGACTTTAAGTGTTTATATGGATTTTTTTGTGAAATCAAAGTAACCAAAAATGGACTTACATTTGTTGGAGATTTTAAATAAAATCAAGTTTTTATAAAAGACGATTTTATATAAATCCAAGCGTCGTTACAATGTTTTGAAAATATTTATGAAAGAAACATATATATTTGATGCAAATGAAACATTAAACGCTTTCGAAAAATAAATGATTAAATGTTAGAAACTTTGAATGTTTTCTTTAAAAGAATCATGTTTTAAAAATAAAGCAAACGTTTAATAATTATTCTTGACAAATAATTATTTGCAAAAGATATAAACCATGCTTTATTTGTTAATCATAATTATTTAACATAATTATAACTTGCAAGATTAACAAATCAAATATGTAATTATTTACTTAAAATAATTATGCGAACTTGTGAAAATAATAATAAACATTATTATTCTTTTAAAACTCAATGTTCAAGACTTGGTTGAATTGTTAAGAATGATTAATCTTTGGTTATATTTATTTAACATAAATATAAATCATCACCAAACGTATTTGTTTGATAAATACAAGTTAACGGGTTTTCAAAGATACAAACGGATTAAAACGTCAAGACTTGACCGGTATCACTTGGGTGACTTTTGTTACTCAAATGATCATAAGACCTTATGCATATGTCATTTAATCATTTAGGACGTTACGTGCTACCGTTCTTATCCTGCTAGATTTCTACATACCTGCTGATTCTGTGAGTTTCACGGCCCTTTTTCCTTTTAAATGTTTTATACTTTGGGGGATAAATCATGAAAACTGTTAAATGCTTTTTACTTAATATTATGGTTTATCTGTTAGCCGTATGACTACTTGTTCTCTTACTGATTGCCCAACTTGGTACATTATCGTTATAAACGTTGTACAACCGTAATCCCACCATTAATTGATTTCAATTAGTTCTGTACGAAACGATAGCTAGTGAATAGATCTATTTGGGTTGACAACCCTACCCTAACTGGTAGCTCCAGTTCTTACTCCGGATTGTCTGGGGGTACACGTCAGTTATTCTGCTCTGTTTAACATCTCTGGGCAAGAGATGCTGGGTGGGTAAACCGTTAGTATTTGAAATCAAGGTTCAGGTGAGATCATGCAACCACAACGGTAAACCAACGTAATATTTAGGTATACTGAAAACTGTTTTACAATGATTAAACTGTGAGTCTTAAACCTGTGAACCTCACCAACTTTATGTTGACCTTTTAAACTCATGATTTTTTAGGTAATTGATGCAACTCATGAAGACATGCAAATGGGGGCTTATGTACGCTATCGGACCTGCTTAACGGAGTCATAGTCCCGACTATCCAAATAAACCGACTTATGCTTTTAATATTAATTTAAGACTTTATGTTTTCAAATTGTAAGACATTATCGTTTCCACTATCTTTTCCGCTGCAATGAAATGAAGTAATGTTTTATGAAGTTTTAATTTATTAGAAGTTGTTCTATGTATCCTCGACTATGATTCCATTCTCGCTCACACCCGAAACCGTTGACCGGGGTGTGACAGTACCTGCTTTACATGTGTAAATCTTGGGTTACATAGTTAAACTTGGGTTACATAGGTAAAACTTGGATTACATATGTAAGTACTGGATTGCATATGTAAGTACTGGTTTTGCATGTGAAAGTACTAGGTTACATAGGCAAATTACAGGGTTTACATATATAAGTACTGGCAACTGGTTTACATGTGAAAGTACTGGGTTACATATGTAAATCTTGGGTTACATAGGTAAACTTGGGTTACATACATAAAACTTGTTTTACATATGTTGGATTACATATGTAAGTACTGGTTTACATGTGAAAAGTACTGGGTTACATAGGTAAATTACAGGGTTTACATATGTAAAAGGCTGTGATTACACATGTAAGTACTGGATTACATATGTACCTGGTTTTTTATGTAAGTACCTGGTTTACATGTGTAAATCTTGGGTTACATAGGTAAACTTGGGTTACATAGGTAAAACTTGGATTACATATGTAAGTACTGGTTTACATGTGAAAGTATGGGGTTTTATACTGGTTTACATGTGTAAATCTTGGGTTACATAGGTAAACTTGGGTTACATAGGTAAAACTTGGATTATATATGTAAGTACTGGATTACATATGTAAGTACTGGTTTACATGTGAAAGTACCGGGTTTACATAGGTAAAGTACTGGATAAGTTATGTAAATTACTAGGTTACATGTGTACATCTAAGTACAAACTTTAAGTACTAGTATGTAAGTACCTGGTATGTAAGTACCTGGTTTACACTTGTAAATCTTGGGTTACATAAGTAAAACTTGGAAAATATGAGTTACAAGTGAAAAGTTTGGGTTTACATATATGAGTATGAGGTTACATATATGTAAGGTATGGGGTTACATATGTAAGTACTGGTTTAAAATATGAAAGTACTGGATTACATATGTAAATTCTTGGGGTTACATATATGTAATGTATGAGGTTACATATGTAAGTACTGGTTTAAAATATGAAAGTACTGGATTATATATGTAAATTACCGGGTTTACATATGTAAAATATGGGTTTACATATAAAAAGCTTGGGTTTACATATGTAAGTACTGGGTTTACATATGTAAAATATTGATTTACATATAAAATATGGGTTTACATATGAAAGGCTTGGGGATACATAGGTAAAATTTGGGTTATATATGTAAAGTATTGGTTTATATATGTACACCAAGGGTTACATATATAAAATCTTGATTTACATATGGAAGTCTTGGATTATATGTGTAAAATCGTGGGGCACATAGGTAAGTATTTTGTTACATATGTGTTTACATATTCAATACTTACTTAACATTACGTAACTAGATTGTTTACATATGAGACTCTTGGTTTACACATGAAACAATTAATTTACATAAGTAAATATAGATAGGTCATATGCACAGGAAAAACTATATAGCACGAGATAGTAGGAAGCCAAATAATATAAGACAAATATAAGTTTCAAAATGTGATGATCACCAGTAGGCAGACTGTGAATGATCATACAAAATAGATGTTGATAAAACATGAATAATCCTATGACATTAATAGCGACTTAATCTTAGGGAGCAAGAGGTTAACTTCTGACAACATGATAGCAGCATCGTATTTGTTACGGAGTTTATTCAGCGGAGAATTCTTCTGGCTCCCATGTTTACTGAAGTCGCACTGAAAAATCTTTTTTGGGCCAAAATATTTCTCCATATGCCTCATCAAAAAAATTCGATTCTGAATAGAATATGATGAGGTGGCCCAATCAATCGGCACACGGGAGATCTTCAGCCTTCTAAACCGTTGAGACATTGGGTGACTCCGACTTTGAAGGTAAGCGCAAACAATGGATTTCTGAGGTTTAGAAATAGAATAATAAATAATTAGTTGATACAATTTACAACAAAACAAAGGTAAATGACGGATTCAAGATGAAATATTTACCATATTATAGGCATAGTCCTTATGATAATTAGTCAGAGCTATAAACTAACCTCATCAAAGGCTTTTTCGAATGGAAACTATCTATGACCAATATACTAGGATTGGTCAGATAAAAAACCATGAGGTAAAAGCTATCAGAATCTTCAATAGGTAAGAGAAGCAAGTCGACGCCTTTGAGATGTTGATTAATTTTAATACGGTCAAGGTAGTCAGCAAGATTTGCTGAAAATGAATTTTCCTTCTCTTTCACATAAGTTGAAAAATCGTGTAGGTTCCAGGGGGACTATAAGTTGTTAACTAATAAGAGTATGTTTTTTTTAAATGATTTGGAAAAATATATATAAGTTGTTAACTAATAAGAGTATGTTTTTTTTTAAATGATTTGGAAAAATATAAATGATAGAAAACTTACAATAAGATTTGGTGGGCAAAAAACACGATGAGGAGATGCTGAAGATCTTTTTAACTCCTCAAAATTTAGAACATCGACCCATGCACGGATAACTTCAATATCAACAACTTTATCATAACTCAACGACTGCATCACTTCTTTGTTTAATTCAACATGAGTTAGAGAATAGAAAACATGATCTCTACATGTAGAAATTAAGGAGGACACGACGTTATATAAATCATGAGTATAAAACTAAAATTACCCCTTAAAATGTGTAACATATAACAAGTGGTTACATATGTAACTCCTGGGTACCATATGTTACATGGTTACATACTTAAAAAAATCATCAGTTATAAATAATAGACTGTAAACACAGCTTACCCCGGCATCAAAAAGCAGGGCTGAGGTTTTGTTGGACGCTTCCCCTTCCTGTAAATATTAAATAAAATCATGAAAAAAGCAAAAATAGCATTTTTTATTTATCTAAATATAATATTACTTATACATTGTGTTTTGCTGAGGTTTGAAAAGTAAATTCGATATCTTCGTTTCATCCATTGACAAGGGGGCTTCCAGCTAAACTCCACTATGAATACATGTTGACGTTGAAACATCATTTAATGATGTGTGCCTTAATGGATTGATACGTTTGGATTCCATAGATGTAACTACTTCTTGGACTTTTTCAATAATAGGAACGACTGTAATTGGCATAGCTTCAATGGGGGTTTCTGGGATGTTATCTACAAAACAAACAAAAGATAGATCTTTAACTGTTGTGATACATATTAAATTGTTTGTTACATATTTTTGACTTCGTTTACATATGTAAAATACAGGTTTACAATATAACTCATTGGTTTACATATGTAAGACTGATGGTGATATGGGTTGGAAATATTCTGAATAAGGGATCAACTTACTATCACTATCGTTTATGGGTAGTTGGGGAATTGAAGATACTGCGAAAGTTTAAAGGTAAACTTAGTACACATATAACATGTTAAAAAACTAAGACATAGGGACAGAATACTAACAATCAACGCCAATGTCGGATATGGGGGGTGGGTTTTGGTTAAGATCTTGAGGGACTGAGATTTGACTAACACCTAAGCTCCATTTAGGACCCTCCTTCGGTAACTAGTTTAAAAATATATATTAACAAAGATACATATGTAAGATGCTGTTGATGAGCGATTTACAATGTGGAATTTCTTCTCTGTAGGGGAAATTAAAACCATGGCCAAATTTTGAATATCGTGCGCTTGATTTTCCGGAGTAGCTGTAATTAAACATGTAGATTTTTATTATAAAATTAAAAATAATAAAACAAGCTTATGCGATGGGGTTATTTAAAAATGAAGTATTTAAAATAGTTATTGAAGTTATATCTTTTACCAGTAGCCGAATTGCCCAAATGTGGAGGGGGAGTCGAAACTTGTAGTTCAATTGTTAAATCTGGATCTAATTTTTTTTTTAAATGAGGGGAAAATTATATATGTTGGATAAAAATGGAACATATGTATTGCAGAGACCCAATAGTGTGAAAAAATGAGGTTATACATAATTATCTCGCTAACTTACCTGCTTCTTTTGAATTTTCCAAAGTTATAGGTGGTACTAACTGATCATCTGTTTCTGTAAAAAATTAATATTTTAAACATAACTGGTAAAAACTTTCACATTTAACATATGGTTCATATTATAAAAGATACAATAAATTTAACATACGTGGAGCTTTTTGTGGGGATTGAATTTTTACAGGAGATGATTGCACGTTAAGAGCCTCCAATAATTCTTCCAAAATAGACGCTATAATATGATGAGATTCATCAATAACTGTTTGGAAAAAATGTTATAGGTGTTTAATTTAACAAAGTGACATTTGTTTGATTTACTCGAAAATTTTCATAAAATATTGGGGGAATAATATAGTAACCTTTGTCGTTCTTTTCATGTGGAAGGAGAATATGAACAAATGCCTGATTATCAGTCTTTGTATCTTCGGCTAGTGCCTCTTCCTTGGATATTGAAGGTTCAACAACCGAGTAGTTGGCTGCTACAATGGATGGGTCACTTTCTTCTTCATCAATGCCGGGTGCTGTACACAAAAAAAAAAGAGGGTAGCATATGAATACGACTAAAAATCATTGTGTACAATATAAGTGAAAGTTACATATGTAAAAAACTGCAAAAGGTTACAGATGTAACCACTGGGGACAAATAAAAATATGTAACGGGCTGGAGGCGGATGTCGTGGAGGATTTCAGTTTTAGAATAATAAAGTAACCTTTGTTGATCTTTCCAGGTGCATATTGATTATCAGCAGATGGCTGATTATCTGACTTTGGATCTTTATCAGATGACTGATTATCTTGTGGTTGATCATCTGCATGTATAGTTGTTTAATTATAATATTGTAATAGATAGTTTTCTCAATAATTGGATGAATAATAGTATAACCTTTGTTGATATTTTCATGAACATGTTGATAATCAGCATCTGTCTGATTATACGGCTCTGGATGTTCAGCAGATTCCTTATTAGGTTGTTCTTCGTCATCTGTGGGCAAAATATAATATATATATATATATATATAATAAGTATACAAAAAAATGGGTGTGAAGAAGGTAAAAATGTTAATTACCTAAGGAAACATTGTCATATTTGTTACTATGATCATATAAGTAATTTCCTGCACAAAATTTTGCATATGTTTCCGCTTCATCTTCACCAGATGAGTCGTTGGCTGCTCCAGAAGAAGGTTCACTGTGTTGATCTTCACTACCTGGTTCTACAAAGACAAAATAAAAATAATAGGTTTACTTCAGTAAGATATAACTGAAAGTTACATATGTAAGATATAACTGAAAGTTACATATGTAACTGAAAAGATACATATGTAACATATAACTGATGTATATATATTAAATTTGTACATATGTAAAAGACAAAAATGTTACATGTGTAACGATATTTTAAAAAGGTTTGCTTATTTAAAAATGTGAGCATTCACCATCATGGCTTTGTTCAGAGTATGGATGTCCATCAGGTGAGTCGTTGTCTCCACCTTCATCAGAAGATTCACTAGCTCGATCATCAACACCGGGTCTGCAATTAAAATATAAGGGGGGGAAATATGAATAGAGCTAGAAATTTTAATATGGGATATAAAGTGAAAGTTACATATGTAAAAAGCAACAAGGTTACATATGTAAAGCAGTAAAGGTGTAAGTTGTATTTAGGATGCTTACCAGATAAGTCGTTGGCTGGTCCAGAAGAACGCTCCCTGTGTGGATCGTCACTACCTGGTTCTACTGAAAAAAAATGATAATAATAATAAGAGGGTTACATATGTATGGTCTTACTGAAAGTTATATATGTGAAGAGGGGAAATGTTACATATGTAAGCAAAAACTATATTAGAGATATAAGGAGTTACGTATGTAAAAAAATAAACGTTACATATGTAACCAGATTAAAAAAGGTTTCGGTGTATAGAATATGAGGATTCACTATCATGTCCTTTATCAAAGATTGTAGGTTGATCAGGTGAGTCGTCTCTATCTTCATTGGAAGAATGACTAGCTTGATCATCAACACCGAGATCTACAAATTAAAATATAATGAGGTTTATATCAATGGTTGAGATCGCAGCGAGTACAACAACAAATGAGGTAGATGAAGACGGATGTGAGGAGGTGCTTCATAAGGGTGATTCGGATGATGCGTTTGAAGCACAAATGGTAGAAATGTTTGGTGAGGAGTGGACGACGATGTCACCAAAAGAGGTAGATGAGGATCGGTTTGACCCGGAGGGTGATTTGCAAAAGCTAGAAGAGATGTTGTACGGGGAGCCGGCCGTTGAGAGTGAACACGTCCCAATCGAGGGAGAGTTTTGTGAGGTTAGTGAGGCTCAAGCACCGAAGCATGAACCGTACTCAATCTCCATTCGGGACGTGCTAAGGTGTGAGGACCCGATAGTGAAGGCAGGTGATGAGGTTCTAGATGACGTCCCACTTGGTAGGTTAACTAGTGATAAGGATGACCATGTGTTTAGTCCAAGTGTGGGGACGTTAGAGGAAGTAGGTTGTAAGAATGACCCGAGGTTGAGCTTTATTGTAATTATTAAGTTAATTCCGGGTAGATTTAAGCATTGGTGGGTCTACTGGTTTTTAGGTATGATTTTTAAAGATTGGTTGGTTAATGCCTTTAGATTTCTAAGCGTTTTGATGATTAGGGCCTTGGTTAGTAAGAACATTAAGAACAAACTCCCCTGATCAAAAACTTGATGTGTTCGGAACTACACTAAAAACTACTAATGAAACCTAGACCTAAACTAGACCTAGACACACCTAATTTTACCGAAAATACCTAAACTAGACCGAACCCTAAGGCAAGTGTACCTGTCGGATTGTAGCTAAGCTAAGGTAAGACCGGGAATATCGAACCCTAGAGACACTCTATAGACAAAATTAACCTAGGACCTAAGAAATGAAATTTGAGTGATTTGATTTTAATGTGAAAAGAGAAATTAACTTAGCTAAAATTAACTAAATAACAACCGACACGAAGGAACTTAGGACGAATTCAAATATGAGAAAGGTACCACCTAAACCTAGAATCCTAATTAATATTAACGACCTCACTCGGCTATGACAATTCTGATGGAACCGGGATCTTAACACACAACCTATAGAAACTCTACGAGCCCCCGAATCACTCTCCGGACGATACTGATAGAATACCTACAAATTGGAATACGCTTACCGATTTGATTAGTTCACCTTTTGAGTCCTTCCTAATTGATTACTCTAACGCTCGGACAAGTGGTTCTCCTTTTAAGTCCTTCCCAACTTAATTACTCTAACGCTCGAACAGGAGTTCACCTTGTGAGTACGTCCTACCTCAACTAAACCTAACCACCTCTGAACCTAATCTCGGGCACCTTAAGCTTAGCAGGAGCTACCTCTATTTCCTACAACTGACACGAATAGCAAATCAGATAAATTCCTAGGACACTTCCTTTTGAGACAATGCTAACCTAGTTCATTAACCAACCCGACTACCCGACAGCTATCATCCTTTTGAGCTTATTTCGACAGACAGAATACTAAATTCAAGCAATCAATTACCAATTAATTCTATGATCTACTAAATTAGCAAACCACATTCAATAGCAAACACCAAGTCACACTACCAAACTACCTAACTCAAACCGAAAGACATTCGCAAGCTAGGCAAAAACTAATCACTAATCAAAACCCTAAAAACAGTACGCATATGCATCCAATTGTAGAAAACAGAGGGATTTAAAGAGCAATCACAACATCAATCAAGTAATCATAAACCAAATAAAGTAACAAATGTCAATCATTCATCAAATCGGTCTAGGTGGTAGCAAGAATTTAGCCTACCACCATGAGTTCAATCAAAAACACAAACAAGTTCAAGTTCTTAATAAAAACCATGATGTAGAATAAACTCAAATCGAGAAGACTAGAGAAATTCAAGAACCCGTAATGTGGAGTTGAATCGAGTGCTTGAGTCTTGATGATTTCCTTAATCTCCAATTGATTCCTTGGCCTTTAACCTGCTCAAAATCGTCCCTGTACGTCTTCGGTCGGCTTCTGTTCTCTAAAGTAATTCTGCCGTCTCAATTCGTCTTCCTCCGTAGGGTTGGATGAATTGCTTAAATAAAAATAATGTTGGAACCCCCGAACTAAAACCCGTGCGTTGATTTTTTTTTTCAAAATTGTAGTGTTGCGGGTTTTTTTTATTGGCAAGCGTATGGCTCACGTCACAAATTCCCTAAGCATGGGATTACTAATCGACAAATTAGTCGGTTTACACCGACTCTCGATTAATTCATTCACAGAATTGAGAATTCACGTTTCATTCATCATGAATTTTTCACCTAGTTTATACTTTTGCCCCCTTGATTTAAGAATAATTCTATGCTGATCCCTCAACTTCCATTATTAACACTTTAACCCTTCATCTTTGATGTAATGTCATACCATCCCCTTGGGCTTTTATATCAACCTACAAATAAATATATCTAATCATTTTGAGCACAATTGACTAAACAAACACAATTAAAAATAAAAGACTCAAACTCACCGCAAAATATACAAAAATGACTCAACAACTAATTAAAACTCAAATAATATAATTTAAATAAAAACCACACGAAATGACTCAAAAGTGACCCAATTATTATAGAAAATACACGGGAAAACTAGATGTGTCTGCAACACATCAAACATCCCCACACTTACTCTTTTTTCGTCCCCGAAAAATACTGCAATGGAATCATAACCAGGAAATTGACTTCTAAGTATTCAACATTTATATTTATTAATCCACCACACTCTTTCACAATCCATAACGTAATAACACACCAACTATAATTGCCAATATTTCGGTCCGACTAAACCCAACCACCGACATTTTGTTTCGCCCCCATGTGTTTATGAAATTACCGAATATAAGTTCAGTCGCCTATGGATCCCACTAAAGAATGGTCAAGTGCAACCTACTACCGAATCATATTAAGTCAAAGCAAAGGGTAATAATGATTTACATTTTTATATTTTCTCCAACCCCCCTTAAACCAGATACTAAGATGTCTAAATAATAACTAATTATTGGAATGCAAATTCTTGAGCATTTATTCTATAAACTAACATTTCTTTTCTTTTCCTCTTTTTTTCTTTCTTCATTTTTTTCATCCTTTTTTTTTAAATAATTTGTTACTTTTACCTAACTTACCAACGGACATCATCAGAGGCATTCTTTCACAAGGTCTTACCCCCGAAATCATACGTGAGTATTTTGCCCGCGAGATCCGGAACATCATCAGAGGTACTTACCACGGGATACTATCCTTAGTTTGTACATGAGTATTTTGTCCCTTCACTCTAAATGCATTAACCAAATTATTACCTAACATGCTCATTGGACTATTCTAAGGACATAGGAGTATCTAGCCTAAAGGGGTCTCTTTCCTCCTAATCATCAGATTCAGTATCCCTATCACTTCTAAAATGGGAATCCACTAGCAGACTGATTAGCATATTTATACAACAATAAACACACAGGCTATTTAAGCTACTCCTAGGTCAGCTGGGTCTACCGACACATCATAGTTTAGTATTGCTTTCCATTCAAACCATACTTTACCACATTACCATATTATTGACTTTTATTAATTATTTTAACATTCAAGCACAAAATTAGAAAACCAATTCCCAGTTTTACCTATCATTTTCCATTATGTTGCAGCCAAACTCTTGGACATTTTCGAACAATTTTTTCAAGTTTTTTTTTTCAGACACACTACAAATAAAATAAAGACTCAAGACGCAAGTTTCCCATCCCCACACTTAAACGACACATTGTCCCCAATGTGTGATGAGAATAAAATAAAATAAAATAAAACTAAAAATAAAAGCACACGAACGATAAAGAGGAAAATAAGAATGCAAAAGAAAAAAAATAATAATAAAAAAAACGAATGGAACAAACTCCCCTGATTTGTGATTTGGATGAATGACAGGCGAGCTTGGTCCGCAGGTTCTCCTGTGTAATCCATGAGCCTCCCAATGCGAATTTCATCGAACCTGCAACAAAACAAAACACAAAGACTCGACGAAACCACGATTAATCACGAAAAATAAAAATAAATAAGAATAAGAAATAATAATAAAGCAAGTTGAAACGTGTTCACTTGGAACTTGGACTCTTCCAACACAATTTCATCATCTTGAATCACCCGAATTTCCTGCAAACACTGAAAAACACAACCACAAAACGAGCAAAACCGAAATGCAAAATAAAGCACAATCAAATAAATAAGTTACATAAATTTACAACTCGGGCTTCCCCGAGTTTCAACCAACACAATCAGGCGGTTTCTCCTTAATGCTCTTACTAACCAAGGCCCTAATCATCAAAACGCTTAGAAATCTAAAGGCATTAACCAACCAATCTTTAAAAATCATACCTAAAAACCAGTAGACCCACCAATGCTTAAATCTACCCGGAATTAACTTAATAATTACAATAAAGCTCAACCTCGGGTCATTCTTACAACCTACTTCCTCTAACGTCCCCACACTTGGACTAAACACATGGTCATCCTTATCACTAGTTAACCTACCAAGTGGGACGTCATCTAGAACCTCATCACCTGCCTTCACTATCGGGTCCTCACACCTTAGCACGTCCCGAATGGAGATTGAGTACGGTTCATGCTTCGGTGCTTGAGCCTCACTAACCTCACAAAACTCTCCCTCGATTGGGACGTGTTCACTCTCAACGGCCGGCTCCCCGTACAACATCTCTT
The DNA here is from genome assembly GCA_039602395.1 of Deinandra increscens subsp. villosa. Taxonomy (NCBI): domain Eukaryota; kingdom Viridiplantae; phylum Streptophyta; class Magnoliopsida; order Asterales; family Asteraceae; genus Deinandra; species Deinandra increscens. Next base: position 48,833,555 of record JBCNJP010000009.1, on the reverse strand, counting down.
CTAGCTTTTGCAAATCACCCTCCGGGTCAAACCGATCCTCATCTACCTCTTTTGGTGACATCGTCGTCCACTCCTCACCAAACATTTCTACCATTTGTGCTTCAAACGCATCATCCGAATCACCCTTATGAAGCACCTCCTCACATCCGTCTTCATCTACCTCATTTGTTGTTGTACTCGCTGCGATCTCATCCTCACACTCTTCATCCCACACAATATTGTCTTCTTCCTCCGACCAATCCCAAATTGGATCCGAAGAGTATGCATCATCTTCAGACATGTCCTCAACCGTTGGAGACTCCTCATTAATACCATTTGAATCATCATCTCCTTCATTCGCAACTTCCTCCTCTGTGATCTCGGCGGCGTCTATCGAAGTGATATTATTCGTCCATTGATTTAGATCATAGTCATCGTCGTCACAAACCCATTGGATACCCTGATTAACCGGAGGTGGGACTTCAATTTCCATTAGCGTCTCCTGATATCGGATTTCCTCAAACACCGTCCTTGATGACTCCCCCGTTCGCCTCTCTCTTTCCTCTCGCTCTCGGAAGATCCTTTGACAAATTTCTCTACAAATACCAACCCGAACCGGACAAATATCATGGGAGTTATGTGGTCCACCGCAGCTCATACAGCGTGGCGTGTTTTCTTCATGAAGCCGTTTTATCAGGCTAAGAGCTTTCTCTACAACCTCTAAGCCCTGAGGTAATCGCGGGTCATATCTACTCCATGTGGCCATCTCCTCCGCGAATGACGTGAGGTCGAAGTCTCACTCAAAAATAAACCCAAAAACACTAATTTAGATAGTGGTAAGCGGGTGTCGAACACAGGGAGATTATGGAGTATGCGTTCGTTATAGCAATTATATTTTAGCAAAAAAAAAAAATAAATAAATAAATAAAGATGTAGAAATTGCAATTTAGATGATGGATTTGTTGATTAATACTACTAAACACCAATTTGAAATCAAATTACTATGTAGTAACAAATAGGAGAAAACGTGATCCTTCCAGATTTCAGGTTTTATGTTGACATCATACTATGGTTTCCAATTGGGAAGAACCACATAGACATGGTTCATGCATACTTGAATGAAAGTGATAAAAGAGGACTAAGCACTCAGATTACTAAAATGCGAGGTCATCACTCGATGATCATTCAATACAAACCAACCCAAATCCCTTCCCAATAAATCTCGATTGCCAACGGCACCAAGAACTGATGGTTTAAGACTAAGATTAAAGCAAATATCAAATGTTTACAATCATTCAAACACACACCGTAGCAAAAAGCGTCGAACGCTTAGATTGCTACCCCAAAAATACAGAAAACCAAAGTGTAATGTCAAGAAAAACAAACCCTACATCCAGAAGGAGTCACAAGAAATTAGCCTCTCATGATTCGGTTGATTGCAACTGTGATGATGATTGATGCCATGGATGATTACTTTTGATTGTGATGTTGGAATTGCTTCCCCAATGCTCTTTTTCTACTCTAAAACCGCCTCCAATGACCTCTGGTTCGTCCCCAAACGTCTGCCCTCGAATGAATCCCAAAAGACCCCCAAAACTGCCCATTTAATCAAATTTACGGAGCTGGAAACCGACCTCCACCGTAAGCTACGCTGGCCACCGTAGCTTACGGTGGCTTGAGTTATGTTACGCCAGGTTAGTTCTGTGGTACGGTGCATCTTTGTGAAACCAGCCACCACCGTAAGCTACGGTGGTGGAGTAAGCTACGGTGGAGATAAATTTTCCACTTCATTTTCTTGCTCTACATCATCCAATCTCTAGCTCATATTTTCCCGATTCTTTCTCCACCTCTAAGAAGCTCGTTTAAGCCCATTTTCACCTGCAATCACATAACTTCACATAGTCATCTAATATCATGAAATTAAACCAAAACAATCATCAAAGTTATGTGTTTATCACTTCCAATGGCTAAGTAACGGTACACCCGTCACATCCCCACACTTACCCGTTGCTTGACCCCAAGCAACTCAAAATTCATTTCTGTGTGATTCCTCCAATCAACCCAGTCAAACCCAGTTTCAATTAAGGTTCCAAGTCATACCCCATTCCCAACATTTGTCAATGCACTAGCCATAACAATGTATGTCAATGAGATTTTAAGGACCCTAGCTAAACCTAACATGCTTGTAATCTTCCAAAACATGCAACAAACCCCTCACAATGAACGCTCTGCTCGGTTTATATATTTAGGGACTAGCGTAATGAGCTAGTTTGCACTCTTTTGGCTCATGTGTTGTCTCACTATCATATGCTTGTACAACTCTCGAACCTCAATCTTAAATTACTTTGGCATGCATGCAAATCAAAAGGTCTTGTAACGGGTTGTAACGGGGCTAGGCGTAGGGTATGGAATGGGAATATTTGAAGTGGCTCAAAAGATCTAATCCGGCTCATTTATTTTATACAAAACAAACAACTAACAACTATCAATTACAACTAAAGAATCATGCTAATAACTCACCCTCTTTTTTGCTGCTCAATACTTCAATCAACCGATCTCATATCTTGCAATTTTTCTCATTTTTTTTTTTTTTTTTTTTAAGACTAACAGTGTAGGAAGCTAAAAATGTAAAAAGCGTCTAACGCTTAGATTACATAACGGAATATCACAGCTTCCCCAAACTATCTTATTCAATTTCTACTTACAAACATCAAACACACTATAAGCCGAATCGATCACTAGGGGTAATAAGATATGGGAAGTAGGCTCGGGTAGTCAACTGATAGGCACTAAGCACAAAATTGGCATCTAATGGACCCAAACCCCCGCCCCTCTCTTTTACCAAGCTCATATATGTAATGTATGAGGTCCCAACCCCCAAATCCCACACTCGCACACATCCAGACGAGGCTTAACCTAAGTGCCTAAATCATTTTCACAAGCATACCATAGCCAAAATTTCAGAACGCAACAGTTGCACAAGTTCTAAAGTGATAGACACATAGCCACACTCAAGAACAATTATGTATATTCAAATCATGAATGTAAGGCTCAAAACTCACACAGTAGTGGGATTGGGTTGCCGATCTGTCACATGAATTTTTCAACTGGGAGCATGCTAAGCTTAACCAAAGTCCTACTCACTTAACTAGGCAATATTCTTAACAAACAAAAGGGAATTATGACCATGACAAGGAACCCACAATTTTCAACTTCCACCATTCGGGCCTCTAACCATCACACAGATTTCTTTTCTCACATTTGGGGTCAAAAACGTGTAAAACAAAGATTTTTCAAAAATTTCCCCTCATCCCCACACTTGGGATACATTGTCCCCAATGTATGGCTTTTGAGGTTTGCAAGGATGTCCGGTGCCAACTAAAACTCTTTTTGTCTCTTTCCCTTATATATTTTTTTTTTAATTTTTTTTTGTTTATTTAAATATAGTACTCCACCAACTTCCACCCCAAACACAAACAAAAGCTAACTACACAGTTTCTACTAATACTCCACCCAACACCAACCCAAACTCAAACAAAGAAAAAGAAAAACAAAATACAGAAAAGATAAGAAACGAGTTCACCTCTAATAGTATCTCGGCTGAGGTGGGCCGAAAATCTGACTAAACATGTCATTGAACTCTCCAAAGCCGAATGCTCCTTCCCCTTGCTGCTGTTGTTGTTGTTGCTGGGGCTGATTAGGATTTACCCACTCTGAATGATGAAGTGGCGGTGTTGGGTGACTCACACTACCGTCGTAAGGTGGTAATGTGGTATAATCAACCATCAGCGGATCCGGCACAACCTCTCGTCCCGAATGCCACTGCTCGTGCATGCGACGCTGCCTATCATCTTCGTATCTCCTATTGATCTCTTGTTGAAAGGCATACGCATGAGCTCGGTTCCACGACTCCTGTCGGTCATGCATCTGTTTGATGGCTCGCTCTTGACTCGCACCCACACGCGTAGTGTGATCGAATAGTGCCTGCGTTGTTCCATACCAACCATCAAATTGGGGAGGCCGAACACTCCTGATGACTTCTTCCATACTTCCACCAAACGCCCAATTAGGGTCCAAATTCATCATATCATACTGAACGTGCCTTGAACTTTGAGGCTGACTCGGCCCCGCACCTCCATCACCATCACCACAACCCACATTAACCCCAGATGGGTTAATCGCATCATCCTCCTCCATTGCATCCTGATGAACTGGAACTCGAACCTCTCCTTCTTCCTCTTCACCTGAATCTTCATTATCATTATTATCCTTCAAGACTGACCATTTCCTCGTACCAGCCGAATTCACCAAAATCTGGTGCGTTTCAACCTCCACATACGACCATCCCAGACCAAGATTCTTCACACAAAAAGGGGTAAACCGCTTTGGTTCCCCCACTGATTCACCAGTAATTGCCCCCGCTCTCCCCAACAGCGCTGTAATCAGTCGACAATGGGGTATGATTTTCCGATCAATGCTATCCCTGCTCAACCAGATGTTATAAATAATCAAATATCGAAGAGAGATCCTTGGCTTCCCGTGTATGATTGCATATAAGATTGGAACTTCAGGGAAGCGCACTTCCCCCTTATCTCCTCGGCGGGGAATGATATTATGCTGCATGATCAAATGCAGCAACCTGGGTTTCAGTTTCAACTCCTCCCTCAACAACTTCTTGGGGGTTCTATCAGGCACACATAACTCATTGACCATCATGTTCCAAGCTGGGTGCTTTTCGGCTTTATGGTATAGACCATCTAAACCCGGATATTTGTAGCTTGTAGCTGGCTTGCTGTCAAACTTAGCAATCTCGTTCAGTGTTTCGAATGACATCGTCACTTCTACGCCATTTGCCCAACCCACTAACTTTGTTTTTGCAGGAGTGCTTCCCACGTGTAGCGTTAACGTAGAAACCCATTCTTCTATCTCATTCAAGTATAACTTTTTACTCCCTCCATCATAACATTTTAGTGCCGCTTCCCAACCTAAATCTTTGAATTTCTTAATCACCCCGAATGGCCTAAACTCTTCCTCCGGCACCACCTTTTCACAAATAAACCCCTTTTTCTTGTCTACCAACGTGTTCATTTTATCTAAGAAAAACTTCTCCCTCAAATGTGCCGGTTGCTCGCACAAAGGACCCGATTTCCATACGTAAGTCACCAACTTTGGGTCTTCTGATGTTTGTTGCTCTTCTTGTTCTTGAAGCCTCAACCTCCTTCTTTTTGATGCCTCAGTCTCGGGGGGGGGGGGGGGGTTTGAGGACTCACCCTGTGCCTTCTCCTTTCCTTTGCTTTTACTTTTAAACACCCTTCTCATCTACACATCACAAATTCACCAAATAAGCACACTAGTATCCACAATTCATAACAATAATCCCCACAATTGCTTGCAACTATGGTTGTGACATTCTTACTAGCAACTTTAATCAACCGTGAAATCATAACCATTTATCAAATAAGATATAAAAGTTGCAATGTCCAAAAATCATAATAATTATTATTTATGGACCAACAATTATCATCAAAAATTATCATGTCACAAAAACTACAACCATAGCATGATGTAGCATATTTATCAAACATAAACATCAACCTCATACATTCAAGCAAGTGTGTGACTAATAATTTCAACAACATTAAGCATTTACCTCCTTGAGAAATCACAAATAACCAAGAGTGATAAAAATCATACCTTATGTGCTTGAATGATGAATGATGAATGACTTTAGCACCACAACCAAGAAAACCCGAAAAACCCCAAAAAATCCTTAGAATTTTCGGACCTTAAAACCCCAGAAAAATGTCCGAAACAGCGCAATGAGAGGAAATCGAGTCGAGATTGTGATTCCTCTCGAAAATTCACTCAGGTTAGACTCAAAAATCACTTCGATCGGTTAAGTTTTGAAGATTTTGTGGCTATGACAATTTTTAGGGTTCTTGAGAATGTTTGAGAGTTTGAGAGAAAGAATTTGGGAAAGAAGGGTGAAAATCACGATGTTGTTGCGTTTGGGAGGGATTCAGCCTTTTCTTTTCGTTTTTTTTTTTTATTTTTTTTTTATTTTTTTTTATTTATATATATACAAAGTTGACCAGCCACCGTACCACAGGAGCCCTCCAGCGTACCATAGCCCACCCACCGTAAGCTACGGTGGGTCTCTTAAAAAAAATGCACCGTACCACAGGAGCCCTCCACCGTAACCTAGCCTATCCACCGTAAGCTATGGTGGAGCTGGGCAAAACCAGAGATTTTTTTTTTTTTTTAACAAAATAAGGTCTTTTTATAAAAGAAATCCTATAAATCTTTCTATTTTTATAAAAAAAAAATTATTTACACCAAAAAGAACAAAAAGTATTTACACAAAAATCTTTGTTTCCATAACACCACCCCCATTAAAAATTCGTGTTGTCCCCAACACTATCCCAACTACCGAGTAATCCGAGACTTCCCCACACTTGGGTATTTCTATGGGGAACAAAGAAAAGTAAAAACAAAAATAAAAGAAAGTTAAAAGAGTGACCTGTACAAGCTGGGATTTAAGTCGCCAGTCGACTTCGGTTAGCCTCAGATTACTTCATCACCAAGTGAGTTCAAAGAAAAACTCACCTTGTCCACTTGTAGCATGTTGATATCTTGTCCCTCCAAATACGGCTTGAGCCTATGACCATTGACCACTTGCCTCACTTAACCCTGCAAGTCTTCAATCTCGATATCACCGTAATTACCAACTCTCGTTATCACGAATGGCCCCATCCACTTGCTTTTAAGCTTGCCCGGAAACAATTTCATCCTTGAATTGTAGAGCCAAACCTTTTGTCCCACTTCGAACGATCTCTTCCTAATCTTTGCATCGTGAACTTTCTTCAACTTGTCTTTGTAAGCGGATGCACATTCATAGGCTTCATTCCGGATTTCTTCCAATTCTCCCAATTGAAGTTTCCTCAACTCACCGGCCTCCTTATACTCCATGTTTACATTCTTGATTGCCCACCACGCTCTATGTGCTAACTCCATCGGCAAATGACATCCCTTTCCGTAAACAAGCCGATATGGGGTTGTTCCAATTGGCGTCTTGTACGCGGTTCTGTAAGCCCACAATGCATCATTCAGCTTCATCGACCAATCCTTCCTATCGGTACGAACCGTCTTCATGAGGATTTCTTTGATTTGACGGTTAGATACCTCAACTTGGCCACTCGTTTGTGGATGGTATGGTGTGGCCACTCGATGATTCACCCCGTATCGTTTCAACAACTTTGCAAAGTTAAAGTTCTTGAAATGAGAACCCCCGTCACTTATGATTACCCGAGGGATTCCGAATCTAGCAAAGATGTTCGATTGCACAAACTTACATACCACCGAGTGATCATTTGTTCTTGTTGCAATCGCTTCCACCCACTTTGACACATAATCAACCGCGACCAAAATATATAAACACCCGTTGGAGTTAGGAAACGGTCCCATGAAATCGATGCCCCACACATCAAATATATCAACCACCAAGATCGGTTGTAGAGGCATCTCATCCCTCTTTGAAATACTTCCCATCTTCTGGCAATTGAGGCATCGCCGAGCAAATTCACATGCATCCTTGAAAATTGTTGGCCAATAAAATCCACATGTCAAAACCCGATACCCCGTCTTTTGACCACTAAAATGACCCCCACAAGCAGACGAATGAGCATGAGTTAAAACATCTTGAACCTCGGAGTCGGGAATGCACCTTCTAATGATTTGATCTTCACCTACCTTAAAGAGATCCGGTTCATCCCAAATGTATTGTTTGACTTGAGCTAAAAATTGCTGCCTCCTCTTCTTGTTCCAATGTGTAGGCATCGCACCCGTGGCCAAATAATTAACATAATGGGCATACCACGGTGCGGTTGAGACCGCAAGAATATATTCATCCGGGAATTGCTCATTAATCTCTCCCGTATCATCTATATTCTCCAACGGGATTCTCGACAGATGATCCGCCACCACGTTCTCACAACCTTTTTTATCTCGAATTTCTAAATCAAACTCTTGCAACAATAAAACCCATCGGATCAAACGAGGCTTTGCATCTTTCTTCTCCATCAAATAGCGAACAGCGCTATGATCCGAATACACCACGACCTTGCTGCCCCAAATGTAAGATCGGAATTTGTCTAAGGCATACACCACCGCAAGCAACTCTTTCTCTGTTGTTGTATAATTCAACTGTGCCTCCGACAACGTCTTGCTTGCATAATAAATCACCACTGGCTTCCTATCAACTCTTTGACCAAGGACTGCTCCAATTGCACAATCGCTTGCATCGCACATGATCTCGAATGGCCGAGTCCAATCCGGTGGCTGTAAAATAGGAGCTTGCACCAAATGTTCCTTCAAAACATCAAAAGCTTTTAAACATTCATTAGTAAACTCAAAAGGAACATCTTTCAACAACAAGTTGCACAACGGTTTGGTGATAACACTAAATCCTTTAATAAATCTCCGGTAAAAACCGGCATGCCCCAAAAACGATCTCACCCCTTTCACATTTTTCGGGGGTGGCAATGATGAAATCACTTTGATTTTCGCTTTATCTACTTCCATTCCCCGACTCGAAACTACATGCCCCAAAACAATACCCTCTTGGACCATAAAATGACTTTTCTCCCAACTCAAGACAAGATTTGTTTCGACACATCGTTTCAAAACTTTTTCTAATTCAGCAAGACACGACCCAAAAGTTGACCCAAATATTGAAAAATCATCCATAAAAACCTCAAGTGAATCCCCGACCATATCTGAAAAAATACTCATCATACAACGTTGAAAAGTGGCCGGGGCATTACACAACCCAAAGGGTATCCTCCTAAAGGCAAAAGTGCCATAGGGACAAGTGAAGGTAGTTTTATGTTGGTCGTCAGGGTGTATTGCCACTTGATTGTACCCTGAATACCCATCCAAAAAACAATAAAATTTTTGACCCGACAATTTTTCAATTATTTGGTCAATAAAGGGAAGTGGGAAGTGGTCTTTTGAGGTGGCTGCATTTAATTTCCTATAATCGATACATACCCGCCACCCGGTTACCGGCCGAGTGGCAATTTGCTCACCTTTCTCATCTTTGATTACCTGAATGCCGGCTTTCTTTGGCACGGTTTGAGTAGGACTTACCCATGCACTATCAGAGATGGGATAAATGATCCCGGCATCCAACCACTTGATAACTTCCTTCTTCACAACTTCTCTCAAATTTGGATTCAACCTCCGTTGTGTCTCCCTTGTAGGCTTGGCATCTGCATCAGTAATAATTTTATGCATAACAATGGAAGGACTAATACCTTTCAAATCCGCAATTGTCCAACCAATTGCTGCCTTGTGAGCCTTCAACACCTTCAGCAACTCCTTTTCTTGAACCTCCTCCAAATTGGAAGCAATGATAACTGGGAGTGTTTCGTCTTCACCTAAGAATGCATACTTCAAGTGTTGTGGCAACTCCTTCAACTCTACTTTGGGTGGACTAACCAATGATGGCTTTGTATCTGAACTCACCCCTGTTGGTAGACTTTCAAATTGGTGAGTCCATGGTGGTCTTCCTTTTTGCATTGCCAGAAGCTCTAACTTCCCCTCTTCTTCTTCCAACTCCATGACATGTACCTGTTCAGAACTATCACAAACACAAACCTCCACCATATCGCCATCATAAGTGTGTGGTTCACATTGATCCACCAAATCTGCCATAAAACACTCTTCACCATTCAAAGAATTAGCAACGTTAGTAAAAACATTAAGACGCATTTTTCTATTACCGAAAGTCATGTCAACTGTTCCAAATCGACAATCAATTATAGCATGGGCAGTGTTCAAAAATGGTCTCCCTAAAATGACATTTTGTTGATGATCAGTGTTCATGGTTGCATAATCCAACACCAAAAAGTCAACGGGGTAGTAAAACTCTTCGACTTTAACAATCACATCCCTAACAACCCCCCGGGGAAGCTTATGAGTCAAATCAGCAAGGACGATTGTGGTATCCACACGTCTCAATGGACCAAAATCGTATTGGTCATATAAGCTTCCCGGGAGAATGCTCACCCCGGCTCCAAGATCCAACAACGCTCTTGTCATTTGAAAATCACCAACCTGCAAATTAATTAATGGCGCTCCCGGATCTTGGAGTTTGGGTGGAAGAACCCCTTTTAAAACTGCACTCACCCGTTCAGTTAAATCAATTCTTTTAGGCACCTTTTGTTGCCTTTTCTGAGTGCACAAATCTTTCAAAAACTTCGCATATGCGGGAACTTGTTTAATAGCATCGAGTAAAGGTAAGTTAACCTTAACTTGTTTAAATACCTCCCACATTTCCTCCTGTTGAGGACCCCGTTTTGAAAGCACGTTTTTCTTACCCGGGTCAAGTAAAGCCGAAGGAAATGGAACCGGATTGGATTCCACCTCCTTGTTTTGATCTTTTAAAAGTTCATTTTGACCCGGTTTTTCAAGAGGTTTTTGAAAAGTGATTGTTTTCTTTGGTGTTACGGGTAATGTCTCATCATCACTACTTTCCATACCCGTCACATCTTCCACCACACCATCAACTAATTCGGGTGGTGGATCCTTTTTGTATTCCCTCCCACTTCTCAAGGCACTTACTTGATTAATTTGAACATTTCTAGTAGTGGAATGAGAAGGATTTACCTTGGTGTCGCTTGGAAGTTGACCTTTGTTTTTATTCAAATCCGCCACTTCGGTGGCAAGTTGACCCATTTGAGTGGTCAAAGAATGGATGGCTTTATCACGTACCTCATCTTTCCGAAGCCTCTCATCATCCATTTGGTTCCTCTTGTGCATCTCTTGTTGCATTGTCTTAAGGATGTCCATGACTTCACCTCCACTTGCGTTTCCCGGTGCCGATGACCCACTTGGTTCGTTACTTTGTTGATATTGTCTTTGATAACCTTGATTATTACCGCCCCGGAAATTGCCTTGATTCGCATAAGGTTGTCGAGGTGCCACATTGGATTGATTGGTTCCTTGAAAGTTAGGATTGGCTTGATTTGCCGGATTACCATAACGAAAATTTGGGTGGTTTCTTAACCCCGGGTGGTAGGTGTTTGAGTTCATGTTGTAATTCCTCCCACCCCCGCTTTGTCCCTGAACTTGATTGACCTCTTCAAACTGTTCCTGCATACCTGGACATTGATTAGTAGCATGGCCTAATTCATTACAACTTGCACATACCTCATATGGTTGAGTTGAAGCTTGAACATCACTATCAGCTACGGCTTGCACATGTTGTCTACCAATGGCGTGCCTTGTTCTCCTGGAAGATTGTGCCTTCCTCTTTGATGTTACCGCCATCTGTTCTATATATGCCCAATCATCTTGCTCAAAATTCGTACCACACGTGCCATTGGAGATGGACAGTAAATCTCTAGCATCCTCGGGTGTCAACCCCTCATGGAATGCATTTAGCAAATCCCATAGATCGATCCCATGGTGCGGGCAGTTCTTCAACATCAAGTTGAATCTCTCAAATGCCTCATGAAAAAGCTCACCTTGTTGTTGTTGGAAATTTCTCAAGCTCCTTCTAGCATCGCTTGTCTTCTGATTTGTATAGAACTCATCCAAAAACCTTTGTTGCATTGCAGCCCATGTATAAATGGATGTGGATGGCAATGTGTGAAACCATCTCTTGGCTTTATCCTCAAGTGAAAATTGAAACAACACCAACTTGACTGCGTCGGGCGAAAAACCTTGCCCTCCAATAGTATTGCAGATAGAATCATATGCCTCCAAGTGAAAATAAGGCTCCTCGGTAGCCAACCCATGAAACTTGGGTAGACTTTGTAATGAATTGGTCCTTACCTCAAATGTTCGACCTTCCCGATTTTGAGGGATTACCACCGGTGATGGGTTGTTTGTTATGATGGGTCTGAAATGTGCTTCAATTCCTCTATCCACATCACGGTTATGCCTTCTTGGAACTGCAATTGGTACTCCTTGCGGTGGCCCTTGCGGTGGTGGTGGGCCTTGTGGAGGACCTTGATGATTCTGTGGTGGCGCCCTTTGTTGAGGTGCTTGCCTTTGGACTGGAGGTGGCTGCTGTCTTGGCATAACCGGGGGTCTCATATACCTTTGTTGAAATTGATCAACCGGTGGTCTTTGTTGAAATGCAAATTCTTCTTGAGTAAATCCTTGACTTACATTGCCCTCTACTTCATATCCTTCTTCAAAATCTTCATACCTGCCTTCATAACTATCACCATATCCCCCATATTGTCCCTCCAATGGTATATGTGTATGTTGCTGAAATCTTAGTTGACCTTGTTGTTGGGGTCCCGAAGTTGTAAAAACTGGTGGAAGGTTTGAGGTGGTATGGGTTATAGGTGGGGTTTGCTGAAATAATGGTTGTTGATTTTGTTGAGATGATTGCCCATAAGATGGGTAAAATTGGGCAAAGGATGGAATGCCCGAATAAGATGCAAAACTGGATGGGTTTGATTCAGGCAAACTTGTTGAAGTGGTGGTACTAGATGTGGGTATAGTGGACGGAGAAGGGATTGATGTAGGTGGTGGTATATACTGATCCGAAGGTGAGACTGATGTGTCCACCGGTTGCTTTCTCGGTTCACTTTGTGGTTCCATTCTCTTGCTTTGTGTACTCGGTGATCCAACCACCTTGTTTTCCCGATGTAAGATTCGGTTTCTCCTGAATGTCCTTTCGATTTCGGGATCGAATAGTGATGGTGATGATGATTGTGACTTCCTAGTACGCATGCACCTGTGGGTACCTGCACACTAACACAACCCAGTGTAAACCTGACAAACAAAAATTACTACCAAAGAACACACGCTGCGCACGTCTCCCCGGCAACGGCGCCAAAATTTGACGTGAGGTCGAAGTCTCATTCAAAAATAAACCCAAAAACACTAATTTAGATAGTGGTAAGCGGGTGTCGAACACAGGGAGATTATGGAGTATGCGTTCGTTATAGCAATTATATTTTAGCAAAAAAAATAAATAAATAAATAAATAAAGATGTAGAAATTGCAATTTAGATGATGGATTTGTTGATTAATACTACTAAACACCAATTTGAAATCAAATTACTATGTAGTAACAAATAGGAGAAAACGTGATCCTTCCAGATTTCAGGTTTTATGTTAACATCATACTATGGTTTCCAATTGGGAAGAACCACATAGACATGGTTCATGCATACTTGAATGAAAGTGATAAAAGAGGACTAAGCACTCGGATTACTAAAATGCGAGGTCATCACTCGATGATCATTCAATACAAACCAACCCAAATCCCTTCCCAATAAATCTCGATTGCCAACGGCACCAAGAACTGATGGTTTAAGACTAAGATTAAAGCAAATATCAAATGTTTACAATCATTCAAACACACACCGTAGCAAAAAGCGTCGAACGCTTAGATTGCTACCCCAAAAATACAGAAAACCAAAGTGTAATGTCAAGAAAAACAAACCCTACATCCAGAAGGAGTCACAAGAAATTAGCCTCTCATGATTCGGTTGATTGCAACTGTGATGATGATTGATGCCATGGATGATTACTTTTGATTGTGATGTTGGAATTGCTTCCCCAATGCTCTTTTTCTGCTCTAAAACCGCCTCCAATGACCTCTGGTTCGTCCCCAAACGTCTGCCCTCGAATGAATCCCAAAAGACCCCCAAAACTGCCCATTTAATCAAATTTACGGAGCTGGAAACCGACCTCCACCGTAAGCTACGCTGGCCACCGTAGCTTACGGTGGCTTGAGTTATGTTACGCCAGGTTAGTTCTGTGGTACGGTGCATCTTTGTGAAACCAGCCACCACCGTAAGCTACGGTGGTGGAGTAAGCTACGGTGGAGATAAATTTTCCACTTCATTTTCTTGCTCTACATCATCCAATCTCTAGCTCATATTTTCCCGATTCTTTCTCCACCTCTAAGAAGCTCGTTTAAGCCCATTTTCACCTGCAATCACATAACTTCACATAGTCATCTAATATCATGAAATTAAACCAAAACAATCATCAAAGTTATGTGTTTATCACTTCCAATGGCTAAGTAACGGTACACCCGTCAGCGAACTGTCGGATATTTACGATGAAGCTTTGTAGATCGATAGTGGCCATGGCGAAAAACACAAAACAAAACACAAAACAAAATAAATAAAAAAATTAGACTCAAAAACTAACCTTAAACTCTAGACGCCGAAAAACCCTAAAAGACTCAAAATTTCCTAACAACGACCTAGTTAATCTTGCTATTGCCAAGTGTCCCCGGCAACGGCGCCAAAAACTTGATGTGTTCGGAACTACACTAAAAACTACTAATGAAACCTAGACCTAAACTAGACCTAGACACACCTAATTTTACCGAAAATACCTAAACTAGACCGAACCCTAAGGCAAGTGTACCTGTCGGATTGTAGCTAAGCTAAGGTAAGACCGGAAATATCGAACCCTAGAGACACTCTATAGACAAAATTAACCTAGGACCTAAGAAATGAAATTTGAGTGATTTGATTTTAATGTGAAAAGAGAAATTAACTTAGCTAAAATTAACTAAATAACAACCGACACGAAGGAACTTAGGACGAATTCAAATATGAGAAAGGTACCACCTAAACCTAGAATCCTAATTAATATTAACGACCTCACTCGGCTATGACAATTCTGATGGAACCGGGATCTTAACACACAACCTATAGAAACTCTACGAGCCCCCGAATCACTCTCCGGACGATACTGATAGAATACCTACAAATTGGAATACGCTTACCGATTTGATTAGTTCACCTTTTGAGTCCTTCCTAATTGATTACTCTAACGCTCGGACAAGTGGTTCTCCTTTTAAGTCCTTCCCAACTTAATTACTCTAACGCTCGAACAGGAGTTCACCTTGTGAGTACGTCCTACCTCAACTAAACCTAACCACCTCTGAACCTAATCTCGGGCACCTTAAGCTTAGCAGGAGCTACCACTATTTCCTACAACTGACACGAATAGCAAATCAGATAAATTCCTAGGACACTTCCTTTTGAGACAATGCTAACCTAGTTCATTAACCAACCCGACTACCCGACAGCTATCATCCTTTTGAGCTTATTTAGACAGACAGAATACTAAATTCAAGCAATCAATTACCAATTAATTCTATGATCTACTAAATTAGCAAACCACATTCAATAGCAAACACCAAGTCACACTACCAAACTACCTAACTCAAACCGAAAGACATTCGCAAGCTAGGCAAAAACTAATCACTAATCAAAACCCTAAAAACAGTACGCATATGCATCCAATTGTAGAAAACAGAGGGATTTAAAGAGCAATCACAACATCAATCAAGTAATCATAAACCAAATAAAGTAACAAATGTCAATCATTCATCAAATCGGTCTAGGTGGTAGCAAGAATTTAGCCTACCACCATGAGTTCAATCAAAAACACAAACAAGTTCAAGTTCTTAATAAAAACCATGATGTAGAATAAACTCAAATCGAGAAGACTAGAGAAATTCAAGAACCCATAATGTGGAGTTGAATCGAGTGCTTGAGTCTTGATGATTTCCTTAATCTCCAATTGATTCCTTGGCCTTTAACCTGCTCAAAATCGTCCCTGTACGTCTTCGGTCGGCTTCTGTTCTCTAAAGTAATTCTGCCGTCTCAATTCGTCTTCCTCCGTAGGGTTGGATGAATTGCTTAAATAAAAATAATGTTGGAACCCCCGAACTAAAACCCGTGCGTTGATTTTTTTTTTCAAAATTGTAGTGTTGCGGGTTTTTTTATTGGCAAGCGTATGGCTCACGTCACAAATTCCCTAAGCATGGGATTACTAACCGACAAATTAGTCGGTTTACACCGACTCTCGATTAATTCATTCACAGAATTGAGAATTCACGTTTCATTCATCATGAATTTTTCACCTAGTTTATACTTTTGCCCCCTTGATTTAAGAATAATTCTATGCTGATCCCTCAACTTCCATTATTAACACTTTAACCCTTCATCTTTGATGTAATGTCATACCATCCCCTTGGGCTTTTATATCAACCTACAAATAAATATATCTAATCATTTTGAGCACAATTGACTAAACAAACACAATTAAAAATAAAAGACTCAAACTCACCGCAAAATATACAAAAATGACTCAACAACTAATTAAAACTCAAATAATATAATTTAAATAAAAACCACACGAAATGACTCAAAAGTGACCCAATTATTATAGAAAATACACGGGAAAACTAGATGTGTCTGCAACACATCAATGGTGCAATTACAAATGTAGCTAGTTAAATAATATGGCAGGTGTTATTATATATGATGTTCACCATCATGGTCATTCTTAGAGTTTGAATGTTCTACATCAGATGGTTCGCTTCCTTCTTCGTCACTGCTAGAATCTAGAGACAAGAAAAGGGAAGGTAAATATATAGAGTAAAAGATGTATACAACTAAAGTTGTAAGATTTTTTTCAAAGGTAAATATATAAAAATGATACAAGTAGCGTATGTAAAAAAAACAACAAATATATTAGGTACCTTTGGATCTGTTGGAAGAATCCGACTCTTCCGACTCAGCTGCAGATTGGTTTACTTGTTTGTCAACGACGGGATCTACAATAAATAAAAACGGTTTTGGTGATGAATAATAAAAAAATGTGCATTATCACAGGAAGGATAATATAAAACTTACTATGCTGGGGGTTGGAATCTGCGCCAATGACATGCTCATTAGCAAGATGTGGATGGCTGTTGATAGGACCTGAAGATATAATTTCCAGGTATTTGTCTTGGAAAACTTTCAGTTGGGATGATTCAGGGAAGTTGTTCTTAAGTTGATAAAATGAGTGATCAAGATTAGATTTGACATTCACCAGTTTCATGATATCGTTTTCAACCTCAGTTACCTGGAACAAAATGGCGAAATGGCTATGTTAAGATTGAAACAAATATATACATTTATAATTATAGTAAAAGTTACGGATAGCTTACCAAATAGGAAAGATCAAAACCAATTAACTTTTCAGAACCATCATCGACAACTTTTGACCGTCTTTTGAACTTTCCTTTACCAAAACCACCGTGCTTGATCTCCCAGGTTGAGTGGGTGGATGTTACCAGTGGTGTTGAAGATGAAAATATGGAGTGGGGTGACGCTACTGGTGGTGTAGCGATGACGAAAATGGTGAATGTTAAGCGAGTGAGAATGAGGGGGTGTAGCGATGAAGAAGTGTGGATTATGATGAAGGTGAATGTGTGTAATGGAAAAAATCTAGGGCTGTTAATTTGAATTAGGGAAAAATTGTAGAGGGAAAATGAAAAAGGATAGAAATGGGGGAGAGAGAGAGTGGTATGAGATGATGTGATATTCATGCAGATTCTAGAGTGTATAGACCTGCAACAAATTTCATGAAGACAAAAATGCCCTTTTCATTTAAAAAAAGAAGATGTACTTAAAAAGTGATAAAAGAAATAAAAAATAAATGAATTAATTGTATCCGTTGGAATTAAGTGATGAAGGGTTAAGATTAGGTTTCCTAGGTTTTCCAAAGTGGAGGTGGTTTCCACTTTATCCTTCTATATATATATATAGGGTAAAGATCATGCGAAAACACTTTTTATTGCGAAAACGTGTAAACACATATTAAAACCTACACAACTTCTTCATACGTTAATGTTTTTTTCATAAAATTTGTACCAAAAGTCTTAGAAAGATGTTATCTTTAATTCTGGAAAAAAGTAGAAAAGAATTAACGTTTCGTGATTTTTTTCGTGTGCTGCACATGTGCATCATTATCATTAGTACTGCACAAAGACGAATTATCATGCGAAAAAACACTCCTTATGTTAAAAACTTATAAAAAACAGTAAAACATTTATTGTACTAATGATAATGGTACATAGTGCACATATGCAACATAGAATAAAAAAATTATAAAATGTTATTTTTTGTCTTTAGATCTAAAAATAACACAAGTATAAGATTTAGGGTGCAATTTCTTATTAAAAATATTAATGTATACAATACGTATGAGGTTTTTTTTTGTGTGATGCACATGTGCATCATTAAAAAAAATACAAAAAAATAACAGAAAAATAAGATATATGGTGCGACTTAGAAAAAAAATATATTAACTTATTCTAAAAGTATGAGTTTTTTTTGCTGCACATGTGCATCACACGAAAAAACCGAAACGTTAAATTTTTTTTTAAAAATTTCCAGAATTAAAGATAACATAATTCTAAGAGTTTTGATGCAAAATTTTTTAAAAATTGTTAACGTATTAAGAAGTTATAGAGGTTTTAATATGTGTTTACGCGTTTTCGCAATATATATGTATTTACGCATGATCCTTCCCCTATATATATATATATATATATATATATATATACATATATATATATACATATATATATATATATATATGTGGGAGATGATTATTTGAGAACCAATTTGATTTGAGAACTAAAAAGAACTAATTTGAGCCACAAGTTTATTTACATGTATTTCCCCTCCCATGAATTGTAGTGGTCCCCCTTGAAATTTGTGGTTGAGATTTAGTTCTTAAAAGAAAAAGTTCTCATTTGAATCTAACCCTATATATATATATATATATATACATATATATATATATATACATATATATATATATATATATATATATATATATATGGGAGATGATTATTTGAGAACCAATTTGATTTGAGAACTAAAAAGAACTAATTTGAGCCACAAGTTTATTACATGTATCCCCCCTCCCATGAATTATAGTGGTCCCCCCTGAAATTAGTGGTTGAGATTTAGTTCTCAAAAGTTCTCATTTGAACCTAACCCTATATATATATATATATATATATATATATATATATATATATATATATATAGTGAAAAGTTCATTGTAGACACCCCCATAAGTGTAGACAGGTAGACACCCTTTTTCACCATTAGATATCTAGATCTAATGGTTGTGATTAATTTTCTTTTTTCTTTTTTTCTTTTTTCTCATTAATTAGAAACTTTCACATGTGAAAAAGAGCTATTTCACATGCGAAAGTGTCTACAATGAACCTCACCCTATATATATATATATAGGGTTAGGTTCAAATGAGAACTTTTTATCTTGAGAACTTTTGATAACAAAATCTCAACCACTAATTTCAGGGGGGACCACTATAATTCAAGAGAGGGGGGATACATGTAAATAAACTTGTGGCTCAAATTAGTTCTTTTTAGTTCTCAAATCAAAATAGTTCTCAAATGATCTTCTCCCTATATATATATATATATATATATATATATATATATATATATATATATATATATATATATATAGGAGAATACCCGCGCGTTGCGGTGGCGGTAATTCATATGGCGTTGTTTGTAATGCAGACGTGTGGATCCATATCGGACTGATGAACATGGACGGGCGTCACGCTGTGAGCAGCCTTATAATACAGTACATGCGCGTTGAACGGTGGCAACAACCAACATGATTTTTTTTAGTTTGTCAATATTCTCGTAGTATACTTTAGTAGTTTAAAACAAATAACAACGGACACTCGAATTTAAAACATAAGAGTTTGAAGACATACGTCATAAAAAGTAGTTTTAAGATAGAAGTCATAAACATAGTAGTTTATAGATATGAATTCGTAATTTCGAAGACCTCATGACCATATAGGTACCACCACTCTTCATCAGTAATCATCGGGCCTCTTCATGTTCTACCGGAGGAGCTGGAGCCACTGAAAACCAAAGTAAAGTCTATTACGTTTATATATATGCACTATAAATTTAAGAGTTAAAGATTGATACCTGGAAAATCTTGGAATAGACATTTTAGTAACTTTCTAACTAATGTAGGAAAAAAAAAAACAAATGTGTCAGTATTTTGTAATGAATAGATATTAAAATAAGACAAATAATAATCTAGTAATATATTAACTTACACATATAGTTCAAACCATGCAACATCGACTAAATATTTGGGGATAGAAGTGTCTCGTTGTATGGCCACTGAAGTAATAATAATCATTTAGGACGTGCAACATAAAAAACAAGTAAGTTCATTGATCCTGTAAGACTTCTCGATAAACAACATTTGAGGTGTATACCCATCTCGTCTAAAATCGTTGGCCATATGCACTAATATCTTTGTATTTTCTCGTGATATTCCTCTTGACAATGCCACGTATAGTTTATAGCGTGTTATTTGTCTTCTGTTCGCGTGTTCGGCGGCGACGACAATTTATAACACGGTACTCGTTTTCATGTTCTACTAGTTTAGCAATCCTCTCGTCATATATTTTATTGTACGTATGTTAGTTTATTAATTCGTAACTCGGGGAAACCCGCGCGCTTTGACGATGACAACAATCAACCAAGAAAGTACTTGTTTTCTGTTAATTTATCAATCCTCTCATTATATATTATATTGTATGTCTATTAATTTTCTCAATCATAGCATCGTTGTTTGTCAAGAATTGGTTAGGAACAAACATGACACTCTAACTTGGGATCAATTTCTAGGTCGAGAGCCAGTTTGAACCGTGCTTTTAAAGTTTTGAGAGGTACAAAATAATCATTTATCTTTAGATAATACCAATAAATATGGTTGATGCTCGGGAACAATACCATATTATCAATCCTCTCATAATAAACTTTTAATTTTTTTTATTTGATTGAAACGTACTTAACTTGGGTTTAAAAATACAACAAAAAAACGACATACTAATCAAAGATATTATGCAACCCCTTTTCATACAACAAATAAAAATATCATTAGTTATGACATTTATCCATTACAACTAAAAATTCAAAGAAGTCACTAATGTTATTAAATCCATCTTAAAGTGCATTCTAAACAAAAGACTCAAGTAAAGTAACTGATGAACAAATGAAATGTTAAAGTGTTTGATACTATTTAAAATAATAACTACAAATAACATTATAGAAAGGGATTCCTAGCCATAAAGAAATACATAATTTGGCAGGAATGATTTTGAGCATCATGTACCATTTGTTGTTTACTACTATCACCATACAAATGATTATTATTGATTAAGAAATTAGCTTCTAACATAACGAATCATCCCACTGCTAGAATGCCGGCCTGGGGAGGATTTATGTCTAATTTAGTAAGACTCTAACATAACAAATCATCCCACTAATTTAGTAATTCCCACTAAAAAAATTCTTAGTGCAACACCAGCAAAAAAATTCTACATGATTGTGCAAGATGGCCATTAAACAATGTGGATTGTCCACCAATAAACAACTGGTAGGTAAATAATGATAAATGCAAAAGTCGATAAATGTAGGAAAACCGTTCGTATATTTAATTAAAATAAATACTTTTATTTAAGTACGATTACAACAAAAGAAAATAAATCTAATCTATTACAATACAATGAAAATGAAATTCTACTCCTACTACAATTACAGGGAAAATAATGAAATATTACAAGGAAATGAAATACAATACAAGGAAATGAGTAAAAGATTACAAGGAAATGAAATAAATTAAATATTACAATACAAATGAAACTATTGATTTGAATGTAAGAAATTAATGACAGAGAATTGTGGAAAAAGTTTTGAAAGTCAAAGAAAATGATTTGAGAAAAACTTTTGATATTAGTTAAGAAAAACAAGAAAGGTTCCAAGGAACCTTGGCGAAGGATTCGGGTCAAAACCTGGGTCCCTTAAAATAAATTCCGGGTCTACCGAAGATTCGTTTATTTTCCCAGGGTACAATCGCCTAAACCGTATTGTACGACCGGGATAACTCTAAGCTTGAAGTTACCTTGAAGTTACCTTGAAGCTTGAAGAAATGAAGAACGAAGAGGAAGATAAGAGAAATATTGTGGAGAGGTAGAGAGAAAGAATTCTGTGAATTCTGGTGTATTTTGCCTCAACTAATAAGGCTATATTTATAGTGGTGGAAATTCTTGTTGAGCACTCAAAAGTTAATTCGTAGTCAAACTTTGCATTAAACGTCTTTAATGCAAATTGATTTCTAATTAACACGGAATTACCTTAATTAGCTCAAAACGCGTTTACAACTGTCATTCCGGAGGAATCTCCGCGTAACAGCTGTTTTCCGGAAGAACTGATCTTCCGGTTCAACTCCAAGCGGAGCTCCTTTTCCAGTTGAACTTCAACCTGAACTTTTTCCGGTTGAACCCAGTTCCGCTTGAACCTGTTTTCCGGTTCAACTCACGTTTCGCTTGAACATATCCGCCTGGTCTTCAACCAGACCAACTTCCGGTTGAACTTAAAAACAATAAGGCGGCTCTCAAGCGGCTCACGGCGATGCGAGCGTGCGAAGTGCAAAGTGCGCCATCAAAGCGCCACATTGCGCCTCATACACCCACGCCACGCGCGCGCACGTGTGCGAGTGCGAGTGCGAGTGCGAGTTAGGGGTGCTTCGCACCCCTCAGGGTCCAAGGGATGTGTCCTACTAAAGGAAACAATAGTTGGTAAGGTTCCCACCTTATAAACTACTTTTGGTTTGAATCCCCAACCAATGTGGGATGAGTTAACATGCTATACTTAGCATTTTTCTCTCTAATTTTCGCAGGTCCACTAGTTGCGAGACCTCAACTTTGAGCTTCGATATCTCATTCATACGAGCTCGGATTTGGACGTGGTTTGATGCATTGGAAAGCCCTCACAACGTACTACACAAACCTATAAAATACAGAGCCAACAACCTATGTGATCTGTATTTTATTTTAGTCCAAAGTTGGTGAAAAAACTCATTTTCACACTTAGTGAAAAAAACCCATTTTTCACTAGTTTTTCTCCCAGAATTCCAACAATAAATACATGAAATGATATGGTGTAAATTTTATCTGCTCGCTGGATCCAACTGCTAGAATGCCGGCCTGGGTGGATTTATAATGACACAAAAGTGTTTGATCCCAAAAGGGCCGCGTAGATTTCAAACAGTGAATGTACCACCCTATAAAAAAAGAGAGTATGAACTACCGAATCATGCTTCAAGAAGGTGAAAATAGTTGCAGAAAGATGAGAACCGGTCACACCTCATAATCAGCCGGTTTTCAGATTTTTTCTCTACATCCTGCACAAATACGAAGTATAAATTTAATAACATTTTATAATTAGAGTTTTGTTAAAGCATGGAAATATAATAGTGTTGATAATTACGATCCATTTACATAATATAGTTCATATCAGGTTATATTTAATCTTTGCAATTCAATTCTCATACGGGTCAAATTTAAGTCACTAAATTTATACCTCCCCAACTCATATTTATGCTTCTCATATTTTTTGAACGACAATTTATTAACACCAAAACACGCAACGCTTAGCAAGACGCTAAGGCCGCCAAAACAACAAACACCACCCCGGACACAAAATTACATCAAGCAAAAGGACTCCCAATCAACAACCTTCCTACACCTATTCTCGACCCATAGTTTACACCAACTTTTGATCTCACAAATGACTTTACTCACGGACGGCCTTCTATGCCTAAAAACCACATCATTTCTTTCGCGCCAAATACACCAACATGACGTTAAAACAATGGCGTGCACCACTTCCTTTTTGTTAACCCCAATGGACCTCTCAAGGTATATCCTGAGAATATCATCCATAGAAAAGGCGAAAATCGGCGGCAAACGACACCATCGGGCAACCCACTGCCAAACCAATATGGAGAGGCAACAACCAACATTTGAGCTTTGATATCTTATTCATAC
Source organism: Deinandra increscens subsp. villosa (assembly GCA_039602395.1). Lineage (NCBI taxonomy): Eukaryota > Viridiplantae > Streptophyta > Magnoliopsida > Asterales > Asteraceae > Deinandra > Deinandra increscens. The sequence continues at coordinate 48,809,845 of JBCNJP010000009.1, read as the reverse complement.
GAGCTCAAATTTGGACGTGGTTTGATGCGTTGGAAAGCCCTCACAACGTACTACACAAACCCATGAAGTACAGAGGCAACAACCTATGTTATCTGTATTTTATTTTAGTCCAAAGTTGGTGAAAAACTCATTTTCACACTTAGTGAAAAAACCCATTTTTCACTAGTTTTACTCCCAAAATTCCAACAATCCCCCACATGAATGAGTATCGATCTATTCTTCAAGAATCAAAGGCAATTTCAGCAGTCCAGTATTGCAGGATACTTGGGTTACTGGTGTTTGGTAGACGCGATGTCTTTGCACCAACCGACCGTTTGTGTAACAGTTATTACACCCACATAACACTTTACCTAACTTGGTTAGCCCTCATTGTCGTGTCCAATCATGGTCCTGGAACACTTGCCTGGTTCTGCTAGAGCTCTAGGATTTGTGCCCAACAAATCCATTCGAAGCGACCACACTTCTCTCTTGCATAGGTGATTACTACAATCATTAAAAGCATTGGTATTATGATTTACTCAAAATCATCTATGACTTACACAAAGTCATTGACCATCGTATGCTTAACCTCACACATTTCACTGTTTGGTGATAGGAATGGACTAGGAAGTACACAACTCCCTTGTAAGATTTTAGGGTACTCCCCCATAGTGACCTTAGCCAATGCGATTAGGTTGTCCTATTGAACCTAGAGCCTGGGATCTCCATTTTCATAGGTTAGGTTTTCCTTTGCATAAACTTTCAACCCAATGGGCTTTAGTCCCATTCCCCTTGACGACTTCAAAACTAACTCTTTGCTTAAGCCTTTTGTAAACAGATCCGCAGTGTTATCCTATGACTTCACATAGTCAATTGAGATAACTCCGGTATTAATTAGTTGTCGTACCGTATTATGTCTACGTCTAATGTGCCTTGATTTACCATTGTACATCATGGATTGGGCGCGCCCAATTGCCAATTTACTGTCACAATGTATGCAAATAGCCGTCATTGGCATAGGCCACCTTGGAATTTCTTCCACAAATTGACGTAGCCATTCCGCCTCTTCACCAGATTTATCCACGGCGATGAACTCAGATTCCATTGTGGATCGCGCTATAACAGTTTGCTTAGCCGATTTCCAAGCAATAGTCGCGCCACCAAGCGTGAACACATACCCGCTTGTTGATTTGGAATCCTTTATATCCGAAATCCAATTCGCATCGCAATATCCTTCGATAACTGCTGGATCTCGGGTATAATGCAGTCCATAGTCTCTCGTGTATCTTAAGTACCTTAGTAAACGAGTCATTGCCTTCCAATGTACCGCGCACGGATTACTCGTGTACCGGCTTAGTCTGCTCACAGCATAAGCCAAATCTGGTCTGGTACATGTCATAAGATACACGAGACTCCCAATCACCCTTGAGTACTCTAACTGAGCAACCCCTTTTCCTCTATTCTTAGCAAGATGAAGGGTAGTATCAACCGGAGTTTGAGACACACTCTTATCTCCTGCGTTGAACTTCTCAAGGATTTTGTTCACATAGTGAGATTGACTTAATACAATACCATTTAGGGTTCTGATGATTTTTACACCGAGTATCACATCTGCGAGCCCCATGTCTTTCATGTCAAATCTCGCTTTCAACATGTCTTTAGTAGCTTTGACCATCTTATCATCACTCCCAACGATAAGCATGTCATTGATGTGTTGTTTAGTGTATATGAAAAGTGGGGTTCTACACTATCAAATTTTAAATTTATAAACTGGATATTCACCAGGGGACTATACCAACACACTAAGGCAAGTATACCTGTCGTGCGTAGCACAGTATTGGTAAACACCGGGTTGTCGAACCTCAGGGACACGAACTTATTGAAAACAGTCTACTTATAATTCAGTCGTTTTTTATTTTGTTTTGAAAATTGATTTTAATTTAGAAAACTGAAAATGACAGTAATTGAAATGTTGTTTGGAAAAACAGATATTTGGTAAAGGATCACTTAGGCATGGCTCCTCCAACTTAGGTTTGACAGGTGTATCGGTAATGCGTTACTACTTATCTCTGAGGTGAACTAGGGTCCTAAGACAAGGCTTACCTAGTTCCTATGGATAGGTTCACGATTAGGGTTATAGACACGCCCTAGACGGTTACTACTGGTCCATGGTGAAGTACTGATAAGGTTGCGGTTTATGAAGTGCCCTAGGCTGGGTCCCGAGTTATCGGTGGCTCAACTCACAGCTGGTTGAAGGGTTAGGATAGGTATGGCCCTAACGGTCCTAGAGTTGTGAAGCGGTTACAATTGGGTTGATAGGTTGACCTAGTAGGTCCAAGACATGACTAAGTAGGAACAGAACCGAGTTATCGGTGAATGCTTGACTACTTGAGAATGGCAAGGGTATCTACTAGCTAAGGGTAAGGTGATTTCTCACTCAAACTCTATGGTGGACTCCTAATCGAATTCTAGGGTTTCCATGATGATCGTGACTATTTCTAGTTCACGCATACGCCGCAGATTCTGTTGTTCGGCTATACAATAGTCTCCTAACGATAGATGGCTTGCAAGCTAGGGTTAGGGTTCCACAAGACCAGAGATTACTAGACTCAATATAGGAATTCAATTTATCAACCAACTCAAAGCAATAATAACGTTTACTTCATAAATGCAAAATATAAGCAAAACCGATCCAAAATTAAAGTCAAACCATGGTTGGATTCGCCTCGCCTAAGCGATACGATGAGTTTAGCCAACCATGTTAATGTTTAAACACGAATAAATCAGATCTAAACAATAGTTCATGGCTAAATGTAAATACAATACCAAAGAGAAGCTCGAATGATGAAAAACGCTAACTTTTGCCTCGTTGAATGCTTCAAATCTTCAAGTCTTCGAATGGCATCAATGAGGGCTTCCTATGGCTCTTTCTCTGCTCTCCAAGATGTTCTGAATGGTGGAAATGGCTCCTCTATTTATAAGGGACGAATTCTCAAAATTTCTAAAATTGAGTTTTGGGCTTGATCTGGAACTCACGGCCTGGCATGGCCGTGACTCTGGGACTCACGGCCTGGCCTGGCCGTGACTTTGGAACTCACGGCCTGGCATGGCCGTGACTTTGGAACTCACGGCCTTGGCCAGGCCGTGACTTTTCTGCTGATCAGGATCCTTGAGACTCACGGCCGTGACTTTGGAACTCACGGCCGTGACTTCCTGTTCTTGGCCTGGATTACCTGTGACGCTCTGGTTGGTGCATACTTACGGCCTGGGCTTGGCCGTGACTTTAGAACTCACGGCTTGGGTCAGTTTTGACCAGATTTTGACTTTGACTTTTTCGGTTGACTTTTTGACCATAACTTTGACTTTATGACTTTTCCCCAAATTTCTTCGTTTTCTTGTCTCGTTCTTCGTGCCAAACCCGTTTTCACCTGTAACTCATGATACTTGTCAGAAACGTTCACATTTTAACAATTTTAACATATATTTCCCACGTATTTGACCCGAAAATCATCATTTTTGATATTTAAAACCACACACATCAAACATCCCCATACTTAAACATTGCTTGTCCCCAAGCAATCCATTTTAATCTCGACACTACTACAACTCTATCTTAACCACATAGACATTTAAGTGTACATATTCGGTCCGCAAGATTTACTATCAAGACTAGGGTTTACAACCTCGCAGGTTTTAATGATTTGAAAACTCACAAAATCTCTCAACCAAGTAATGCGAACCATTTTCTATTTCTTTTCACACATCTCACAAATTCACTCGACCTATGGGTTTGAGTTTTGAAGTGAACGCTCAAGTCAAGCATATCTAAGTGTTTCTTGGGTTTATATATATGATCGTGCCGCCGAGTTCGTTATAGGATCCGACCAAAAAATAGAGGGGGATACTCAAACGGTTGCTCACATATACGGGTGTATGAGCTACCACCCAAACGTATATCTTGGCGTATACGTACAGCCTTTTCACAATTTTTATTGTGATTTATTCATATCTATTTTTTTTCTTTAGCTTGATTTAGGGTTTTGCAACTTTTCAATACAAGACTAATTTTTTTTTATATATTATATATACTGGAGTTATGCAGAAAGTCCAGTATCTTCGGGCAATTGACGACCCAGAGAAGATCCATAACGACTCAAGGCGATTAATTTGACACGGTCTCAACATACACCTAGAACATGTTTTAGACATACGACATCCCTCATGAATATATTTTATTTTTATTTTTTTCGCTTAAATATATTTTTTTCTTTTCTTTTGTAGGCTTAATCTCACAAGGGAAATCGGGTGAGTGGGTTTTTGTTGGTTCACAAAACTCGATCGAAAGACTTTGATCATGTGATTTTTATAAAAATAAGCTTTTAAGGAAAACCGTTCTTGCGACTTGCAGACACGATAAGGCACAAATAAATTATCTATGATTTACGTTAAAAACGATGTACTTTCGTGTCATGTGAGATTGGGAAAAATTTTAAAATTTTGGGGGATTTACAGACTTTTGATGTGGTGAGGGAGTTGTATTCAATCTGCTTAGCCAACCCTTGCCATCCCCATACTTTGAAAAATGCAGTGTCCTCAATGCAGAAAATATAGAAATAAAAAAGGGTTGGGTAAAAGGAACTCCCTGATTGTTATGATTTCCCATGATACTCACTTCCACACACATCGAACACCTGGCACTGATGG
>JBCNJP010000009.1:48674810-48804662 GCA_039602395.1 Deinandra increscens subsp. villosa | reverse complement strand
TGAACACATTCCTTCTATTGCCATCGTTGGTGAGTTCGATTTGCTCACGAAATGTAAGTATGGCAGGTAAACTTTTGGGTATGAGACATTCCCTTTGCCTGCATTCACCTCGCAAACACCCGGGGTATTCCACACTCGGCTGACAGGTGGGTAAAGATTGGCATATGATGAGCATCCACTATTCACCCCTGGATATGTTTGCTTATTCACCATGCTATTGACACGTGGGTCGAGTCTGGTGTAACGATCTGCAACTTCTAACCCCCTATGATGAAAAACGTTCGCTGCCATAACCTCTTGATTCTTTGGAGTAGAAGAATACTCTTCAGTCTTGATTCGAAGTTTTTCAAGCCCCATTCTTGAAGCACTAATAACCTGCCCATCACTGTTACAATTATAAGGACATTTCTTTGATTTCGTTAAAAACATTATAGGTGCTAATGTTTCACCATTTTCAGCCTCACTTTTCTCAATTTTTTGAGTCTTAAGAAGAAAACGGGTTTGGTTGTTCAACACTCTAACTTTTTGTATGTAATACAACACATAACATCCTATTTATAATAAGTTTTTTTAGGTGGTAGGTGTGTAATAAATGATCCAAAGTACATGAATCATTAAGTAAGGTAGACATTTACACTCATCTTACTTTGCTATAAAGAGTTGATTTTGACATAAAGTTAAAATGACTATACAGTATCATTTATTGGAATGGAAGATAAGGTAGAATAAAACAATTCAATAAAATAATAACATTATGAGGTACTAAATAATAGATGATAGAACCCATAATATTACCATAATATAGTTAATTACATGAACTTGCATACATTACAAAATAAGGAAAATTATATCCATTACACCCGATACTTTAACATACTAGGGGGGGGGGGGCGGTGTAACATCTCCAAATTTTTATTTATGATAATATAAATATACATGATGAAATGATTATAAGTATTTAAATTGTTTAGTTGAAATTGAGCATTTTGTTGGTTAACTTGAAAGTTGGTTGCTAAGTTGTTACGTGAAAGGTTTAGGAGGGACTAAATAGTAAATCCCGTCTTTGGGTGGGTTTTAATTATTTAATGAAAATAGAGGGGCTTAATTGAAAAAGGGGTGATAAAACAAGTCTGGGAAATCCCAGACTCATTTTTCACGATCGCAGGGAGAAGGGGGAAGTGCAGGTGCTCACAAACCCTAATCTCTTATAGAGAAACCTTGTGAATTAGGGAGAAATATTCAAGGGGGGTTAATTTTCGTGATATAGGAAGCATAGGGGTCTCGAAATTTGTCTCCATTCTCTTGTTCCTTGGCCAAGTAAGTTATCTAGTTCTCACTTTGAGTTGGGGAATGTTGATAGATGAAATTGATGATTTATTTTAGGAATATGTGGTCTGAATTCTGTCATAGAACTCTAGATGTAGGATGCATGTTAGCAATTCCCTATAGGTTAAGGAATTGAAGTGGGAGTGAGGTGTTACCTCACTAAAAATCGCAACTCATGGGGGTGATGGGTTGGAATCCTTTAATTGCTTTCTGAAAATGATTATTGAGTGTTAGAATTATGAAAATTGCTTGACTATGATTATGTGAAGTGATTAATGATAAATTAATCATCTTTAGTGTGAATTATGTGTGTATGGAAGTAAGATCACTTAACCTTAGCAATGCATATCAAGTGTTCGATGAAATGCTTGAATGAACCATACTATGAGTTAATGAAGGTTTGAGGATAAACTTGAATACGTGCTAATAAAGTAGTAATCACTTGGTGTAGGTATCCATAGTTGGGTATGATTCATGTATGTAAGATAGGTGGGTTGGTTGTGGAACCTTGTTGCACATTAGATGTTTAATAAAATACCTACCTTATGCACAAACTGTTGAATTGATATGTTGATGGGCCAAACTGTGTCAAAGAATGATGTTGTAATGAGTTATTATGTTGTGTACTAAATTATCACTAATCTTCAGGTGAAGAAGGTGAAGGTGCAGGTTCAAGCAAAGGCAAGGGAAAAGCTTAACAAGGTAACACATAGTTGTCGAAATTTGATTTTAGATGGTTATAGTGATTCCAACTAGCTACCTAGAATTGGTTATCATATGGGGCTATTACACTCATCATATGAATGTGGAAAATAATTTAGGCGGTTGTAGACTATGTAGTAACAAGGATGATCATGATGCATCCTTCTTACTAGAAAAAGGGATCATTGATTCCTAAGTTGAAACGTTGAAGAGCAAAGCAAATAGGGAGTTGGTCATTCCTATGCTTTACCATGAAAGTTGGATCTAGTATCCAAACTCAAACGAAATAGTAGAATTGTTGATGCTTGAGATATTCTCTAATAATCCATTATTTTCTTTTAGATTTAGGTGAACTCCCTCATGTGAATGTTCGTAGGCACCAACGTTAAGTTTAACATTGCCGGTTCTAACCTTTTTGTTGTAAGAATGATAATACATGTAGTTGCAGGGATTGTGGTAAGTTATGACTCACCGGAATGAAAGTTGGGTAAGCGTTTGCAAAGGTGTACTCTAACGGGTCAATGGGTTGGTAGGAATTTTCTGGAAACGATAATCAAATTTACAAGGTTAATTGTTATACGTTTTACATGTTTATGATAACTACAACAACAATGGTTATTTGAATGAAATAGAGGCAAAAGTGTTGTATATAAGGTCCTTCAGAGAATTCTGGCCGAACTGGGAGACCTGGAAATTTGACTAAGTAAGAAACAGGGAAAAACTTTGTTGAATCCCTGGAAAAGTAGTTCCAGGCGTATCGCCTGGAACTACATGTGTTCTAAGTGATACGCGAGGATGCTCGCGATACGCGAAGAAGCCCCTCGCGATACGCGAGGGGTAACTTCGTCCCAAAACTTTGATTGTTGTTTGTCTAATGTATATTCTAATACCTGATATTGATTTAGTCTTATTCCTTTACCACATTCCCTAACGTGTTACTAGTATTGTGGTAGGTTTTGTATGGGAAGCTCAAGCGGGTGATCAAGCCTCGTTAGGAAGGACCGAACACTCAAGTTGTGAATGTGGGGACGTATATTTTGTGAATGAAACTCTATTATTGTAGTATTTAGTTTTAATGGTGTTATGTATGGTTACCGACACTAAAACTAAACATTTGTAAAAGTATTTTGGAAAAATTCGGTAGTAGCTAAACGTTACTCTACTGGGACCTAATGCAAAGTTATTTTTATTGATTGAAAACGGGTATGGGTGTTACAGGCGGGGTTAGGAGTTTCAGAGGATTAGTCGGGACCTAAAGACCAAATACATCCGGCGGTACCATAAAAATACAACCAAAATGTTTTTATAATGTTACGTACGTAACATTAATAATTGCTCTTCAGGGGATCAGCATTAATGTCACCTGTAAGTAACAAAAAAACCAAAATACCCCCACCATCACCCCCCCCCCCCCCCTTTAATTGCATACTACTAATAATTAAAAGAAACTACAATAAAAGACATCACATAAGCAAGTTCGTGCTCATCATCACCTCCATTCAATCGCTACCCGAATCCACATCCTCAAATTCATCACCTCCCTTCTTTTTCATCTTGCAGTTACGAGAATCATGATCCGTCACATAAAGCATGCAAGTCTTGCACTGACGCGGTGCCTTAGGAGGCTTGTTGCTAGCTTTCTCACCCGGCCCCATAATTTGACGCTTCCCTCCACAGCCTTTAGTCCTCACACCAATCGGGTTTTCAACTTCAACATCCACATTCATTGATTGACCAACGAGCTCCTCAACCACCTCAGCCTCTGAATTTCCAATTACCAAACATCCGCTGCCAACTCCAACTACTTCTTTTCTCAGCTCCCTTAACTTCTCAGCAAGAACACCCATCCCAACTTCATTAGTTCTTAGATCATCAACAAAACCAAACATCAACTCCATTAATTCCTTCCTCAAAATACTGATAGGAGTGTTGTCAACACCATAACGTTTCTCAACAGCATACACTTCTCTTGGAAGTACATTTCTTGTCCACCTCTTTGAAATATACATTGAAGGTATTTCATATACGTGGTTAACTTGAAATGCACAAAACACATGTCTACACAAATATCCGATCCTCTCAAAACACCTGCATGAGCAACTTGTTTTTTCATCCACAGTATCAAATTTAACCTGTAAATATCATGGGAAAAAAAGTTTGTCAAACATCTCACTTTCATGTTACATATATAAACTGGTATATATGTAAAAACAATTGTTTCAATAAAAAGTTACATAGTAAACATGCTCTGATCCAGACACCTCAGTGTTAGATATGTAGCAGTAATACCTCCCTTCATTTATCTCTTTTTCCGCCTCACAGAAAATGGTTTGTGTATAAACATCAAACGCATGCCTCTGAATTGGCAATTCCATATTACTATGGTAAGATATGGATAAGTTTTGAAATCAGCAGCACGTTGTTTATAACGTTGACTTTCAAGGCGGGTTTCAAAACTAAGCATAAACTGAACCAAGGTATGGGCGCACTAGTAGAGCTCACCTTGAATGCCGCATTTGAGCTTTCACAAACCGATGTTGTTTTTAGCAAACAAGACATGGGAATATCTCTAAAATAAGTTGGTATCCAACATTCACGGATTCCATACATTTCAGCTAACCAGTCATTCCCACCTAAACCAAAAGTTTCAATAAGTTCACCACATTTCCTTTCGAAGGTAGTTGTCTTATTATAGTTACTCCACACAAGTCGATGAAGTTGAGCCCTAACATCAGTATTTTGCAACAAATCCCCTGTTATCTGTTAATACAATATGCTCATCAGTTTATTTTTTTTATCTCTAAAAGAATTACGCACTAATAGGTAGTAAGGTTACTTATGTAACAGCGGTATACATATACATTATCAATAATTAACCTAATTGCCTTAGAAGGCAGCTTTTTCATTATGTGCCACATGCACAACTTATGTTTTGCTTCAGTAAAAACTACCAAAACAGCCGCTCTCATAGAGTTATCTTGGTCAGTTAAGACTGAAAATGGTTCTTTTTTGTGAGCTTTTAGAAATTTCTTTAGCAAACCATGTATACGACTCAGTAGTTTCATTGAATAACAACCCAGCACCAAAAGTTACACAACGACGATGATTATCCACACCTGTAAAAGGTACAAACACCATGTTGTACCTGAAAAGTGTAACAGGTGTAAGATAGAAGTTTACATATGTACCTTATAAGTTACATGTGTTTACATTAACAATGTTACATATGTACCCTACATAGTAACTTAATAAAAGAAATCTTACTTGTTGGTCTGGTAAGTAGCATCAAAAGCCAAAACATCACCAAAAGCCTCATAGTTAATCTTGGATATCTCATCTGCCCAAAAAAGGCACTTCAACTTGCCCTCAACAACCAGATAATCAAAGTAGAAGTCTGGAAAAAATTTAGATCTTTCATTTAAATGATTCAAGACAAGTTGACTATCTCGATCACTAATAAACATTCTGGTGTTTTTACTAAAGTTATTAAAATCCGGGGGTGTCCCATTCACGTTATGGTGACCACCCATCATTGAAACCATATATCTATGTGCCTTAACAGGTCCCACATTGTTCAAACTCATGTTGTGTATAATTTTTTTTGTAGAAACTGGCAACCTTCGGCTAATTTTAGTCAAATCAGTGGTAAAACCTTCCACTAGGGGATGATTATGCGCCTCAAAAAATATTTAGAACATACATAACAGCTTTCGTGGGGCAAAATCTAAAAAGCACATGTGTCTGGAAATCATTACGTTTGTATGTGCTTTGCCTACAACTAGTCGAAGACTCGAACTGCTTTTTTGCTTGTGGTTTACCGGACCTGTTACACCTAAAGTATTTAAGCAACACACAACCTGTTATCCTAGACTTTTTTCGGTTGCGCTATGTGAACATTGAACCCACAAGCATGTGCATAATTTTTGTAAAAATTATAACCTTCAACCAAATTAGTGAATGATGCGCCTACAAAAGGCTTTAATGTCTCATCCACTTTGGGAATCCACAGCTTAGTACCATTCGGTGAAATAAAACATCAGAGTTTTCTTCAATATGGTCATCGGAGTATGTTGCTGTTATAATAAACATTAAAAAAGGATGGTGTAAATATAACACTCAATCAAAGCATATAACAATAAACAAGAACATGACATTAAAAGCAAAAATCATAATCCATTACCTTCAGTATTTTCGAGTTCCAAATTTAATGCTGAGTATCAGACCTATCATAATCAAGGTTAAGCGGGAACATTTTAGGATTTTTAATGAAGAAGTACAAGGTTACAGGTTTCTCGGTACCATTTTAGGAGAAAAGAAAAGGTTTTAGGTTGAAGGAGAACGACGACTTGCAGAAAGGGTTACTCTCTGCAATGGTCGTACGATTTGATGTATCCAAGCTGTCTTTTTCACAAGCATAAAGCAATCAATGGAGTAAATGACATTCATACCCTTCCTTGGAAAAAGTCAATAGGAGACGTGGATCTCCGTATGGCCCTTCAATTGGTTTACTTGGTTTTCCAAAGTGGGAAGGGTTTGCAATATATCCCTACCCTATATATATATATATATATATATATATATATATATATATATATGTGTGTGTGTGTGTGTGTGTGTGTGTGTGAAATATTCCAGGTATTGTTTCGGGTAATATATCGGGTAATCCGGGCCGGGTATCGGGCGGGTATCAATTACGGGAGAGGATCATTTGAGAACCAATTGGGTTTGAGAACTAAAAACAACTAATCTCAGTCACTAGTTTATATATATGGAAACCCCCCCCCCCCCCCAAATGAATTATACTGGTCCCCACCTGAAATTAGTAGTTGATATTTAGTTCTCAAAAGTTCTCAAAATAAAAAGTTCTCATTTGAACCTAACCCTATACATATATACATATAAGGGAGGGATATAATGAAAACCTCTTCGAGTTTGGAAAACCGTGAAAACCAAGCTAAAAAATTCGTTTTTTGTTCCGATTTTTTTTATGGTGACTCTCTAAGTTAAAAAGACCCCGTTTATGCAAAAAAGTAAAAAAAACGCCTAGTAAATTTTAAAAAAAAATATTTTATAACCGATGTTACATATGTAACAGGTATGTAACAGGGTAATGTTACATATGTAACATCAGTTATAAAATAATTTTTTTTAAAAAATTACTAGGCGTTTTTTTTTTACTTTTTTGCATAAATGGGGTTTGATTAACTTAAAGAGTCACAATAAAAAAAATCGGAGCAAAAAACGAATTTTTTAGCTTGGTTTTCACGGTTTTCCAAACTCGAAGAGGTTTTCATTTTATCCTTCCTCTCTCTCTCTCTCTCTCTATATATATATATATATATATATATATATATATATATATATATATATATATATATAGGGAAAGGATCATGCGAAAACGCATATATTTTACGAAAACGCGAAAACCATCTTAAAACCAACATAACTTTTTCATACGTTAATATATTTTTTAAAAATTTTCACAAAAAGTCTTATAATTATGTTATCTTTAATTCTATAATAACAAAAAATAAAAAGTTAACGTTTTTTTTATTTTTTATTTTTTTCTGTGATACACATGTGTACCACAAAAAAAACTCATATTAGTATGAGTTAATATTTGTTTTCTCTAAGACGCACCATCTGTGTTATATTTCTGCCATTTTTTGTGTTTTTTTAATGATACACATGTGTACCACACCAAAAAAACCCTCATATATGTGGTATACATTACTAGTTTTAAAAGGAAATTGCACCATAAGTCTTATAATTATGTTATCTTTATATCTAATGAAAAAAATAACATTTTATAACTTTTTATAATTATATGTTGCACATGTGCACTATGTTTCATTATCATTAGTACCATAAATGTTTTAGTGTTTTTTAATATGTTTTTAACATAAGGAGTGTTTTTACACATGATAATTCGTTTTTTGTGCAGTAGTAATGATGATGATACATATGTGTATCACACGTGATACACATGTGTATCACACGGAAAAAAAACCGTTAATTTTTTTAATTTATGTTCCCAGAATTGAAGATAACGTAATTCTAATACATTTGGCGCCAATTTTATGAAAAAACATTAACGTATGAAGAAGTTATGTAGGTTTTAATATTGGTTTTTGCGTTTTCGCAATATATATATATATATATATATATATATATATGTGTGTGTGTGTGTGTGTGTGTGTGTGTGTGAAATATTCCGGGTATTGTTTCGGGTAATATATCGGGTAATCTGGGCCGGGTATCGGGCGGGTATCAATTAATCCCAGGCCTGTACCCGAACCCAAATTTTTTTTATTTATCAATCTCATACCCGGTCTCATACCCGGATATTCGGGCCTATACCCGGCCCGGATGACTCGGTTTCGAGTATACCCGTCAGGCCTAGGTTTTTTTGCCATCCCTAGTATAGGACAGTAAGTCCTCACAGGTTTAGCATGGGAGATCACTTTGTTACCCTTTTCTAGATGGATCTTGATCATCAATAATTGATCCTGGTAACAAATTCTTGTCCTAATCAATACTGATCGCTTTGTCACCCTTTTCTAATAAATTGTTGAGTAAATTACAAATTTCGTCCCTGTGGTTTGGGCCAAATTACATAATCATCCAAAATAAAACTTTTTTGGATAGGGTGCTCTGTAATATAGGTTTATTGCAAATTCAATCCAAAACACTAACTCCGTTAGAGCACTTAAGTTAAGTTCAGGGGTAGTTTTGTCCTTTTATATTAGGTACAAGTTATTAATACTTTGTACAATCTTTTATGCACATAGTTAAAAAGTCTTTAAAAGTCAAAAGGTCATTTATGTAAATTATTCAAACTATTAAAAAATTTAAAAAAATAAAACAAACCACCACCACAGATCTCTGTTTAATCACCCCCACCCCACCCTTATTTTCTCGTCGTCACAACCGTCAAATCACCATCGGAAATAGAATAACATGAGCAACAACAACTAGATTTGTTTATCTGTGCGATTTTGGGCATTTTGAAATATCAAGGTGTTAGCAACCAGTCTACGAATGGAGTCGTAACCTTTTGGAGTACTTGTGTAGGTATATTTGACCCGACCCAACAGCTTCAACCGGTGCACGTGTGACTCATTCAAACCCACGTTCTCTTAAGCTGCCATATTGTTTTTAGTCCCTTTTGCAATTCCCCTTTAATTTAGTAGTTACCCTTTAATTTAGTAGTCATGGGTAGTTTGATTTGTAACTGCATTTGTATGTTCCTATGTATTTCCTTTCAACGTGAAAAATGAAAGTGAGTTTTAGATTGAATTTTGGTGCAAGTTTTTGTTGAACTGGAACTTTTCCATGCTAGTTCAAATCATGGCAGATTTGAATGGTGTTCTTAGAGCCTAAATCGGAATTAAGTGGTTTATCTGTATCTTAATTCTTGTTTAGTTTTTTGCCCAACGATTCATTCGAGTGGTGATTTCTGTATCTCGAATTGTTCATTGTTTATCCGTTCTATTCGTTCTCCGATCCTACCCGTTTTCCATCACCAAATATATAACATTTGGTATCAGAGCCAAAACGATTCGTTTTGACTCACCGTTCTTTTCTTCTTGGATCGTAATCTTTCTATAACAATCTGTAAATTATGTTCGTTCAAATGGAAAGCAACCAGAATACCCTTGGGTAACAAATCAGAATGGTGCAGGAACAAGTAAGTGACATTTTGTTGATCATGAAAAAGGTACAACACCATGAAAGATCTCTAACTCAATACAATCAAGATATCACATTTGACAAATACTTTCAAGCCGGTGAGTGCAACCTCTACGGTAGTAGTTACCGTTCTCGTAACCATAATGATCAAGGGAATACATCAACTACGAATGCACCGACTACGAGTGACAGGGAAGTTGGACCTCAGTATGATGATGATGGGCTCGTACCCAATGAAGAGGAGTGTCTATTTGTTAAACAAGTTCTTAACGGTACGTTTTCTCGAGAGGAAAATTTACGAGAGTACACTGAGGACCCAGCTTTTGGGGACCGATTATGCATTCCGAAATCGATCCTACGCGTACAGTTGATGTCAAAATTCCATCAAGGGGGTCTTGCAAGTCATTTTGACATTAACAAGGCTAGTCGCATGGTGAAGCATCAATTTTGTTTGCCAAAACATTTTACTGATGTCAAGCAGCTGGTTCAACATTGCTTAATTTGTCATGTTGATGAAGCACACTCACATGCTCAAAATTTATATCATTTATTCCGTCTTCTTCAGTTATGGAGTCGTCTCCATGCCAAGAATTAAAGGAAAGTAAGGATGCTACATCGCCACGAACATGGAAACACGAAAGTTCTGCACAGAAACTTAAGGCGCATGGAGACTATATTGCGGTCGGTATCACAAGGCAGCAAACGCAAGAAACAGAAACAAAAACTCCCTGCAGCTGCGAACACAAATCAATTGCACCTGTCGGGGAGGATTTTTGGCATGCTCGTAAGCCGAAACTTCGAGACGTTAACCGAAGATCGAGTACTGTAGAAATGGTGTACCTCGGGGTGGCCGGATTGGTAAGACCAGGGACGGGCCATCGGGTATAGAACCGATCTACATGAGGAAGAGCCGGGTAGATTCAACGAACCGAGCAGGCCGTGTCTAGCTCTCCCCAGTCTTCTCCTAAACCTGTAACATAGAAAGAACCCGTTAGAAGGGGGACAGAGACCGGGGTCTCTGGACCACCCTCCGACGGTCAAGTCAGTAAGACTGTATAGATAGTTTATATGCATATGTAAGTATATGAATGTATGTATGTAGAGAGAGAGAGTGTGTGTGTTCATATAGATAAAGGTGGAGATAGATAGAGTGTAAGGTGTTGGAGTCTCCTTTTATAGGTAGTGTAGAGTGGCAGAGGAAGACTGTCAGGTTCAACCTATGGGGAAGACCCAGAGGCCGACCCGACTGAGGTGAGGCCGACCCAAGACAAAGGAGACCGACCCGAGTGAGGCAAGGCCGACTCGAGTGAGACAAGGCCGACTCGAGTGAGGCAAGGCCGACCCGAGTGAGGCAAGGCCGACCCGAATGGGGTAAGACCGACCGAGACAAGGGAGGGCCAACTCACGGGTTCAGGATCCCCTCTAAAGGAAGGGGTGAGCCTCCTTTTATAGGGGAAGTGTAGTGGGCCTGGATTGGGCCTGTTTGGCGAAAGCCTAGTGTGGGCCAAACTGTGTCTGGGCTCAAGCCTATATACTCGGCCCTATCCGGACATACGTCATCAGCCCCCCAGTCTAGCATGGTGTAGTCCTAAGTACACCATACTAGACTCATCTTGTTCTTCTGACCTCCTTTCGCGCTGTTTATTGTGCCAAGCTCTGCATAAAACGTTAGTACATTACCTCATCTTGGCTGGCTATTTGGTCAGGATGGTCCTTTCTTCATGTATCGTCATTGTGTTGTCCAGATATGTTATGAAAATCATGTGGTTGTTACGATGGTTCGGGAGTGATGTGTGTTTCACGTATAATGGTTGCTAGTTGCATACCATCTATATTGAATATGTTACTTGTATAAGCAGTCAAAGGTTGAGTAGTCCGGTTAAAGGTCCGGAAGCACTATCAAAGTCTTTGTAGTTTGTAAGGTTCGGTTGATGGCCGATGCACCTTATGTAAGTTGTGTTGTTAGGTTAGTGACCAGGAACCACATGTGAGTTTTGGAGGGTGGGTGATTTGGTGATTAGCCGGTAACCACTGTATATAAGTCGTGAGAGACTGAATTAGCTTGGTTGGTGGTCTAGAGCCAATGTGTGTAAGCCATGAGAGGCTGAGTGGTTCGGTCAATGACTGAGCACCACAATGTGAGTCGTAAATAATGAGTGATTCGGTCGAGACCGAGCACCATGATGTAAGCCGTAAAGGCCGAGTGGTTCGGTCGACGACCGAGGACCACAATGTAAAGAGTGGTTCGGTCGGACGACCGAAGACCACAATGTAAGCCGTAAAGGCTTAGTGGTTCGGTCGACGACCAAGGGCCACAATGTAAGCCGTAAAGGCTGAGAGGTTCGGTCGACGATCGAGGACCACAATGTATGGATGTACAGTCCATATGTAAATTCCTTAACAGGAAATATGCGCGTTTATACCTAGGTTCGATCAGAATCGCTGATCTATGTGGTCCAGACTACGCCGACCGTCCCATGTGTCGGATGTTAACTGTCCGACTGGGCACGGGAGGAACCATGCTGGTCACCCACTAATAGAGCTGTGAGAAATGGACAATGAGATGTCTTTCTATATAGCCCGGTTCGGATAACCTATCTTACGAAATTGCAAAGTGGGATTTTTGAAGGACAGATCTTTGTTGCCGATCATGGCTGACCGGTTGTTTCCTTCTTCCCAAAGTTGCAATGGTTTGCACTTGGTGCGTTTTAGTTTAGTATGTTTTAGTGACTCGGGTGGCCTGTTGGCCGACCGGTCTGTTGTTGTGTGTGCGTTAGCAACCAAAGTTACCGGTGGCCGACCTGAAGCTGAGAGTCATGTTTTTAAGTGGACTATTTTGTAGTTAGGTCGACATTAGCCAGCTGACCTGTATAACTATATAGTCGCGTCAGGGTCGGGAATACGTATGGGACTTACGCACTACCTAGTAAGTATTCTACCTGTAAAATCTCTTGAATGGTCCAGAGTGGTCTTGATAATCTACTTGTGTGTATAGCCGTGTGAGGCTGTCATGCGGTACTAGGTGGTTCGGACTAATCCGAGTGACCACGCATGATTGTTGTATGGGGCTTAGTAGTTCGGTATTGGCCAGTTGTCACGACTAGTTGTGAAGACGTGGTGTGTTATTCATGACTGTCTCTATCGGGAGTTGCATGTGTTGTCTTTTCTTTGATTTGTTAACCTAGAGGAAAAATGTTAATTAATGTTTTATGAAAGGCCTCCTTTGTGATCTTGTATGAGGATACTTCATTCAGTAAATGAGGTGCAACTCCAATATGTGATAAAGCATTTGAGCATAAGGCGCTCCCTAAAAATGTAATGGCAAGGACACCCGGTGACAATAGTGGTATACCCTACTAGCCCCCAGTTCAGTGTTGTTATCATAGCGTTGAACTCAAAATAATATGTTACTTTCAACTACATGACATAATGAATATAGGTAACATATGTAAGGGGGGATCAGATGTGATAACATGGCATATCATGCGATCCAAGTGTCGAGCCAGCGTGAGTGGCTATACGAATGATTGTCGATTGTCTATGTGAGACGTCTGATGTCTATGTAAAACGAAAATGTTTTAATCAAAAACTCTTAGACTAAATTAAAATCACTTTCATAATAAGACTTTTGTTCATAAGGTCGTGAACACTTTTGTTTGTTTTTTTTTGAATTTTGATGATTAATCGGAAGAAATTTAGATCATGTTTTTTAAAGTGGATGACATCCAAGTAGTGATTTACAATTTTCTATGGAAGTTGATGTTATTAATGAAAATTTACATTTTTAAATTTAATGAAACACCTCATTGGCCCCTTAAATGTTGTGAATATTTGTCGGTAGTATCGAATCAACAAAACAAATAGCTAGGCATTCTCAAATCATAAGTATGTCAAGTTGACGGGAGGTTGTTTGTGACTTGACAATATCAATCAATATGGAAAAAAAAGTGCACAATTTATGCGGTAATTAAAGATGTGAATTGAATGTAGATAAATTAATAGTTGGCGTTAAAGGTGACATAACCTGATGATCATTGATCGATGCTTTATGACGCCCAATTAAAGAATGCGTGTACTTGTCTGATCCATGATGAAATCAGGCTAGACGGACAATTGCGTCCAATAGTGGTAATAAGGTATGTGTAGGTGGTAGTCGATTATCATGATCAATAATGTTGTATCTTCCTCTAGTCTTGGGGAGAAATATATAATTGTGTTGGAACATGTGTGTCATGCTTGTGTCGATAACAATGATAAAATTATGCTTATTAATGTCGAGAATGAGTAATATCCGACTCGTGTTGTTGGTGAGGATAATGTCCTCTTTCATATTAGAAGGAGATAATATGATTCGTGTGTAGCATTGGCTTTGATGATAGTAATAAGACCAACAGTGTATATTCTTCGATATAAGCATTTACCATTCTTCATGGTGAATGAATATGTATAATGTGTCTCCGCTCTTCAAACTATCCATTAGCATGTTCAGCGAATAAGCCATAGACATGAGTTGAGGGATTGTAATGTATATTTGGTAATGAGTGCGGGTTAAAAGTGTTAATTTCATATGGTGTGGTGCCTATATGACCTTTAGAGAATATCAAAAATGGCAACAGGTTGTAACGATTCATTTATTCCTGTGTGTGTCAGTGGGAACAGAGGCGCAATCACCATCCATATACTATAGGTTGTAAAGATCCGAAGAAGGTGTTGTTCGGATAAAACTCGTTCCTAACGTGTTCCCCGAGGAGTTTGTCGCTCGGGATATTGCTGTTCAGATGTAAGGCAATTCAGGAAGGACATTAGACCGGTAATTGTGAGGTCATCCGGAATAGTATGTGGAAACGTTGTCTGTCGAGGTTGTTCTAGAAGTAGAGAATTGAATCTTTCGGTTTCTTAGTTGCAGATTTGTACGATAGTTCATAACTAGGAATAGGTTTTCTTTGATGTGTTTATCACTTGGTTTAAATGGATAAGGGAGGCCGACCGGGTACGGTATTCATGTTGCTAAAAATATCTACCCCGTGTTAACAGTAGTATTGATGTAAAAAGAGTGAGTCCTTTAACCTTCATTCATAGAAGTGGTGTCCAGAATATGTGAAGAAAATGGTGTAACTTGAGCAAACTTAACACGAAGAGGTGGCCCTTTTACCGAGGCCTCGTCTCGAATTGTCATTGTTCGCTGACGGTGACCCCCCGAATGGTCCTGTACGTGATAAACTCGTTAGAACGTGGTGTGCTCATTTGGAGCCTTAAAGATATTGGTTGTGACCCGTTAGGGGATGAAAACCGTTTGGCAAGCCAATGAGACGTTCATCTCTTGAGTATAAATAGTCCAAGGATCGGTGTAGGCCGACCAGGAAAGGAGCTTCTCTTGGAAGATGGTTTTGACCAGATGAGAATCGTTGGTCTGTGTAATTCTCTAGCATAGACGGGTGTTGTGTCGTCCGGTAGGTACGGATCACCAACCAGAAGAAAAACTTTAAATTTCTTAGTGTTAACCCGTAGCTCCGCGAGTTGGTGCTATTACCCATCATCTTCTCCAAAGTGTAGACAGAGTGATGTCCGGAGGGGTGTTCATCCGGAAAAGATTTTCGTCTGGAAATGATGTTGTCCCGTTGGAGAAGGCTTTGCCCAAAGATGGTTTAATCCGTCAGAGCTATTGGTTCAGTGAAATCAACATCCTGGATCTGATATCTTGACCGAAGTTCTCTTATAGGGCGAAAAGTTCAACCCGGTAGCGTAAAAATCATAGTTATCGCCTGATGATAACAAAGTCTAGAAATAACGATCCTTCGGTCATGGCCGAACGGATTCTACTGTCGGTTCGGAGACCGGTACCATCGAACTCGTCATGTTCGTTCGAAAGGTTTTCGGCCGGAGATGGTCTCATCCGGCGCAAGAGTATCGATCAGTTGAAAGAAGGATCCTCGTTGAGTGTCCCGTTTGGAGAAAGTCATTCGAGAGGGGTTGTGATGATGACGACCCTCACTGGTCCGGGCGGGAAAGACGTAGTTAGTCGGTGTCCTGATTGGTTAAATACATGTTCATGTCTTGAATGGGTGTAGCGCGAGAAGGTGTCGTAGGAAGTTTTGTCGCGCGATGAATGATCCGGTTCGGATCTTTTTAATTTCTTACTAAAGCCCAACTCCCCAATATCCTCCAACTCTGGCACTATCCTAGCCCAAAATACCCCCACGGCCCACTACTCATCCGCGCCCTCTCCCCCAGCCCAAAACCCATCCCGATTGCGAAATAATGATTCACCTGCCCCTGTCCTGCCCTCCTTCCCCAATTTACATAATAACAATGGCATCCAAAACTCCCCACAGCTGAATCAATCCCCACCTACCTCTCCTCCTCAAGTCGCCATCGCTAACCCCCTCCATCGTTCTTCTCCACCCAGGAACCTACCGCCGGCATTCCAACCGGATCTTAATTGCACAGCTCGTCCCTCTGCCTGCTCTAACCCCTCCGCCCAGATCCTCCCCCCTCCCATAATCAAAGGATGACAAAAAAAACCCCAGCATCGCAAATCCTATCTTCCTCCCCTTCGTCTGAGTAACTCCCTCAGATCCACTTCCATGGGCGGCGGGACACGCACCCCCTTCTCGGGAAACAGAAGCTCAAACCCAAATACCTCCAGAAGCTCCTCCACTCACAGTTCTCAACATCATGCCATCCGACTTGTGCGCGAAACGGAAAAAACAATCAAAGTTGGTAAAGAAGTGGGATTCGAAATGAGCGGCCACGAGAAACTCATGGAAAGCCTGATCCAGAATCAGGATCAAGCCTGAATCTGTGCCACAACCTACCTGTTGCGTGACTAACATTGGTCCCTAATGGAGTTTCTATCTATAAATTCTCGTGGTGTGGGGTCGGATAAATGCAGATGGATTCGAAGAATTAAGCATACCCACAATTCCTCCTTCATCGCCATCCAAGAAACCCAGTTAAGAAATGCAGAAAATATTCCCCTCCAAGCAATCTGGGGCAACACCCCCTTTGAGGCTGAAACAGTTAATGCCTCTGGAAGATCCGGTGGGCTGATCTCCCTATGGAATCCCACCAGATTCTCCAAAACCTCTACCTGCAAAACCAATAACTTTATCCTCATACAAGGTTACCTGACTGGTTCTTTACAGCCCCTCCGTATTTTCAATATCTATGGCCCTCATGACACTCCCTCAAAAACCTCCCTGTGGGCAGATCTGGCTCAAAGGCTATCGGAGTCCCCGGACGTCCCGACGATTCTACTCGGTGATTTCAATGAGGTACGATTCCCTTCTGAGAGATTGAATTCAGATTTTTCTGCTGTTGATGCAAATAATTTTAATTCTTTTATTGACAACATGGGCCTGAAGGAATATAGGATGGGGGGTAGAAATTTTACATATATGTCAAAACATGGAAGCAAATTTAGCAAAATTGACAGAGTCCTGGTTACTGTCCCGTTCCTGCGCCTCTGGCCTAATGCAACTCTCTTGGCTCTGCCAAGAGAACTCTCAGACCATTGCCCACTAGTCTTGAGTACCATGACCCAAGACTTTGGACCTGTTCCGTTCAAATTTTTTAACACCTGGGTGTCTATGCCCGGATACAAAGAATCTGTTTTGCAGGCACTTGGAACCAACCTACCGGATGGAACTCCACCGGACAGAGCCTTCTCACTAAGACTCAAAGCGGCCAAGCAAGCTCTTAAAGGGTGGATTCAAAATCAGAAAGCGTTGCAAGACAGGGAGCTAAAAACCCTTAAAGAAACAGTTGATGGGTTGGAACTTAAAGCAGAGACCATTGGGATCAATGATATGGAGGCAAAAACAAGGGTTGATTCGATTAGAAGGATAAAAGAACTTGAGGATAGAAAATCCAAAGAGCTTCAACAGAAATTAAAAATAAAATGGCTTGTTGACGGCAACGAAAACACTTCCTTTTTCAATGGTATGTTAAATAACAGACTGTGCAAGAATCGTTTAAACGGGCTCCTGCACAATGGATTATGGATCACGGCCCCTGGAACCATCAAAGACCTTGCCCAGGAATTCTTTTCCAACAAATTCAAAGAGCCCCTCCATCAACGGCCGCTGTTCTTTTCTCCGGATTTTAAAAAATTATCACCTGCCCAAATGGATGACCTGGTGAATCCTTTCTCCATGGAGGAAATCAAAGAAGCTGTCTGGAATTTTGGCATTGATAAGGCACCTGGGCCTAACGGTTTCAATGGAAAGTTCCTTAAAACACATTGGGACGTCTTGGGACCATTCTTCTTCGAGGTCCTTCAACACTTTTACCAATCTGGGGCCATATCAGCTGGCTGCAATGCGTCCTTCATCACCCTTATCCCCAAAATCAAAGACCCTTCCTCCCTCTCTCAATACCGCCCCATCAGTCTCATTGGCTGCATTTATAAGGTAATTGCAAAGGTCCTAGTAGCTAGACTTATGAAGGTTATGGACTCACTAATCAGTGAAACTCAATCTGCTTATGTGGGAGGAAGATCCATCCTTGACGGGCCTTTAATCCTTAATGAAACTGTTGCTTGGCTCAAAGCTTCAAAGAAGAAGGCTATGGTGTTTAAAGTTGACTTTGAGAAAGCCTTTGACACAATCAACTGGAACTTCATTGACTCGGTTCTTGCACAAATGCATTTTCCTCCCCGATGGCGCGCATGGATTCAGGGCTGCTTAAAATCAGGCCGCTCGTCTGTCATCATTAATGGATCACCTACGGGTGAATTCCAACACTTCAGAGGGGTCAGACAGGGAGACCCTCTCTCTCCATTACTATTCATTCTTGGTATGGAAGTCCTCCACCTGGCCACACTGAAAGCGGTAACATTGGGGCGTTTCAAAGGAATTCAAACTTCCAATGGGGGCCCCATTCTATCCCACTTGATCTATGCGGATGACGTAATCTTCATCGGAAGTAGATGTAAATCAAATGCCAAATTCCTAACTCGCCTCCTGAGATGTTTTCATCTTGCATCGGGATTAAAAATCAATTTTGGAAAGAGCACATTGTTTAGTATTGGCCCTGAAGATTGCGAGCTAACCACGCTCCACTCCATCCTTAATTGCAGACTTGAGAAGCTGCCTTTTGTCTACCTAGGTATCCAGGTAGGTGCCAACATGAGGCGTATCAAGAACTGGGAGACTGTGATCAAAAAAATGCGGTCAAGATTAAACTCGTGGAAAGCTCGCCAACTTTCTCAGGGTTGGAGGGCTGTGCTTATCAAATCAGTCCTTGGCAGTCTCCCCCAATATTATCTCTCCCTGTTTCGATCCCCTGTGGCGGTACTAAAAAAGTTGGAAGCCATTAGAAGGAACTTCTTTTGGGGTGGCAGTGAAGATAATGTTAAGATTCCATGGGTACCATGGGCTCAGGTAATCTCCCCGAAATACAAGGGTGGAGCAGGAATTGGTCGCCTCGAAGATTCAAACATTGCTCTAATGAGCAAGTGGGTATGGAGACTTAAAAGTGAGCACTCCACGTTATGGGCCAAAATCATCACCGCCATCCACTCTTCGTCCCGATCCCATGGCTCGCTCCCCCTTAAAAAATCTATTGTCGGATGCTGGAAACCGATCTGCCACACTATTGACGAACTGTCGACCGCCCAAATTGATTTTTGGTCGGATATTAGACCCATTGTTGGTACTGGAAATTCTGTCTCCTTTTGGCTAGATAATTGGCTGAGCCATGATCCTCTCAAATATTCTTTTCCTGACCTGTTTGACCTTGAATCCAACAAATCTTGCAAGATTAGTTCGAGAATCTTGACCTCTAGTAGGTCCCTGATCTGGGATTGGAAGCGCGCTCCTACACAATCAGAGGAATATAATATTCTACAATTGAAGGGAATGATCGAGAGTTATTCTTTCAGACCTGGAGAGGGCAAATGGACTTGGTTAGGGTCCTCTGACCAAGAATATCACTCTAGGGATATTCGGAAGCGCATTGAGGCCACTCGTGACTCCTTCCCGTATATTCATTCGTGGTTCAATTGGATTCCCAACAAAGTAGCCTTATTCTCATGGAAAGCTGCCTTGGAAAGAATTCCAGTCAAACACGAATTAAGCAAAACGGGGATCCCGATCCCGGTTGCCTCCTGCCTGAGCTGTTACCGCTCTGATGAAACCGTCCAGCACCTACTACTCCAATGTGATAAGGCTAGACTCATCTGGGATCGTTTACGAGAATGGTGCAAATTCAACTTCTTTACCTCAGGCTCGCCGGCTCAAGTTTTCTCGCACATCAAGACACAGAAGCTCGATGCTAAATTACTAAAATCACTACTGACCATCGTTGCTGCTGCCCTTTGGGAGATATGGAAAGCCCGTAACGCCAAAGAATTCGAAGATAAAAACATCCACCAAGATAGAATAGTCGACGAGATCAAAATAGTGACCTTTCAGTGGCTTAGTAATAGAGCAAATGTTTGTAATATAGAATGGTCTGACTTCAAATTGTATGCTATGGGCATCTTGTAATCCCCCCTGTACTATCGCACTAGTGCCTTACTAGTGCTTCTAATAATATCTTGCTGTTCAAAAAAAAAAAGCTCTGGAGCTTTTTCTGTTGATTCAAGTCCCTCTCAACACACACTTACACACACAAATTACGTATGTATATGTGAAAATATATATGCAGAGGACTAAAATGGAGAAAGTTTAGAGAAGCTTTTGTATTCAAATGGAAAAAGGGTACTGCATTGTTATTCATCAACAGTTAGGCTATTTATAGCCTTACAAAACTACAAAACAAACTAAGAAACGTGGACCACTAGTGACCACTTGAACACTAACCTACTAACCTAAGAAATAGGAACATCACTTGACCATTCTTCAAACAAACTTTCTTCCAACGTAAACTAGCTCATAACTCGGTCAACCCACCTAATTCTTTTATTTAAAACATGTTTATAAACAACTAAGTAAACCCAAATCTTGATGACCCATTTTACCGACCCGTGACCCGTAAACACAACCCGATTAATCCAACATTCACCCCCTTAATCGGTGTTTGTTTACGCCTTTCTTCACTGCAGTGGAATCACCATCTTCTCGATCTCGAACCATTTCGACTTGTACCGAACACCCGACCTTCACCTTGGTCACGTCCAAAATTCATCTCGGTTCAACCCGAATCACGTTAACCAAACTTGTAACATTTCACATCGCATACCGTTGGAACCGTTCACTAATATCTCGACTCTTCACGGATCAACGACCTCACCCCGGTCACATCCAAAGCCACCCGATTTGAACTCCAACGCCATAATATCACACCGTGTTTTTTCTTACAACCTTTACCGATCACCCTTGTTCAAGAGGCTCCTCCACCGACAAGAAAACAAGCAACCTCGCTTCTACTACTTTCTTTACCCTGCTAAACGAACACAATCCAAAGCCACCTGCTTTGACGGATCCCTTCCGTTCATTTTTCACGCACTACGTCGGTCTCCCCTTATCACGAACAAACTGATCAAGGCCCGTAAACACCCGGACAGCAGCACCCCCTGCTATATAACCATCTCTAAACATACTCTTTCCTCCCCTTTGATGTCGACTAACAGCTACGAGACACACCGGTGTTCACCCGTCACCCCCGTCTTCCAAACCGGTACTCTTCCCCGCGACAATGGCTGACACGAACACCCCTCGATCTCCGTCTACTGCTGTAACACAGCCGAACAGCCCCTTTCTTTTCACCCGCCCTCCACCGACCGACAACCCTGTCGGAGGCGGAGGCTTCCTCCGATCTTCAAACCCGCTTCCCCGGTATGAGCCCTAGGCTCTGATACCAAATGTTGATTCAAGTCCCTCTCAACACACACTTACACACACAAATTGCGTATGTATATGTGAAAATATATATGCAGAGGACTAAAATGGAGAAAGTTTAGAGAAGCTTTTGTATTCAAATGGAAAAAGGGTACTGCATTGTTATTCATCAACAGTTAGGCTATTTATAGCCTTACAAAACTACAAAACAAACTAAGAAACGTGGACCACTAGTGACCACTTGAACACTAACCTACTAACCTAAGAAATAGGAACATCACTTGACCATTCTTCAAACAAACTTTCTTCCAACGTAAACTAGCTCATAACTCGGTCAACCCACCTAATTCTTTTATTTAAAACATGTTTATAAACCAACTAAGTAAACCCAAATCTTGATGACCCATTTTACCGACCCGTGACCCGTAAACACAACCCGATTAATCCAATATTTTTTGGGTTTGTTTCTGGTTTCAATCGGTACCAAGTGTCGTCTGGAGTGAACCGACGTGCTGGGAGAAAATTCTAAACTGCAAAACTATTTACATCTAAAGGAGAAACACTAAAGTGACCTTGCACCGTTGTCTTGTTGTCAGATGTGATCAGTGGTATTTATTTGTGTAAGCCTCGAAACGCGTGTTGACAAGGTTCAGAAGAGACCTACAAAACTTATCCTCTAGCTTTCATGGTGCCTGCCGTTATGGCTATGTGAACAATATAGGTTGTACATATGGCTTCCTCGCTAGTAATTTTTTTTTATATATATTATTTTGAAAAATTGTATGTATTGGGGTTTTGCAGTGTGATCCATATCCTAGAGTTTAGTTGTTAGGTTGTATTTCGTACTACATAAACAACTCATGAATAAACAATATTAAAAGATTAAAACGGAAGCCTTGGTTACCTCCTGCGTAAGAATTCATGCATGACTCCTGTGCCGCACGCATCATTATGAAAGAATTATATATATGTTGTGATATTGTTTAGCCGACTATGTATGAGTACACATGCACACTTTCTAAAAATCAGAAGTTAATATGCTAATTACGTATCATGAGTTTTATTTATAAAAACATGAAAAAGGTTTTTTCAGTAAGCTATTAATATTAGGGGATATAGAACCTGTCAAGCCGATTTTCAGACCGGGAGCAGATGTCATATTAGGCACCCAAAATGAGGAAGTTCCGGATCTTCGCTATTTCCGGATGTCTAAACAATATATTTTACGAGTGTATAGCAGTTAATGGCTATTGATGATTAATAAATGAAACGTGTCTTTGTTGTTTGGGATTGACCAAACAAATAACTTTTAAAAGCGTATGGTTGTTGATGTCCGTTGATGGTAAATAAGTAGAATGTTTCTTTGTATCTTGATCATGTACCCTAGTGTCTATAGCCAATTAAATTAATAACTTGAAGGAGTGTAATGTATATTTGCTAATGAGCAAGGACCAAAAGTGACATCTTTCAACGGTGTGTGCCTGTGGTGTGTTTATGGCTTGATTAGAACTACATGAATATGTTGTGTTAAGTACCAATCAGTCGGTGGTTTTAGAAAAGTCATTTCGAGGAAGGCCGTCCGAACTGACGGTTTAGGAAGAAGAAGCAAGGTCGTTTGGCATTGTTGTTACTCGGAAGAAGACCGTCGTTCGGCGGGAGGGCGTCGTTCGGTGGGAGGATATTTGGGTGGTGTAATACCCAAAAACCATTCAAAATCAAAGCCTCCCTTCTAAAAGATACAATAGGGTTATTCGGAAGTGGAGTAGCTTAATCGGTAATCGATAGCCTTCCAGAGTGTCGTTCAGAAGTAAATATTGGGGCGAGTCGTTGTGTTAATGAACATGCCCGACCACGATGACCTCATTCTGTCTTTGAGGTTCGTTCGAGCCGGAAGAATAAAAGAGGTCTCTGACGGTAAGGACAGTTTAGTCCGGTCGTGATGAATCCAATCGGATCTCGTTGAATTATTCGGAAGGAAAGTTTCGTCCGGCGAGAAATGTAGTCGGTAACAAACTAATTTTCGCATGTAAGACAAGATTGGTGAATATGGTGTGTGACATGTAGGTAGCGTGTGCCCGAGAGATGTAGTGTATGTTTAGCGTATCAAAGCATTTAATATATATGATAACACATGCCTGTGATAAATGTAGCTCCCGATTGGTCTCAACCGATGTACCTGTATATATCATGGCTAGGTTACCCCTACCATCCATGTTGTTTGATGCTTGGTCTCGAGAAGGGATCGTAAGTATGAATAGGTTATTTTATTTTTATTTTTTCAAACGTAGACATTATGTAGAGAAATCAGATTGAGACCTCATTTAATTCTGCTAAACCATGTTAGCAATTTTGAACATGTAAAGAAAAATATATATATTTTTTTTTTGAAACGACGGCAATATTATTACTAAGAGGGGGCACCGGGAGAGCAAGCCGCTCCACCCGGCCCCAACACCACAACAAACGTTACATTACATTCTAAAGTTACACCACTCTTCCCAAGAGATATTCCAACCTTTAGCCCTACAACTCAACCAATGGAACGAAACCGCCTTAATATCCGTCACCATTCTTTGAAGGGATGGCCGTCTATTTTGGAACACCGCTTCATTCCTCGACTTCCATAAGGTCCAACACGCAGCACGGACAATTAAGTCCAGAGCTTCCTTCTTCTTAGGCAGGACCTTGTCCTCAATCCATTTCAGCAGGAGGTCAAAAGACCTCGAAGGCCCAACACAACTTGTTGTAGCACCACAGACCCACAATACACCAAAGCATATTGGCCCAGCTGCATGAGATGAATATATGATCCACGTCCTCTTCTTTTTCCATGCATAATGAGCAAATAGTAGAGTGGATATTTACACCTCTTTCGACCAAACCCTTCTTGGATGGCAGCCTCCCTAAAATCACACGCCAAAAAAGGATATTTACCTTAGGGGGAGCGATGGGATTCCATTTCACAATAGCCTCCGCCTCACACCACCTTAAACGTTCCAATAAACTCCTCGCCGATTTGACCGAGAAGGATCCCGAGACATCGCCTTTCCAACACCAACTGAGTTCTTCTTTAACCATATAACTTCCAAGGGCAACTCCTTTTTTCCTAAACATTTCCTCCGATTTTGCGATATTTTTCCAAACACCGACACTCCCTTTCGCCACCGGGACCAAACCTCTCCCCTTAGAATCCCCGTGGATACTAAAAACCACCCTTCTCCAAAGCTTATCCGGATCATTATTATAACGCCATAACCGTTTCGCTAGAAGACCAGCATTTAATTCCTCCAACGGAGTGATTCCAAGACCACCCTTGTCAATTGGGTTGAAAAGAATCTCCATCCTAACCCAATGAATTTTTCTTACCGAGTCCGCACCACCCCACAAAAACTTGAACCGAATCGACTCCAAACTTTGAATAACTTTTTTCGGGGCCACAAAAAGAGAAAGGTAGTAGAGGGGGATAGCCTCAAGAACCGAATTAACAAGGACCAACCTCCCCGCCATAGAGAGATTGACCGCTTTCCACTCCGACAATCTATCCTTTACTGCGTCGATGACCTTCTTCCACGCCACCACCCTATTTAAATTATTACCGATCGGCAATCCCAGGTGCTCAGCCGGAAGGCCGCCTCCTCTACAATTCATTTTTCTAGCCATCTCAACAACCTCAGGCTGCGGGACATTTACACCAGTGAGCGAACATTTATGGAGATTTACACGGAGACCAGAGACCATGAAAAAGGCTCGCAACAGATGGTTAAAAGAAAAATATATTGATATGATTTTCACCATCGATTGCTTTATCATGAGGAAGTAGAGCCATCAAAATGGGTTTTAAGTTACCCTACCTAAGGGTTGAAAACAAAGACTAATGTATTTACATGTAGAAATAATTCTAAAGTAATTTGACCAGAAAGAAGGTTGTTCGGTTAAAACTGTGATGTGATTCTTTCTAATAATGGACAACGGTAGTTTGGTGTCGACCGTCCGACAGAGAGAGCAAGTCGTCTAGTGTTAAAGAGCCGACTGGGAATGTGTTGTTTGGGTTGAATGTAACCCGGGTCGGAAACAAGTCGTCATGCGAAAGATCTTTTGTGGAGGAGATATTGGCCGTCAGGCCAAGAAGTAAATGCTCATCCGGTACAAAGTATGCAACGTCCGGCGCTGTAAGAGTGTAAGGTCGTTCGGACCTGGATATGTGGAGAACCGAGGAAACTGGCCTTTTTATCAAGGTCTCAAACGGTGATGTAGTAAACCCGTTCGGTGATGGCGACCCCTCGGACGGTCCGGTAATAAACCCGTTCGGACGTGGCGCTCTCGTTCAGGCCCTTAAAGCTGCTAGATGTGACCCGTTTGTATATGAAAATTGTTTGGTAAGCCGATGAGATGTTCGTCCCTTGAATATAAACAGTCCGGGGAAGGGGATTCGGAATTAAGGCATGTCCGACTTAAGTGTGAGACGGCCGGTACTGAGGGTTGTTCGAGAATAGCCTTCCGGATTCAGTCAGGTCACCCGGCAGGAGTGGGTCTTCCGGTGCAAAAGATGAGGGTTGTCGTCCGAGTAAGATCAATTCGTTTGGACAGATTTCGCTTTAAGTGTTTCATCCGACAGATGATGTTTGGTATTGAAGACCGTCCGGCAAAATTCGCTCGGTATGTTGAGAGATATCTCGAAGACTTTTTCCTAGAAAGTATATTTTTGTATGCGATTGTCAGACTTTGTCTGGTGCTTTTTGTCTATGATTGTCAGATTTTGCTTGGTACCCATGTGGTGCACATAATTCTAAGCGTGTAAAAGGGGTATGTGGTATAGGGACTTTATCTTATGTCTGCAAGTCTTACAAAGAGATTATCCTAAAATATGAAAGAGTTTTTATGGTAATTCTAGTCAAATCATGTTTTCGGGGCTTGTGTATATCACCATGTTAGGCACTGTGCTTTTCTAGGCAAAGAAAATATGTGATTTTTGATATGCATTGAGCACCAGTATCTTGTGCATACAAATTGGTACGTCCAACATTTACATGAAACATTTAAGCATGTTTGTCAACAGACTGCATAACGAGTTGTGCTCTTAGCTTCCCTGGTTGTACATTACTTGAACGAAAAAGTTTGTCTAGGACAATGCTATGAATTTATTCAGAATACTCTATTTTGAGTGTTTTCTCCCTATAATCACGTACTTGTACACTATGCATGAGTGTTTGTACATAGTGCATCAAAGTATGTTCAATATAGCTATGAAAATGTGTAAATAATGCTAGGAGGTATATGCTTTCTAATATGCAAAAACATGTATCTAACCTTCTGATCAAGTTGATTTCATAACAAAAGTAGAAGTTGATTTCATAACAAAAGTAAGAGAGCGATTGAGATTACAGTGGTGCACGATAATAAATGCTTTAAGCAACTCTAGCATAGAGAGTAAGAGATTTAGAACCTGTAATCCATGTTGAGAAAGGAAGAGGTGTGAAATACAATGGAATCTCCGTTCTAGCTGTTGTGTAGAGAAGTAAAGTGTAGGACCATAAAGAATATTTTCTTCATGGTCCCATGGATGGCGCCAATGTAGAAACAGTGTACCTCGGGGTGGCCGGATTGGTAAGACCAGGGACGGGCCATCGGGTATAGAACCAATCTACATGAGGAGCCGGGTAGAGTCAACGAACCGAGCAGGCCGGGTCTAGCTCTCCCCAGTCTTCTCCTAAACCTGTAACATAGAAAGAACCCGTTAGAAGGGGGACAGAGACCCGGGTCTCTGGACCACCCTCCGACGGTTAAGTCAGTAAGACTGTATAGATAGTTTGTATGCATATGTAAGTATATGAATGTATGTATGTAGAGAGAGAGAGAGTGTGTGTCCATATAGACAAAGGTGGAGATAGATAGAGTGTAAGGTGTTGGAGTCTCCTTTTATAGGCAGTGTAGAGTGGCAGAGGAAGACTGTGAGGTTCAACCTATGGGGAAGACCCAGAGGCCGACCCGACTGAGGTGAGGCCGACCCGACTGAGGTGAGGCCGACCCAAGACAAAGGAGACCGACCCGAGTGAGGCAAGGTCGACTCGAGTGAGACAAGGCCGACTCGAGTGAGGCAAGGCCGACCCGAGTGAGGCAAGGCCGACCCGAATGGGGTAAGACCGACCGAGACAAGGGAGGGCCGACTCACGGGTTCAGGATCCCCTCTAAAGGAAGGGGTGAGCCTCCTTTTATAGGGGAAGTGTAGTGGGCCTGGATTGGGCCTGTTTGGCCAAAGCCTAGTGTGGGCCAAACTGTGTCTGGGCTCAAGCCTATATACTCGGCCCTATCCGGACATACGTCATCAAGTACAAACTTCATTCAACTTGGGGATGATGTTAGCAACCAGTCTCTTAAACTGCCATATTGTTTTTAGTCCCTTTTGCAATTTCCCTTTAATTTAGTAGTCATGGGTAGTTTGATTTGTAACTGCATTTGTATGTTCCTATGCATTTCCTTTCAACGTGAAAAAATGGAAGTGAGTTTTAAATTGAATTTTGGTGTAAGTTTTTGTTGAACTTGAACTTTTCAATGCTAGTTCAAATCATGGCCGATTTGAATGGTGTTCTTGGAGCCTAAATCGGAATTAAGTGGTGTATTTGTATCTTAATTCTTGTTTAGTTTTTGCCCAACGATTCACTCGAGTGGTGATTTCCGTATCTCGAATTGTTCGTTGTCTATCCGTTCTCCGATCCTACCCGTTTTCCGTCACCAAATATATAACACAAGGGTTGTTAATACGTGAGGAAAGTCATCAGCTTAAAAGAATGATGTTTGACTTGCATAAAGTCAAAATTGGAATTCACAGAGGAGGGCAACCACCGTCATCGGCTCAAAAAGATCCAAGATCCAAGATCGGATAATGTCGTGGCTACCACCATCGTGAAACTTTCCGCTTTCTTGCTAGAGCCTCCTTTACTTTGTTGGGTTTTGCGACCACCATTCATTTAGCCGCCCGTTATACATTAATTATTGGAGTTTCTTGGCCACATCTTCTACATTTTGGTTATCGATTGACCCAACGACATCTAAGAACGCTCCAATTTGAGATTTGCAGTGATAGAGTTCGACAAGGAGTATCTTCATGGCCTCTACCTACAATTTGGGATGAGGGAGAGAACACGTGGGTTTTTTATTTATTTATTATTTTTTATTTCAATATTAATTTAAATAAAAATAATGAGTTGTACCTTAGTTAAAAAACATAGTTAATATTTTGTAATAAATTTGCAATAAACTCATATCAAAGTGCACTTTATACATCATATCAAAGTGCACTTTATACAAGCAAATTTCATTTTGGATAAATATACAATTTCATCTAAACAAGAGACCACATTTACAATTTACACTAAACGAGTTGGTGACCCGCCCGCGCGTTGCGGCGGGCCACCCTTGTTATTTGTCTTAGCAAGACTAAATTATAGTATGTGGATTTTAATACATAGATTGTAGTTAACTAAATTGATTTTATTACAAAAGTTTAATATATATAGAATATGACCAGCCCGCACATTACAGCCGACAAGACATAGACAGGTAAGACATTTACAATAATGAGAACGTACTAATAAATTATGTCTTAATTTTATATGTTTTGTTATTTAAAGTATAAATGTATATGTTGGTGTTATCTATCTAAAATGTCATCTTTTTCCTAAGATTACAGCTCCCCAACTCAAGTATAATCTACAACATAGTTGTTAGAGATAATAAAATTGAAACAGAAAGAAAATAATACATGACATCGTTACCACTTCATTAAAGTAAAACAGAAAGAAAATAATACATGACATCCTAAGTTCCTAACCACTACTCCGTTTCTAACCTACTACGAATCAAGAAACATAAAACAAAGACTTGATGACACATTTCAATTCATTTTGTTGGAATCCATAAGATTTTTTTATATCAGATAGCCCTTAATGGACATCAGGACATGTTCATATGGCTTACATCAGAATCGAGCATCAAGTATCACATATGGTTGGGGCATGTATACATGCTTCTCTTCACGGCACACATCCCTGGCTTCACTATCTACCGCGGTTTCACTAATGAAATGGATTTGGTACGTACCTAGCTACTACTTTCAGTTCATTCATTCAGAGCAATCTGTTTCCGAGACTTCTCCCCATTACCTAATGGCGTGACAGGTGCAGGAGTATGTTGGAGTCGTTCTGGGTTCACAGAATCACAGCAATCGAGGACGTGAGCGGTGGCTTTTTTGACACAGGTCATCAAATGCATTTAAATGTAACAGGCAACACATATTCGCAAAATAGACCTACAAAAGTTAAAAAGGGAATATATAACAAAAGATCAGTTAAAGTTTAAGGATATACCTGTTGATAATGAAGAAACTCAAGTACAATTCCACTCCAGTGCTAGTCTCAATTCCATATTCAATAAATATCTTTGCCAAAAAAGGTAAAATTTCAAATTGTAGCTATAATCACTTTGAACTCCTATATCACTCGAATCAAATATTTGGATCATCATAGCAACTTATGTTAGAAACCAAAGAAACTAGACCATTCCACTTTCAAGAAAAGCACAAATTACCACAAAACAATCAGAAGGAAACACCCACATTTTCAAGTTTTTATAATAGTTTTTGCTAAGAAAATTTCTTATTTATGCTCTTGTTATATAGTCCCTAACAAAGTAACAAAAAAGACAGTAAGTATTTAGATATATAAACTACCAAATATCACACCACTTCATTAAATTAGATTCACTATCAAGAACAATATACCCCCTCCCAATTTACAAGTACGACCATTCTGATTCTCTTGCATTCATGAAAAGTTAAAATTTTAATTTCAGCCAAAACAAAAAACATGGATCATCGCAAAGAACCTTTCGAGCTTGAATCAACATCATTAAAAATACTATAATTGACGTACAAATACCTAAAAGTCTTCACTGTAACTTTATTTATACACATTATTAAATATACATAAATTTACATATTTTTCAAGAAATTGATTTTGGGTTCCTGTTAGAAGACATATCATCCTCACATTTTACCATTACCAAAAGGTTGAATATGTAACGATGAGATGACATGAATAAACATACATAGAGAATACCTCAAACTGGAATTATTGTCATAATTCTAAAACACAGCAAGTTGGTTTAAATATTAAATATACCTTAACATATATGCATAAGCCCAAACATCAATTTTATCAACTCTTTTGAGGGTATCATGAACATCCAAATCAAATATACCTTGGATATGTGATTTTGTAGCTATGAAGCTCTTCCTTAATTCTTAGGCTTCCTCTATTGTTCATCAGCAAGCATATCCATCCTTGACAGTCTAGGAGTAAGGCGTAAAATCCCCCCAAAACTCTGCAATCAAGTGGGTATAAAGAACAAAAAAAATTAATTCAGATCTTAGAGTGGGTATCATCGATTTGTGTGGAGACAATCAAGTAGGCGTACAAAACATAACAATTTATTACAAATAACACTAAATTACTCAAATCTTCAACCGGTATAGATTTAATTTAAAATTAAGATATGTTACACATGTATTTGATAGGCACCAAATCCAACCAAATAGAATTAGGGAAAGGAAGCAGAGGATGAAAGAAAATGAGAGAAAAGTTCACTCATTTTTCATTCGGCCAACATCTAAGCAAATCTCAGTATATAAAATGTATCCCTGATATGAAAAATGCTACATAAAAGTATAAAACCATTGATAATGAAGAAATAACTATAATAATCTCATGATAATTTAGAAGAAATATCAATTTAACACAAATAAAAAACAAAGAAATTCAATAAACATCAAACTTATACCTCAGTCGTCAGAAACCCTTGATCGACACCTGCTACAATACATAAATATTCATCATTCAAAGCAGTCATCATCCCTTTCAAGCGACTGGTTGTCGGTTGCCGGCTTGCCCGTTAAGAGGAAAACCCTAAAACCACAACCTTGGGGGAGAGAGAAAGGAAACGGTGTGCTCTTGATTGGGATGAGAGATGATATAGATGAACAGTTTGTGTGTGTAGAGAGAAAAAAGGGTGAGGCAAGCATTCAATAGCAACTTACTGTAGAAGAAGACGACGATGTAAGCAAGGTTAGATGTGCACGCCTTCTCTTTTTTCAGGGAAAGGACATAATTGAGAGAAGAGGTAAGGTTTGGGTATAGGTGGGTACTTAAACGTCTTTCTTTTTTTTTCTTTTTTTTCCAATATAATTTGTCCTTGCTTGACTTTTTCCCACTATTTCCGCAAGGACTGAAAATACTATAAAGAAGAAAAGAAAATTTGTAAAGTAATGCCAAGTGTCAAGAGGTTACTGGACTAAAAGTTATGAATAGTTATTTTTGAGTGTTAGCTAGAATTTGTATATGTTACACATGTATTTGATAGGCACCAAATCCAACCAAATAGAATTAGGGAAAGGAAGCAGAGGATGAAAGAAAATGAGATAAAAGTTCACTCATTTTTCATTCGGCCAACATCTAAGCAAATCTCAGTATATAAAATGTATCCCTGATATGAAAAATGCTACATAAAAGTATAAAACCATTGATAATGAAGAAATAACTATAATAATCTCATGATAATTTAGAAGAAATATCAATTTAACACAAATAAAAAACAAAGAAATTCAATAAACATCAAACTTATACCTCAGTCGTCAGAAACCCTTGATCGACACCTGCTACAATACATAAATATTCATCATTCAAAGCAGTCATCATCCCTTTCAAGCGACTGGTTGTCGGTTGCCGGCTTGCCCGTTAAGAGGAAAACCCTAAAACCACAACCTTGGGGGAGAGAGAAAGGAAACGGTGTGCTCTTGATTGGGATGAGAGATGATATAGATGAACAGTTTGTGTGTGTAGAGAGAAAAAAGGGTGAGGCAAGCATTCAATAGCAACTTACTGTAGAAGAAGACAACGATGTAAGCAAGGTTAGATGTGCACGCCTTCTCTTTTTTCAGGGAAAGGACATAATTGAGAGAAGAGGTAAGGTTTGGGTATAGGTGGGTACTTAAACGTCTTTCATTTTTTTTTTCTTTTTTTTCCAATATAATTTGTCCTTGCTTGACTTTTTCCCACTATTTCCGCAAGGACTGAAAATACTATAAAGAAGAAAAGAAAATTTGTAAAGTAATGCCAAGTGTCAAGAGGTTACTGGACTAAAAGTTATGAATAGTTATTTTTGAGTGTTAGCTAGAATTTGTGTTTTGTATAATATATAAATTGTTTGTTCTTGTTCTTTGTAATACACACAAAACTCAATACAATATTCATTCAATAACACCTAACTCACCAACCTGAAGGTTAATGAACCAAACATATCCAAAAATAGAGGTCGTGTTGTCACATCCAAGCTAGGTTGAACTGATCATAATCTTTCACGGTAAGCATTTAGCAATTCATTTGGTCATACTTAGGGCATTGGGTACGGTGGCGTGAACATAGGCATTGTGGCCTATGTAGCATAAAGCCACACCGTGAAACCATTTTCACCCTCACGTGATGGATACCTGATAGGTGGTGTGATGTTTTTGTGTTGAGTTTTCAACGACATAAAAGGGAGGGAGGGAGATGGCTTGCTCCAACCACAACATTACACATATCCTTTTTTATTTTTATTTTATCTGTAAACCAATAAAAAAATTCAACTTCACACATCACACCATGTATACTCCTATTATACAATCCAAATGATGTTATCTAGTAACCATCCACAGCATAACACCACTATCACACCACTCATCAACCGATGTATACCAGATCCCTTAACCTAGTTTGTGACGCCATGGGATACAATTAAAGTGAAAGCAACGACAAAAAAACCAGCAGTTAAATTAAAACAAAACCACACATAAGAAGCAATACCACAATCCATAAGAATCAAGGTATCTTACTAATGTTTCCAAGCATCAAAAATAGATCTAAAAAAACAGAAAGAAACTCAATAATCTAGACATCTACGGCCTTCAATCAATTCATTCATTCTAGAGAACCAACCACACAAGCATCCATCTTTTAAGAAACAAGGTTTTCATTTAGAGAAAGCACAGCCATCTGAGCAGATGGACTGTTCGCTTGCTGCTGCTGCTGCTGCACATTTCTCAAAACCTCCATAGCCTCCGCGACTTTCGCCTTCAATGCATCGGGTGATTCCAGCAAATGCAACACCTCTGTTTGGTCCATCTCCAAGAGCATACCTGTCACCTTAGCCGCATGCTCGTGCTCAACCTGGTCCACCAACGGGTACAGATTCTCACCCAGCATCTGTTGAAACATTCAAAGTTCAAATTATCAAGACTCACAATATCTTCCTACTCCAATAAACAACCTACTCTAATAAACAATTACAATTGTTATTGTTGACACATATCAACACTGAATTCATTCTCACAAAAATTTTCCCTCCTAAATCTACTTCTTATTAAATTCTTTCTTATTGGAAATTATATCTTATTTTATAATCATGATATATTTTTATCTATATATATTTATGGAAAAATGACAATCATATATTAATTTACATCTTATTTTTATTCAAAAATAATTTTTAAACTATTATTGTTTTCAATTTAAAGAATATTTGGAAACTTATAAAATACCAATAAACACGTATTTATTGTGTTTTCAAATATTTATTCATCTTTCATTTTAATAAAGCAATAACTTGGGTGCCACATGTCATTTTTCTAGGGCCTCCACATAAGCATTGTCCACTTGTCAATACCACTTTCAATTTCTTAATTTCTTCATTTAAGAATTTAAATTTTCCAAATTTAATATTTAAACTTTCTAAATCTAAAATTCAACATTAGTATTACTTGTAATTAGTTATAGATAGTTATTAATGTTTATTAACTCTATGTTGACATAAATTATTTATTAACTAACTTACTAAATTTACATATATTATTTTGAATTTTCTAAGTTTAAGAGATGTAACAATCAATTTTGAATTTTTAATAATAGTTACTAATATTTATTCATTAACATTTTATATATTAGGGTTGATTTATTCAATTAAAATATTAAAATGTCAAACACCCATTTATTTTCTGAAAAAATAACTTTTATGGGTTCAATTATCATCTTCAACATTTCTAATTATCTTATAACATTCTCGGAAAATTCATGTAATCCTAAATAATAATAACTTTTATTATTGTAATCGTTAACATCTCTTTAAAGTAAACCATTAAGCAATTTAAATTTTTAACCGTGATATATGAAATACTTTTTTTTCCTATTTTTATAAAAAATATACTTTTTACTTAACCACTATAAAATAAATATTTTGCATGATCTCACAATTATATCATTCATAATTCATAATTTTTAAATCTCATATCAACTTTTATTTTTTTATAGTTATCTCATATTATGAATATTTATTCAACCTGTGTAGTACACGGGTTACTAACCTAGTTCAAAGTCAAACATGTAATATATACATTTGGTGGAGATGTATACCGTCCTCTGCTGGTCAGGTGATGCATTAGCAAGAGCAGATGCCAATGCTGTAATAGGCATTGGCTGTTGGATGGCAGCAGCAGCAGCATCTCGTGGAAGTATGCCGCCAACACCTGCCATGTCATAAGGTACAGGGAGCATTCCACTACCAACACCCGTCATATTTGCATCCGCCACACTTCTACCTGGATAACGGTACATACGTCCTCTTGGAACCATCTAAAAAACATTAAGCAATTAGCAAACTATTGAAACGCTTTATGTTCGTTTAAGTTAATAGTCAATTTGTATTTTAGTTAGTTTTGAATAAAATATCACTCGGGTCAAATCACATACCTGCTGCTGCATCATTGGAACAGGTTGCTGATTTTGGACGGGACCTGTTCCACGCCTTCCACCTAAGCGCTGCCCTTGCTGTCCTTGGGGGACAACTGGTACAAAAAAGTTTGGCATAGGACCGCCACCTGGCCTCATTCCAGGAACCAGCTGCTGCTGGTAACCAAAACCAGCCTACAACCCAAGTAATAAAATAAAATAAATAAATTAATTAAAAATTCGATAATTACAAGGCAAAAAGTAAAATAAAAAGAAGTACCTGTGGAGGAATTAAGGCAGGGGGAGGTTGGCCATAAAATAGCTGCTGGCCCATACCAGGAGCGCCAGGAGGATACATTGGCATACGAGGAGCCATCATTGAAGGTGCCATTGCAACCGGCCGCATCTGTGAAAACTGTGCCTAAAAATAACAAAAAGTAATTATGAATAAATGTAACAACCATTACATGTATATAACATTTCCGTGTTGAACAATTTCAAAAACTAATAGACCCATCATCTTTATACCTGCAGCATTGCCCTTCTTTCTTCCTTGCGCTGTGCAAGTGCAACATACAGCGGTTTGCTCACAATCATCTTACCGTTCATCTCAGAAAGCTATAAATGTTAAAAACAAAAGATAATATTTTAGTTCACTGCTGCCATTTCATGAATAAAGTTAAACATGTTTCTTACAGCTCGAGAAGCTTCTTCAGAAGAAGAAAAGGCAACAAACCCACAACCTCTGCTAATTCCACTAGGATCACGCATCACCTATTAACAGCAAATCTTGATTAGACCTTAACACAAACAAAAGAGTAAAAGAGTCGCTAAATAAGTCAAACCTTGCATGAAGTGATTGTTCCATACTCGGAAAAAAGTTCCTTCAGTTTATCATCATCAATAGTGTCATCCAAATTCTTGACATAAAGATTAACACCCTGAAACTTATCAACAGCTTCTTTTGCGGTCTGTTCAAAACGACTTTTCAATTCAAGCTCTCTTTCAGATTTCTTCTTAGCTTTCCCCACATACCATTCTTTTTCATCAATTTTCTTTCCATTTAAAGCTTCAACAGCATTAGCAGCATCATCTGTATTCTCAAAGTTCACAAATCCAAAACATTTGGATTTTCCATCTCCGTCTCTCATAACAACAGCACTTGTTATTGTTCCATATTCACCAAATATCTTTTTTAAGTCTTCATCAGTAGTTGATTCAGAAAGGTTTTTCACATAAACATTATTGAACTTTGCCCTGCTTAATGACGAGTCGCGTTCTTGCTTACGAAGAAAATGACCAACATAAACTTGTTTGTCATTCATTAGCATACCATTTAGCTTATCAATAGCACTTTGTGCAGCTTCTTCAGTTTCAAACTGCACAAACCCATAACCCTTTGACTGGCTTGTACCATCGGTAGCTATCTTGCAAGAAAGTATAGTACCGAAGGTAGAAAATGTGTCATGCAACCCCTTGTTGTCAATCGACTTATCCAAATTCTGCATCCAAAATCGAATATAACAAGGACAACTCTTATAAACTTGTAATTACATTGCTAGAAAGAAATTATCACATGCACAAACTAATTTTACTGCAATCATCAAAAAGAAAAAAAAAACTTTTGTGCTCGTTATGAAATTGGGCTTTGGAGATATACCAACAAAACAGAAACCATACAAGAATGATAATACCTTAATAAATATATTTGCAGCTCCACTTTTCCGAATGCTTGGGTCCCTATGAGAATACATGATGCGAATTGCTTTTCCATTTACGGCAGTGAAATTGAGTGCGTCAATAGCCCTTGCAGCTGCAAAACAAATCAAAGTAAGACATTAACAAATTAAAACACAGCTACTTAATACTTGTTGCATAGTCTACAGAGACCTAAGCCACTAGTC
This sequence comes from Deinandra increscens subsp. villosa, assembly GCA_039602395.1. Classification (NCBI taxonomy): domain Eukaryota; kingdom Viridiplantae; phylum Streptophyta; class Magnoliopsida; order Asterales; family Asteraceae; genus Deinandra; species Deinandra increscens. Next base: position 48,767,444 of record JBCNJP010000009.1, on the reverse strand, counting down.
AAAATCCCATTTATCTGTTAAAAGAAACTTATATAACACTTGCATAACCACTCAAAGACTAAGGTAGACTATAGAATAACCAAACAATCATAGCAGAGCATTAACAACATAATGCACCTATATTACTCGAATGAAATCTACATCATTCTTGAAACGTTTTTGGACGAAACCTTAAAACAAACAAATTAAATACATATTCAAATACAAGTAAACTCAATAATTTCATTCCAAAGACTATTCTTCTGCATTTTGATTACAACCAAAGAAAAGAAAATGCAAAACTCCAATATGTCCATAAATTTCAACTGCAAACAGTTAAATATGTAGCCAAATTCAACAATTAACAGTAAATCAACAAATTGGGCTAATTACAGCAGATGTTCAAATATGTATAACATTGAGTACATACAACGAATACATGAATCCAATACAGTAATCAGAATCAATGCAAACGTATAGCTCAAATCTGAACAAAAAAAAATTAGAAATTCACAAATGCAGGTACACACTGACCATCGTTAGGGTTACTGTAGTTAACGTAGCCATAACCAAGAGATCGGCGAGTGCTCAAATCCCTACAAACCCTAACAGACACCACCTGACCAACTTGATTAAACAGATCGTACAATTGCGAATCAGTAACATTAGGCTCAAGGTCCCCAACGTAAATCGACGTCGTTCCAAACGAATTATTCCCTCCGACAGCCGCCGCACCGGCAACAACCGCAGCAGCAACACCACTAGCATTCGCGGTCGCCGCCGCAGCCACGCCATTGGGTCCAGACACCGTAGGAGGTTGTACCTGAATCTGCGCCATTTTTCTCTTTTTGTTGATCAAATTAACCGTGAAAACTCAAACCACAAACAGAATTCCAAATTTTAACGCTTTTTTTAGGGATGATAACTCGCCGGAATCCGGTAAACGGGGATACTCGCCGACGACGTGAATTAGATAAATGCAGAGAGAGATTGTTTCTTTTTTTTTGAGGGCAGACAAAACTGCACTGCACCGGCCGGCGAACGGTGTGGAGGTTATTTATACGAGAGAGAAAACCCTAGTTTTGGATGTTAGGTTTGCGATGATCTCCACCGTTGATTTTGGCGTGTAATGTGATCATGAAAGTATGGACCAGGCCTTTACGGTTGGATCTCAAATGGATTTATGTCGACGGTGGGGATGATGTCAGCCGGGATTGGGTGCTTCGCGTCATGATGTGCACGTGCTGCAATCCGGGACGTTTGAGTTGATAATAATGGGCCTGTTTACAAGTTGGGGGTGTTTGGATAATTGGATCTATTATAGAAGTAGGAGTAAACTTTTATTTTAGTTCTTTTTTATTTTAGTTCTTGATGTTTGTTATTTTAATCGGTTTTAGTTTAAATTTTTTAAAATTTCTAATTTGGTGTCTCATATTTTATTTTATAATAAATTTTGGTTCAAGTATTATGTTCCTTTTAAAATAATCATTTAGTTGATTTTACTTAACCCTACATTAAGGATATATTTGTCCATTTACATATACAAAGACAACAAAAACCTTTTTAAAAAGATATCAACACATTATTTAAAAAAAAAGATTATTTTGTGTTGATATTTTTTGTGTTTATATTAAAAAAAAATTATTTTGTGTTGATATTTTTTTTAAAAAAAGATTATTTAAAAAAAAACACATAATAAAGTATGATGCTTCCGTTCTTTATTTAAATAAAAAAAGATTATTTTGTGTTGATATTTTTTAAAAAAGGTTTTTTTTTTGTCTTTAGATATGTAAATGGACAAATATACCCTTAAGGTGGGGTCAAGCAAACTCAACTAAGAGAATATTTTAAAAGGAAACTAACACTTGGACTAAAATTGATTATAAAATAAAATGTGAGGCATCAAAATTGGAAATTTTGAAAAGTTTGGCCTAAATTGATTAAAATAGATAACGTCAAATACTAAAATAGAAGTTTACTTTAAAGGGAAATTGGTTTTAAATAATTTAAACTTTTGAGAGTTGGCCACTAATAATCTCACATTTAAAAAATAACTTTCAATGGTTCCAATTTTCATCCTATTTATTGATATTGGTCCTGCTGTTAAAAAACTTAACACCGTTAACTTTTTGATGATGTGGCATCTGAGGTGAATTTTTATTTATTTTCTTCTTTTTAACCCCTTATAAATTACACATAACAAAACCAACTCAAAATTTAATCAAAATCACCTCCCATTTTAGCCTCCTTCTATGCCGTGAATCCCATTCTCGTCGGAGCAAGACATCCCAATCCCATATGTCGTTTAAGACAGAGGACCCGCAAGAAAGAAAGTAAAATACCATATATCTCTTATCTGACAGGTCAGGCACACACACCGGCATCGCCTCGCCCCAATCTCCTTTTTCTTCCATCTTCTCCGGAAAATCTTGTACATGAAGTGTGAATTTTGCTTTTTAACAGATTTTCCATAAAAATCATCTTGGCTAAAGATTCAATTGTGCTTTGGTACTTCTCTAATAGCATTTTGGGGTTCTCGATTTCTCCATTATTATTTGCATCATACACAATAAAGTTCAAAACTTTTGAATGTTGAGATCTTCATTCACTCTTAAATTTGTACCGGTAACATTGATCCATCAAAGGGATGAAGCATTCCTGAACTAAATAATCGAAGTAAAATAGAAATTATCTCGGTCTTTGTCTAGATATGTGAAATTCTCCGACAGTTCTCCGTCGTTGTCATCTTTTTCAGAACCGACGGTTCTCTTATTTTCGCCGGAAACCTCCACAACTCCGACGAGACATCCCATATGTCGTGTCGGAGGTTGTCGTAGCTCGGTGGACGCCGCCAGACGTGGCTGGCCCACAGGCTGTCGAGAAGCACCGGCACCATCTTTAAGTTGTTATACTGTGAAGATGGAAGAAACGTTGGACTTGGTCCACAATATAAGAAGCTCCAACAATGAAGTTAGTGTTGGGCCATACATTAGAGGCATGAACATTAGATCATTGGGCTTGTGTTTTGGGCTAGGTGTTTACGATTTGGGCCATGTGGGCCGGCTTTATTGGGTTTATGATTTAGGCTAGGGCTTGTAATGGGTAGTATATAAACCCTTGTGTTTATGATTAATGAAGCTTTTTTATTACGATTTTCTCTCTATCAAGGTGTTTACGATCAGATTCACTTAGCTCAAGAAAGTTTGTGTTTCATTCAAGATGTGATCTTTATTGTTTATCAAATCTCTTTCATCTACTTTCTTCTCGAATCAATCACTTACGAGGATTCCGCACTCGTTTGTGATATCAATATCGTGACTTGGTAGATTTTCTGGACCTACAATTGGTATCAGAGCCAAGAATCACTGATTCGAGGCTCTCACGGTATTGGATTCGAGTATTTTCTGGAAAAGATTTGAGTTTTTTTGAAGGTTTGAAGCTGCTGGTGGTGTTTACGATTGGTGTTGCTGCTGTTCTTGTGAGTTTACGACAATTTTCTGGGTTTGCTTGAGTGTTTACGACTGCATTTCTTGAAGATCTTCATCGGAATCTCGTTTACGATCCGGAGGTTCGAGTTTACGACTGTACTTGGTTGTAATCGAGGGTTTACGACATTTTTCACCGGAAACGTGCATCGTAATCAGTGTTTACGATTTGTTTCAATCGGAATCGTGTGTTTACGATTAGTTTCAATCGGAATCGAGGATTACGATTTGTCTTGATCGTAATCCGGTGTTCTCGATCGTAATCGAGTGTTTGCGATCAGAATCTCTTGTTTTTGAACATTTGGACTTTAGTTTTAAGTTTTCCTAAGCTTACGTTATGGATTTCGAACCAAGCATGTATCAGAAGTTGGATTTTGAGATTGGATCCATCACTCGTCCACCAAGACTCACATCGGCGGATAACTTTCTGGAGTGGAAATATAGGTTTGAAAACCACTTGAAGAGTATTGATCTAAGACTATGGAGAGCAGTAATTCATGGGCCATACACACCTACACACTCAGAAGGAGTTAATGCGGGGAAGGCTAAAAAGGAAGACGAGTATGATGATGATGATTGGGAAAGATGCAACAAAGCTGAGAGGGCGTTTGCTATTATGACTATGGCACTAACACCAGATATTGCACAAGGATTTAAGCACTGCAAGACTGCAAAGCAACTCTGGAATGCTTTGGTAGTAGCATATGAAGGAAATCCAGACATAAAGGCAAGCCGTAAGCAAATGCTGAAGCACAAATTCAATCTCTTCAACCACATTCAAGGAGAATCCTTTGAAGCACAGGTGCAAAGGTTCGTTTCTCTGATGGCCAAAATGTCAAGCTACAATGTTGAACCAGATCAGGAAGATAAGAATCTGAAACTGCTGAATAGCTTGCCCAAATCTTGGAATACTAACATCTCCATCATTAAGGACAACAACAAGCTGAGTGAGCTATCTCTTGATGAGATGATCAACAAACTAAAGTCAAAAATTATTGATGACAAGTAGAGAGAATTGAACCATATAAGCTCTCTTAGTTTGGCGGGAAAATTGAACCATGCACTGTTGTCAGAACAAGTGGATTCTAAGCAAGATGGAAAGTCAACTGGGAGTGGACCGAGCTCTGTCACAAAGTCAACTGCTTTTGTGGCACAACCTCAATCAAGTGCAAGTGGAGGTGTCAACCCTGATGCTACAAATGATCCCAACTTTGCCCTCGGAATGGGATTTATGAACAACTATCATGCTCTTATGGTAGGAACTTTAGTGCCTACTGAGATGCTGTCGGGGGAGCTAAACCAGATAAATCCTGAAGATGTAGAGATGTTAGATGTTTCTTGGCAGATGGCAATGGCTGCTTTCAGAGCAAAGAAGTTCATGGCAAAGACTGGGAGAAATGTGTGGAAGGATCAAGATAAGATTAGGATGGGGTTCGACAAGAGCAAGTTGAGGTGCTACAACTGTGACGAGTACAGGCATTTCGCGAGAAAGTGCACCAAGCCGAGGAGAGAAAGAACAGAAGAAAGGAAAGCAGGTGATAGCAAAGGAAAGGCGGAGTCAAGTGCTTTGGTTGTGCATGAAGGAGGTGGATATGACTGGACTCCTCAGATAAACGAGTTTAGCCTGTCACATGCAATGATTGCTGCTGTGGAAATGGATGATGAGGAAGAACATGAATTTGTTGTAACTGATGAGAAAACTGAAGAGATTCTGGTGGAAGACAAGGAAGCCTTTGCTGCTAAGGTTGATAACATCAAGGTATGTCCTAATCCCACTTGTGTTCGTATAATTCCTGGACTTAGGCAAATTTGTAAAAATTATGAGATAGAACTGTTTGAGATAAAATGCGAGAGGAGTCCTTTTAGGGGTAGATGGCAAAAGAATGAGGAGAAGGTAAAAGCTCAGAAACTAGACATTGTGAAATATCAAAAACTTGCTACTGAGAAAACTCTACTGTATGACAATGCTAAGTTATAAATAGCTGAACTGAGTAAGCAGATAGATGAACTTAAGCATAAGAACAATGAGTTGCAAGTAAAACTTGATGTGAATCATATGAGAAGCAAAAGAATGCTAGAGGCTAGTAAGTCTTTGAACACCTTCATAACTGATGTTAGAATGGGTAAGGACAAAGGTGGAATAGGAATTAGCTTCTCAGACAAAAACAAGAATGATGTTCCTTAAGATAAAACTAGAGATATAATAGGAATAATCTTTGAGGAGGATCAGGTAGATAGATCTGAAACAGGAACACATGAGATAGGACCTCCCTTAGATAGTGTTTTGGTAGGAGTGACACCTATGACTGATCAGGAATTTGAAAATGAGAAACACATGATCTATGGGTTGGGTAATCAGGATAAAATTGTGACACACGCTTGTGAACCAAGCAGTTCCCAGGAGTCATTAAACAATAGTGTTGAACCTGCTGATGGCTTTGTTTCATGTGCAGATGAAGTAGGTATTGAAGATGTATCTAGGGAGGATGCTGAATGTTTAAAAGTCAATGAATGTCATGTGTCTAGTAGTTTGATGTCTGATTTACCTAAGGACGATGTTCTGGCATCTGTGTCAGAACTTAATACGTCCAAGTCAAAACAATTAGTTGTATCTTTGCTTTCAAAACATGTTTCTGATTCCAATGAAAAAGTTAATGGATTTAAAATTCATGTGCCTAACACTAAAATTGGTCGTGAGACTAAGCCCAAAGATTTTGTTGCTTATCCCCAGGTTGTGTCAACTTTCAATAGAACAAACAAGTATAAATCAGAACAATTTTGTTTAATCACACAACCTGAAAAAGCTACAAAACATGTTATACACAAATGGGATGATAAGCCAGAATGGAAGTCGTCTTACCCAAGACGCTCATACCTCTGTAGTCATGTCAATGGGCCTAGACTCATGAATTGCTTTTAATGTGGAAAACCAGGACACTTTGCTGCTAATTGTGTGAATAGACCTTTTCAACCATACTATCCGCAAAACCCACAGACTAGTATGTTGGAGAAAATGATGACAGGAGAAAAGAAAAAGCAAAAGCAAAAGCAAAAGCAACAAGCTTTGTTTCAGGGGAAGCAGTGTTCTGAACCAATGAAGACTCAACAGTCTAAGGTTTCAAACACAAAGGCACCGGTGACAAAGCCTGTTGTTGATAAGTGGAATGTGGCCAAAACTCCAAAACCAACTTATGTATCTAAAGGAGTTTACAAAAGAAATGATAAGATAAAATTCCAGAGGAGTGCATCTTGATGCGTACTCCGAGAAGAGCAAATTCTTATCAGCTTAATATGGGTCAACCTCCAACCTCAGAAGTAGCATGTCTTATATCCAAACAAAATGAGAACTTAGCTCTATTATGGCATAGGCGTCTGGGGCATGCTAACATGAAGAATTTGACCAAGCTTGCAAAGGGAGAACATGTCAGAAAGCTGCCTATCAAAGATTTCTCTACTGTAGAAAAATGTGTGGCTTGTGCGAAGGGGAAGCAGCACAAGTTGCCGCACCGTCCGAAGATAGCAAATTCATTGTCATCCGTATTACAACTTCTTCACATGGATTTATTTGGGCCAATGCAAGTACAAAGCATCAGCAAATTCTCTTACTGTCTCGTGATTGTGGATGACTACTCACGATTCACTTGGGTTTTCTTTCTATTAAACAAGCATGAAACTCCGATCTTAGTGAAACAGTTTGTCACGCTTATAGAGAATCAGCTGAACAAGAAGGTCAAGGCTATTAGAACGGACAACGGAACAGAATTTAAAAATGCTGAGTTAAATATGTTCTGTGGAGAGAAGGGGATAGAGAGACAGTTCAGTGCACCCTACACACCCCAACAGAATGGAGTAGCTGAGAGAAGATACAGGACACTCATTGAAGCAGCAAGAACAATGATGTGTGAAGCTAAATTGCCAATCTTCTTCTGGGCTGAAGCGGTCAACACGGCTTGTTATATGCAGAATCGAGTACTTTTAAACAAGCGTCACGAGAAGACTCCGTATGAGATTGTTTATAGAGAGAAGCCAACGGTGGGATATTTCAAGACATTCGGGTGTCCATGCACGGTTCTGATTCAGTCCGATGTGGGGAAATTCGAAGCTAAGGCTGATGAGTGTTATTTTGTGGGTTATTCGGCAATAGTTCTTATCGTGTCTACAACAAAACCACCAGTTTAATCATTGAGGCATATAACGTAGACTGGCTTGAAGACAATCCTACAGATGCAGGGAGTGGACCAGATTGGATTTTTGATTATGGGTCACTGTTTGAAGGGTTCAAGTTTTCAAATGTTTTCCATCATTTGGGTGAGGAAGAAGACATTATTGCTCAATCATCTGAATCAAGACCTCATGTTGAAAAAGTTAGTGAGAAAGCACCAGATTCAGTTCCCACAAATATCAATGCAGATACTCCGGGATCTTCGGGAACTCATGATGATTCAGAAATTTCTCAAAACCAAGGTATGAATGATAATTTTGTTAATTCTAACCTGCCTGTTTCTGTTCCTGTGCCAGATGTTCAAGTATCAAGGATCAACAAAGACCATCCAATTAGCAGTATACTTGGGCCAGTTTCAGCAGGTGTTACCACTAGAAGCCGCACTAGAGACATTAATTTCTGCATGTATTCCTGCTTCATTTCCCAGATTGAGCCTCCTAATGTGATGGTTGCTCTCAGAGATCCAAGTTGGATTGAGGCCATGCACAATGAATTAAATCAGTTCTCAAAGCTGGGAGTGTGGCGTCTAGTGAAAAGGCCAGAGAACAAGAAGGTTATACCCACACGTTGGTTATACAAGAACAAGAAGGATGACATGGGTATAATTGTCAGAAACAAGGCAAGGTTGATTGTTCAGGGTCACAAACAAATTCATGGAATTGACTATGATGAGGTGTATGCACCCGTGGCCAGATTGGAGGCTATCCGGATATTCCTTGCAGTTGCATCATATCTAAACTTCACAGTGCACCAGATGGACGTCAAGACGGTATTTTTGTATGCAGAAATGAATGAGGAAGTTTATGTGACTCAACCACCGGGGTTTGTAGATGAGGAGCATCCAGATCATGTGTATCTTCTGGATAAAGCTTTGTATGGACTACATCAAGCTCCACGCACGTGGTATGAGACACTATCAACTCATCTGGTGGAGAATGGATACTCAAGAGGAGTGGTCGATCAGACTCTGTTTAGGAAGAGGGTGAAGGATGATATCATCATGGTGCAGGTTTATGTAGATGACATCATCTACTGGTCAACAAACGAAGAATTATGCACTGAGTTTGAAGAAATAATGAGAAAGAAATTTGAAATGAGTGATCAAGGAGAGATGAGTTTCTTCCTAGCCTTGCAAGTGAAACAGGATGAATCTGGGATTCTTATTCACCAAGCAAAATATGTGAATGAGATTCTAGAAAAATTCAAAATGCAAGATTCCAAGCCAATCTCAACTCCCATGGCATCCCGACCTCTACTGACAGCAGATGCAGATGGGGAGCCAGTGAGTGAATTCTTGTATCGCTCGATGATTGGATCACTTATGCATTTGACAGCAAGCATGCCAGATATTATGCATGCAGTGTTTCTGTGTGCCCGCTATCAGGCTAATCCTAAACTCTCACATTTAATTGCTGTTAAACGTATCTTTAGGTATCTGAAGGGCAGGCCTAGGCTTGGACTTTGGTACCCAAAGAACACTGATTTCCAATTGTTTGCATTTACTGACAGTGATTATGGAGGTAGTGATCTTGACAGGAATCAACAACTGGTGGATGTCAGTATCTGGGAGACAGACTCATTTCTTGGCAGAGCAAAAAACAGCATACCGTCTCGAAGTCAACTGTAGAAGCTGAATATGTGGCAGCATCCGCTGGATGCTCACAGGTAGTATGGATACAAAATCAGCTCACTGATTACGGTATGGAATTTGTTAACACTCCTATCTTTTGTGATAACGCTGCTGCTCTAGAAATTGTGAAAAACCCCGTTCATCATTCAAAAACAAAGCACATAGATATCAAGGTACATTTTATTCGTGATTGTTATGATCGGGAGTTAATTCAGCTCCAAAAGGTGAGCACAGACCAAAATGTGTCTGATATTTTCACAAAACCCCTCCCTCGTCCCAATTTTGAAATGTGTGTCGAAGGCCTAAGGATGATTGCCTTCGAGGAATGCTCTGATCAAAATTTCTTGTAAATATCTTTTAAGAAAATTTTAAAAAAAAATTGTGTTTTTATTTCAAAAGCCTCATTAAAACAGGGGAAGAAATATTGTTATTTATCGTTGTTTTAGAAAATCTAAAAAATATATGTTTGAGGTTTTTATGATGTCTTTTGTTTGCCTTGAGTTGGTAGGAAGTGATATAAATTTCCAAGACAATTGGATACTGACACGTGTAAGGAAGAAGTGAAAGACGACTCAAAGATGATGTTCGGTAAGCTAAATCAAAAACTATGATCATCCATGTAAGTGCAGTAAACTTAACTTCTATATATGTTTAGTTTTCCATCCTGGTTTACATAGTTTAAAAGACTGAGTCCCAGCAAAAATGGGTTGAGAGTGGTGTTCACCTAGTATTCACTCTCTCACACGCCATGTTTCTGCTGTTATGACAACACCTCATTCAATAGAAAAATGAAAAGAAAAAGAAAAATGAAAAGAATAAGAAAAATGAAAAATGAAAAGAAAAAGAAAAACAATAAAATAATTATTTTGTTTGGTCTTCTCTGCGTGCTTATGCGGCCGACCTGATCACCAACTGATAATTAAGAAAATAAGTGTTTGTCATGACGGTGTTGCATGGTTCCTCAAGTTGGGGGTTTGTGAATCCTCAATAAACTCTGAGGTTGGGTAGGTTTTGCTATGAACGATTGGGTGGGGGGACTATTAAACATGACGGTAATTATGTACCATATTTAAGCACTTTAAAATCTTTTATCTGGATGTGAGTTTATATGATTTCAAATTTCATAAGCAATCGTCTAGAGCGTCGAGTAACGGAAGCCGAAAAGGGTTCCTCAGTCAAAGATTTATCAGGTTTGATCCATGAAAAACATCAACTTCAAGGTAAGTATGTTTTTATCTCGTTTTTAGATTATCTTAATTTTGTGCATTTTTATTATCTGTTTAAGCTTTTGAATGTTTAAAATTTAATTTTTATGATCTAGATCAGATAATCGGGGTATGAGTCTGAGGGGAAGTTTTGCAATTTTTAAAAGTTTCAAAATTAACAACTTGTTAAGTGATTTATCAGTTAAAATGAGGATTGGGAGCATTTAAAATGTTTTGAAATCATGAGGGGGTAAATTGAAATTTTTTCTCATCAAAACCCCAAACACCCCTCATTTACGATTTACAGTTTCCGATTCCTGTCTTCCCTCTCTGCGTTTATGATCCTCCGTGCGAAACCCTAGCTGCCACCGCTGCTTCGCCGGAAACCGCATTCCGACCACCTCCGACCGTTGTCTGTCAAAACCGAGTGCACCTCTACCCTCGTTTTCACTTTCCGACCTCGAAACATCCATCAATCGCCTGTATCTCTTCGATTTCCGACCCTAAATCACAGCTTTTCTTCACCCGTCGATCATCTTCTTTCTCGTCAAGTTTCTTGTCGATTTCTCAAGATTAGAAGTCGGATTTGTGTTACAAACTGTTAAAAGGTAGTGATAGATGCTCATTTTACAAGATTGATGAGGTTTAACGAGTTTCCGAGTCTGTTGCAGGTTCTTTAATGGCGGATTTGGTGTTTACGACCATCGCAGTGAAGAAGACGACTGTTGGCGTTTCCAATCGTTGTTTACGATCTGTGATTACGATAGTTGTTCACGATGCAAGTTTACGATCCCTGTGTTTACGATAACAAGCAGTTTACGATTGGGCAAGATGTTTACGACTGGACTTAGTTTGACCCGATCGTGAACCCACATTCGGATCGTAAACCCGAATTGTGTATCGTAAACCCGATACTCTTATCGTAAACTGGTGTTTTTAATCACAAACACTTAATTTGTGACTTAAACTTTCTAGAATCTCATCAAACTTAATCGTTTTAAGTTAAAATTAAATGTGTTTGTCAATTTGTGTTTCAAAATCAAATGTTTTTCTTAAAAGTTTAAATTGAGATTTTCTGAACATAACAAGTTAAACGTGTAATCAATTGAACTTCAAGAAGGTGTTGACAAACATAATTAAGCTTTGATGAACAAGTCTGATACATTTGTCTTGTCTTTCTCAGATGGCAGACGACATGCTTGATGAAGAGATTCAGTTTGAAAGAGATCACTGCATCCCGGCATATCTTGAAGACCCACCAGAGAAGCATATGCAATTATTTTATTCATTGGTGGCCGGGATGAACGTCTGCAAGATTAATCACGCTCTGAGAACAAGCGCCCTAATTGATGAGCAGCTTGTAAGGGAGTTCTGGGGAACTGCTAGAGCGAGTGATGATAAGACAAGGATCACTGCAAAAATTTAGAACAGGCAGATAGTGATACTTGAAGAAGACATCAGAAAAGGACTGAACATTAATGACAGAGCTACAGATCCAATTGAGTATTCCAAGGCTGCAGTTTTAGAGGGTGCTCAATCTCTAGGGTATGAAGGAAAGTTCTCGCCCATCTTCAAGAAGTTGTTGCCGCACTACTGGAGGTGCCTGGCTCACTATATGCAGAAATTCTTTCTGCGAAAGAGAACTAGCTTCGATCAGCTTAACAAACTGCATGGAACAGCTTTTGTCGCATTGGCCTTAGACTGGAACTTCATTTTCTCAAAGATGATGTTGTTAGACTGGATAGGCAATGCTGATCTGAGCGCCCGAGAACAGTTCCTGATGACACCAACATTCGTGCAGATGGTGGTGATGGAGAAATATCCTATGATTGAAGACAGGATAGAAAAATTGGATGTTAAGGTGATGGATAGTGGTGTGTTTGGCCTGCAGACACAAGACAGAAGAGGAAAGAACAGCTTTGAGGGAAGGATTGAATGGGTCAAAAGGGGTGCCTTTCCTGAAGTTGCTAGAGAGCAGGTGATTGAGTCAGATCAAGAGGCTGAACCTGAACCAGATGTGCCGACTGTAAATGTGTCTGTTGCTGAAGACCACGATGTGACAGCACCTGTTGCTGTAAATGTTTTGGAACAAACAGAAGTTATACCTTCTGATGAAGAAAACGTGATGGACGACATCTTTGCTGATCAAGAGAATTTGGATGATGATATCTATGGGGATTTAGGGCCAATCAATCTTAAAAGAACAAGGGATGTCCTGAACTCGTCTTCTAGCGGTGACTCAATCCCTCAAGAGTTGGATACTCAGTTTAATGTGAATGAGATGCTTGAAGAGCCTGTCCCTATTCGTGAACCATCTCCCAGGAAGAGGTCAGATCCAAGAAGTATCAGGTTCAAGTTTACAAAGACTAGCTCAAGTCTGATGATGGTCCATCCAGCAGGGCCCAGTTCTCAAAGTCCAATTGTTCAAGAAGAAACAACTGATCAGAATGTTGAAGATCAACCTGCCCAGGTTCAGACTGAAAGTCCTCTTCTGAATGAACGTAGCCCTGTTCATGAAGAAAGGCAATTTCTGGAGGTTGATAACACCTTTGTAGTACCCAGCCCAGTTAGAATGAGTGTCTCTACTGGGACAAGTCTGCCACCAGCTATTCCAAGTTTCCACCCATTTCAAGCTGCTGATCTCCCAATAGAGATGAGGTTGAGTGCTGACCCTCAAATAAATTTTCTTCTGTCTCAAAACAGAGCACGTGAAAATGAGATAAAAGCACTGAGGGATGAAAACAAGACCCTGAAAGAGAATGAAGCTGCCAACAAACTAAGGTTCAAGTTCCTGTATGAAGCTTTAATGGATCTAAAGAAGAAGCATACTGAATTGAAAGGAGTTGTATAGACAAAATCTTGTGGTGATCATGGCCAAAGCTCATCTCAAGGAGTTCAGGGTACAAGTGCTACACAAGAAGATGAAGGAGATGACACCATTGAAATGTCTGAATATGTACGTGGTGGAAGATATATTTCTAAGGCGCCCGAAGGTCAAGTGAATTGGTTCAAGGAGTTCTTCAAGGGGCCTACTCCTGTGAAGTATTGCATAGATGTGGGATAGAGTGCTGTAGACAAGAAGGGAAGCAAACAGCCAATTCTGTGTTGGCATTATGATGCAGAAAAGGAGTTATTTACAGTAGTGAGAGATGGATATAGTCCAGTCGAGTACTACAAATCAAGAGGTCAATTCCACTCCTGGACTGAGACAGAATTGAGAAACTTGCTGAGGGCACCGTTCATTAACAGGTGGAACGCTAATCATGGAAATCTGATTCGCAACAACTTGGTAGCACAGATGGAGCAGAACTTTGAAAACTTTGATCTGAAGGCTGCAAGGTGGGTTGAAACCGGAACTGATCCTGTCACCAATGAACCAATCGGTGAAATGAGGTGCCTTCCCACTAAACGAACACGAGTCATCAACATGCTCGATGAGATTGAAGACCATACGCTTATTAGGAATTTTGACAGCTGGTATTATGATCCTACAACCTATGAATTGGTGGTTGTCTGCAAGAAGTTAAGAGAGTTCCGAATGTATGATCCCGTAGATTTGCTGAGGTTCGGAGAGAAGGATATCAAGCTCCGGCATCCCGTCCAATACTTGGTGACGAACATGATATGGAGAATGCTATACGGGTGGGGATGTTTCATGGCACATCAAATCTGATCGTGGAGAAAGAATGGTGGTCAAGGAAAGAGGCGCATACATTCAAATTTGATTTACATCTTCCTTAGACTTTCTAATGGTTCATGCCTAGGGGAAGATTGTTGGGCCATACATTAGAGGCATGAACATTAGATCATTGGGCTTGTGTTTTGGGCTAGGTGTTTACGATTTGGGCCATGTGGGCCGGCTTTATTGAGTTTATGATTTAGGCTAGGGCTTGTAATGGGTAGTATATAAACCCTTGTGTTTATGATTAATGAAGCTTTTTTATTACGATTTTCTCTCTATCAAGGTGTTTACGATCAGATTCACTTAGCTCAAGAAAGTTTGTGTTTCATTCAAGATTTGATCTTTATTGTTTATCAAATCTCTTTCATCTACTTTCTTCTCGAATCAATCACTTACGAGGATTCCGCACTCGTTTGTGATATCAATATCGTGACTTGGTAGATTTTCTGGACCTACAGTTAGCGTTGGAGTGGAGGAGTATACAGTTAAGAAGATACGGTGGAAGTCGAACGAAGAATTTCGTGGCGAAACGACGATGACGACATCGGTTCTTTAGCGTTATTGGTTCGACAAGAATGGGATTCACGGTAGAGAAGGAGACTAAAATGGGAGGTGATTTTGACCAAATTTTGATTTGGTTTAGCCATGTGTAATTTATAAGGGGTTAAAAAAATAAATAAATATCCACATTAGACGCCACATCATCAAAAAGTTAGCGGTGTTAAGTTTTTTAATGACGGGACCAATATCAATTTATAAGGTGAAAGTTAGGACCATTGAGAGTAATTTTTAAAGGTGGGATTATTGTTGGCTAACACCCAAAAGTTGGGATTATTCAAATCTAATTTTCCAATTATAAATGGAAAAATGAATTTTAATAATACAAGTTTTACTTAGTTGGCGGATAATAATACGAGTTTCAAAATTTCCTCACAGTAATGCAAGTTTTATAGGTATTGGATTATAATGATACAATGTTAGTTTTCTACTAACGGTGTTAGTGGTTTATTGAGGTGGCATTCAATGTGTTTTTTTTACACTTATTATAATAGAGGAACTGATTTTGTATTATATATACTTCTATAAACTTAAAAAGAAAAAAGAAAAAAAGAGAGAAGAAGGAGGTGTGCTCCTCCGCCGCCACTCTCCTCCGTTCCGACACCCCTCCAGCGACCTCATTTTTTCCGGCGACCAAAGGCGTTGCTGCTGTGTCTAATGTGTCTATGTGCTTCTCCGCCGCCACTTCCCCCCTCCTTCCCTATCTCGTCAGAATCCGCCACCCGCTCCGTCCTTTAAACAACCAACAAATCCCAAATCTCGTATCGACTCTCCAACAAATCCCACCCGCGACGTCTGATATTGGGTTCTTTGCCAAGATTTTTGAACGGGATTTGGGGGTGAGTGTAAATGACAAAGTTTTGTGTTGGGGTTTGAAAAAAAGGTTGGTTAGGGAAAGTGGGAGATGGTTTTTTGATCGAACATCGTGCAACCGAGATGGTGGCAGCAGAGGTGGCGGTGGCCGATTAGGGTTCTGGCGATTTAAAATAGGGGCGGAGGTTGACGACCGACGATGGTGGTGGTGGCCAGAGGCTGTGGTTGTAGGAAGAAGATGACCTCTTCCCCCTCGTTTGTGGTCTTACCCTGAGATGGTCGACGGTGATGATGACAGAGGCGTAGATGAACTGATTAAAAAAAAGCCTTCTTTTAGGTCTCATTTAAGTCTTGCAGGTTTAACAAAAAAAACACCCTTCTTTTAAGAAATTACGAGAATAATCCCTCTCCTTTAAAACTTGATTAAAAAAAAGCCACGTGGATGCCACATCAGCAACCAACTCAGCAACCACTAACACCGTTAGTAAAAAACTAACGGTGTATTGTTATAATCAAATACCTAATTAACTGGTATTACTGTGAGGAAATAACTCGTATTATTATCCACCAACTAGGTAAAACTTGTATAATTAAAATCCATTTTTCCATTATAAATTAATGGTTCATTTTTTTTAAGGTAATAACCGCACAACGTTATTTTTCCTTAAAGATTAAAATTGTATATAGTGAAAGTGAAGGCAAATGAGCAACAAGTTGCATCATTTAACTTTGTTGTATAGTGAAACCAAGCCATTAATAACTACATTCATGGATCTTGGCATATTGTGCATGACACGTTGAACCCTGCCAAATAGCTCGACTGCCTCAGGTGCGAGAAAGCCAAAGGTATCAAATGCAAATGGTACAAACACGTGTTGGTTGTCAAGACACACCTTCTCATGTTTAGCCACTTTGCATGAAGCAACTTTTAGAGCAGCTTGAGTGTCGTGAAACTACTGGACCCTAAGTTCACGAGAGGAGAAACTCCTGTTAATTTTTATTGATCAAGTTACGATTTACAATTTTATGTAAAAGTCGCCTTACTATTACACATACGGAATTGAATATGAAACAACTTCTCTTTCTTTTATTTATAACTAGCTTTATCCCCGTGTGTTATATGGTTGAGTTTAAAAAAAAACTATAAATTCAATCATAATCTACGACAATTATGAATTTTATAACTATATAAAAACTACTCAGTAATTATGGTGGGTCAGAGGTTTTACGATAATGTGTAAGGGAATAATTTGTGACTTGTTTATTAAATTATCTATTGGCAGACTATTTTGAAGGTCTATACATTAAAATATGTAAAAAATAGTTGGGTTATTATTATATTGGGTCATTGGGCCATTTTAGATGTGTTTGGGCTCAATTAGAAAGTGTTTATAGGAAGTTTAGTGGGCCTAGGTGTTCAAATACGGGAATTAGAGGGTAATTTGGGTTTTTAGGGTGGCTTCTTATCCAAGTTGGAGAATCTCTATATAAAGGAAACCCTCCCCATGTTTTGAGGTTGTTAACTCTCTTTGGTTGTGAAGGTGTTGAATCTGAATTTGTCCATTCAGATTCTTTATGATTGTTGCAATCAAGTTCTATCAATCAAGTGCATAATCATCCAATCGGTTTGTGTTTATATTTGATGTGTTGTAAACACATTCTGTTTTCCCATTTATTTTGTGTAATATTTGAGTCAGTTTTGAGTCATTTTATGTGTTTTTTAGTTGAATTATAGTATTTGTGTTTTATTTGTGTATTGAGTCGTTTTTGTAGAATTTAGTGTGAGTTTGAGTCTTTTATTTTTAAGTGTGTTTATTAGGTCAATTGTGCTCAAAATGGTTCATATATGTTTGATCGTAGGTTGGTATAAGAGCTCAAGGGGATAGTATGACATTATATCAAAGATGAAGGGTTTAAAGAGTTACTTATGAAAGAACAAGGAACGGCGTGTCAAATATGAAAGAATGATGGTTGATTGGTAAATATATTGAAGTTGAAGGATCGGCGTTGAATTAATGGAAGTTAGGGGGCTGATTTGTAATTATATAAAAGTTGATCATGATTTAGATCATGAATTTGATTTATGAAAGGAACCGACTTTTTTTTTTAACGGCAAATTTGGATCACTGACGGGGGCATTACCCACCCACCCGATCATCTCCAATCCCCATCAGGAGGAAACTCACCTTAGGTGAGAAAACCCCCTGGCCCAACATATAACCCCCATTTATTTATTTTTGTTACAAGTGGGACTTGAACCCAAGACCTCCCATTTATAATGTCTTGGGTACCTCCCCCTAGCCAATTGGGCTAGAGATCATTGGTGGTGAAAACCGACTTTAATGTTGACAATTATTTTAATGGGAAAAAAGGGGAGCAGAGCCATTCGGAAAAAGAAAAAAAAAACCTACGGACGAAATTTAGGATTAGGAGAACAGAAGGCAAGAAAGATCGAGGATCAAGCGGGAAGCTCGTTTTAATCATTCGACATCATTCATCGATCCGGGTTCTTCTTCCTAATTGTTTTCTTGATTAATTTTTTTGTTTAAAACTACGTTCTTGACCAAAATTATGATTTTTATTATGATTTTTGTACTAGACATGGTGGTAGGCTAAATAATTACTACCGCCTAGACCGTTATGATGAACTTTTAGGGTTAATGATTTTTATTTAGTTGTTACAATTTTTATGATTGATGATTACTCTATTAAATTCCTCTAAATGATTGCAATTGGTGTATATGCATATTATAATTAGGGTTTTGAATATTAGTTAATGCTTAGATTGCCTTCGAATGTCTTTCGGGTTGGGTAATTTATCTAAAGTTGCTAGCTTTGAGGTTAGTAACCAAAGAGTGGTTTAGGAGACGTCACGAGCCATAGTTATTAATTAATATTTATTATCTTGATTTTAATGTTCTGTCTATCTAGAGACTCAAAAGGTAATAGATTGTCGGGTAGTTGGGTTGGTTAATGAACTAAGATAACATTGTCTCAAAAGGAAGTGCCCTAGGAATTTAGCTAGTATGCTATTCGTGTCAGTTGCAGTTATTAGAGGTAGCTCCGCTAATCTTAGGGTTCCTTAGATTGTTTCGAAGAATGTTAGGGTAAGTGAATCGGGAAGAACTCAAAAGGTGAACCGATTGTCCGAGCGTTAGAGTTGTCAAATAGGAAGAACTCAAAAGGTGAACTACTCAAACCGGTAAGCGTATTCCAGTCTTTAGGTATTCTATCAGTAACATCCGGAGAGTGATTCGGGGGCTCATAGAGTTTCTATTAGGTTGTGTGTTAAGATCCCGGTTCCATCAGATTTGTCATAGCCGAGTGAGGTCCTTAATGTTAATTAGGAATCTAGGTCTAGGTGGTACCTTTCTCATCTCTTATTTCGTCCTAAGTTTTCTCATTGCCGGTTGTTAGTAAGTTAATTAGTTAATTTAGTTATTTTAATTAATTCAATTCACAAAACTAAATCAAATTACTCAATTTCCCATTCAAAGAGTCCTAGATTAGAGTCTAGCTATATAGTGTCCTTAGGGTTCGATATCCGGTCTTCCGTAGCTATACTGCCACCGATAGGTACACTTGCCTTAGGTTCGGTCTAGTTTTAGGAGTTTCGGTAAAATTAGGCGTGTCTAGGTCTAGGTTTAGGTCTTGGATATTTTTATTATTTTTAGGTGTAGCTCCGAACACGTCAAGTTTTTGGCGCCGTTGCCGGGGACACTTGGCAATAGCAAGATTAACTAAGGTCGTGTGTTGGAAATTTTAGTCTTTTCGTATATTTCGTTTCTAGAGTTTTAAGTATTTATTCTTGAGTCTAGAGTTTTAGGTTTGTTTTGTGTCTAATTATTTTCTTATTTATTTTGTTTTGTATATATATATATATATATTTTGTGTTTTTCGCCATGGCCACAATCGATCTACAAAGCTTCATCGTATATATCACGACTTCCAGACGGCAGAGAGGCGATTTTAGGCGATTTTGAGAGACAAGAGAGAGCTGGGAACAAGGAGAATCATAGGAGGATCAAGAATCAATCATCAAATCCATACCCGGTTTATCCGATTCTTCTATTTCTTCTATTTCTTGTTTA
Source organism: Deinandra increscens subsp. villosa (assembly GCA_039602395.1). NCBI lineage: Eukaryota > Viridiplantae > Streptophyta > Magnoliopsida > Asterales > Asteraceae > Deinandra > Deinandra increscens. The sequence continues at coordinate 48,747,779 of JBCNJP010000009.1, read as the reverse complement.
AACTCTAGACTCAGTTATGTTTTCTGTTAAAGATATGATTTTTATTGAGTTTCCTACATTGAACATGATTATAGGCTAGGCGTTTATCACCGCCTAGACCGATACGATGAACAATTAGTATTTATGATTTTGTTTGGCTTTTGATAACTTGATTTATGTCATGTTCCTATTAAATTCCATTGTTAACATGATTGTATGCATATGCCATTAGATTTAGGGTTTGAATTAACTTACTAGACTACTTAACCTGCGAATGTCTTTCGGTTTGGGATGGGTAATCGATTGCATGACTGTGTGTTTGTAGTTGATTTGGTTAGTGATAAAGATCCACCATTGAAAGTGTATTCAAGAAGGAAGAATCGAGTCACAGCTGCAAAAGTGGGACAACTGTATTTTATCTTTGAAAAGTAGTTAAATCCTCTCGGTCAAATCACTGACTGATTATATGCGATCAATTTAATTAATAATTTTCCACGAAATCAGGGTGTAGATTTCTGCCCTTAATTCTAGTATTTGGATAGTATAAATAAGAGGCTAGTTTATCATTATAGGCATGCAAATTGTTTTGATTCTCTTGTTCTTGTAAATGGAGACCCTGCCCCTCTCGAATCGGGCCACTATCCTTTGTTTCTAATAAAATCTAGCCTACTTTCATTTCCATCAATTCTGTACCTATCATTTTGGTTCCACTGCCGGGAAACGAAATGGTGCAAACCCAGAATAGCTCAAGCGACGGCAGTAATCCACCCGATCCCATTGTTGTTCAATTAGCAGCCATATCCGCGAAGTTGGAGTCGATTGAAACAATGAATGCGAAGTTGGAGTCGATCGACACGATGAAGGAGGATATAGCAGATTTGAAGGCAGGAGAACGATTCCGAGGAGGCAAGAATGATGAAGGGGAAAGTTCTTGGTGGGGTCGACAACCATATAGGCCCTACAACAAAATCGAATTTCCGACTTTTTAGCGGAGGAGACCCTCGTGGGTGGCTGCGAAAGGCTGAAAAATATTTCAAATATTATCGAACACCTGAGGAGGAGATGGTGGAGGTAGCTACAATGCACCTAGAGGGTGATGCCCTAGACCTCTACTCTTGGCTCTCTAATGATCAAGATATCACTTTTTGGGAGGATTTGGTCCAAGCATTTAACCAAAATTTTGGGCCAGCAGAGTTCCAGAACCCGAATGAGTTCCTTTGTAGCATCAAACAAACTGGATCGGTCCAAGAATATCGACAAGAGTTCGCTAGGAGATCCTCTCGAGTCTTAGATTGGCCCGACCATTGTCTTTTAGGGGTATTCCTAAATGGTCTTAAAGATGAATTAAAATCTGATGTAAGGATTCACAAACCACGTACGCTGTATAAGGCTATGAGTCTGGCCTTGGAGTTTGAATCTAAACTCAACGTCCACCGACCATGAAAATGTACCTCCTGGACCTCAAGTACAAAAAATCCTCAATCAGATTCCAAACCAACACCCTTCACCCCATCAACCCAACCAAAAAACACCCCACGGATTTCTGACACCGAGAAACAAAATCAGTTATTGAAAGGAGAATGCTTTAGATGCGGGGACAAATATGGACCATGTCATCGATGTAAAACTGGCACCCTCAAGGTGTTAGAAGCGGAAGAGGATATGGAAGAGCCTCATTTAATAGAGTTTTTTAATTCTGATCCTGACTGGGAAGAAACATCTGAAATCAGTCTACACGCAATCTTAGGGAAACCACACCCCACTACAATGAAGGTCCAAGGTAAGTTGCATTCTACCGAAGTTTTAATTTTAATTGATGGAGGTTCCACTCATAATTTCATTTCGGATGTCTTGGTGAGTGAACTCAAACTGGCACCCCATCCGGTGGCACCATTTGGTGTCCAAATCGGTAACGGCGATGTGATTCGATGCAATAACATTTGCAAAAGTCTCCCTGTACAGGTCCATGAACTCAAGATTACTCAAGATTTCCATCCATTTTTTCTTGGTGGTGCTGACCTTGTCTTGGGTGTCCAATGGTTAGCCATATTAAATACGGTTCAGGCTAATTGGAAGGAGATGTTCATGATCTTTACGATAGATGGGAAGCAATACAAGTTACAAGGTGTCACATCTGGTCCCCAAAAATCATCCAGCTTCCAACACCTAGCCATTGACCCAGACAATCTACCCTGCATACCAACCCCATTACAGCACATTGTTACACAATATACGACTGTTTTTGAAGAGCCTCAAGACCTACCCCCAGTTAGATCACAAGACCATTCAATTCAGCTAATACCAAATTCAACTCCACCTAATATCCACCCTTACCGATACCCCCACTCCCAAAAAACTGAGATAGAAAAGCAAGTGGAAGAGTTGATGGCAGCCGACTTTATACAGCTAATCACCAGCCCTTTTTCTAGTCCAGTCTTACTAGTGAAGAAGAATGACAATACGTGGCGAATGTGCATCGTCTACCGGGCCCTTAACAAAATAACCATAGCCGAAAAATACCCTATACCTAACATTGACGAGTTACTTGATGAATTATATAGGGCAAGGGTATTTTCAAAGCTCGATTTACGATCAGGGTATTATCAAATCAGAGTGGCAACCCAGGATGTCGAAAAAACAGCTTTTAGGACCCATTCGGGTCACTACGAGTTCAAGGTTATGCCTTTTGGCTTAACCAATGCTCCTTCCACATTCCATGCTGTTATGAACGATTTATTTCGTCCTTATCTACGACGTTTTATACTTGTGTTCTTTGATGACATTTTAATTTACAGCTCAAGTATGGAGCAACACAAGTCCCATCTAGAACTGACCCTGAAATTACTGCATGACAACAGATTTTTTGCCAAATTACCGAAGTGCTGCTTTGGGTAAGAACGAGTATTGTGTTTGGGTCATGTAATTAGTTCGGAAGGAGTTAGTGTCGAAGCAAAAAAGATTGCAGCAGTTGAGTCATGGCCAATACCCTCAACAGTAAAACAGGTGAGAGGTTTTCTCGGGTTAACCGGGTATTATAGGCGTTTTGTCCGTAATTATGGACTTATAGCCCGACCGTTCACTACTCTAACCAAGAAAGACGGGTTTATCTGGTCAGAAGCAGCCTTTAGGGCCTTTAATGACCTGAAACAGGCATTGCTTACTACACCGGTTTTGAGGTTGCTAGATTTTTCTAAACTTTTTGTGATAGAGTGTGATGCATCTTCAGATGGAGTGGGGGCGATACTATCACAGGAGGACCATCCCGTGGCCTATTTCAGTAAGGGATTCTCCCCATCTAACCGATTTAAATCGGCTTACGAAAGGGAGCTATTGGCATTAGTCCTCGCGGTCCAAAAGTGGAGCCATTACTTGCTTGGTCGGCACTTCCTCATTCGCACCAATCACTATACCCTTAAGTTCTTATTAGAACAACGCATCACCACTACAGAGCAGCAAAGGCTTCTGTTAAAACTCATGCCTTATGATTTTTTTAATTGTTCATAAGGCTGGGAAAGAGAACAAGGGGGCTGATGCCTTGTCTTCGCCGGCCCCACTTAGGGGAATTATTAACACTTGTCATCCCTTTTCGTGTTGAGGTAGCTGATATCAAAGCAGGGCTGCAGACTGATTTATTTACTAGCAATCTGATCAAGAAGTTGCAAAAAGATCCTTCATTTGTCCCTAATTTCTCGTTGGTAGATCAATTTTTGTTTCATTATGGATGGATTGTGATCCTATAGATGCACGATCTTAGACTCAAACTTCTACAAGAAGCACATGACACTCTAATCGGTGGTCATGGAGGTTTTTTAAAAACTTACAAACGACTCTCTTCTTGCTACTATTGGCCAAAGATGAAACAAGATGTCAGGGAGTTTGTCCAGCAATGTGTAATATGCCAGCAACAAAAGTACCAGACTTTGGCTCCCGCGGGATTACTTCAACCCCTACCCATTCCCGATCAGATTTGGGAGGATGTTTCCATGGACTTCATCGTTGGGTTACCACCATCTAGTCGTTTTGATACTATTTTAGTTGTGGTGGATCGCTTAAGCAAATATGCTCACTTCATTTGCTTATCCCATCCTCACACGGCTAAAGGAGTAGCGAGTGTTTTTTGTAAGGAAATAGTCAGGTTGCATGGCTTTCCCCGTTCCATCGTTTCTGATCGAGATGTTGTCTTCCTTAGTAACTTTTGGCAAGAATTGTTCCGATTACGCCAAACAAAATTATAGCGGAGTACAACTTACCACCCTCAAACGGATGGCCAAACTGAAGTTTTGAATCGCTGCCTAGAAGCTTACTTACGTTGCTTTGCTAGTGAACAGCCAACCAAATGGAGTGTGTACTTACCATGGGCTGAATATTCATACAACACCGGGTACCACACGGACACCGGCACCACTCCATTCTCTGTTATGTATGGCCGGGAACCCCCTTCGTTGTTCCCCTATGTCGCAGGAGAAACAAAAAATGCAGAGCTAGAACAACAGTTAGTTGATCGAGATGATATGATAAAGCTTCTTCGTCAAAACCTCCAAAAGGCCCAAGACAGAATGAAAAACCAAGCAAATCAGAAGCGACGGGAACTCACGCTTCATGTTGGTGATTATGTGTTCTTGAAGATTCAACCATATCGCAAAAAGTCTTTGGCTAAACGTCGATATGAGAAGTTGTCTCCAAGGTTCTTTGGGCCATATCGCATTAAACGGGTAGTGGGCCCGGTCGCTTATGAGTTGGAATTACCACCCGAAGCTAGAATCCACCCGGCATTTCACATTTCGATGCTTCAACCTGCTCATGGCTCTTTTTCTTCCATACCAACTACCCCATTACCCGTCACCAAAGACTGGGAAATTGATTTACAACCTAACTCGGTCATCACACATCGATGGGTCCATGAAGCAGGCCAACCCGTTCTAGAATTGTTGATTTCATGGTGTAATCGTCCTGTAGAAGAGTCTACATTGGAAACCTATGATCTAGTGGCAGAGCAATTTCCTGCATTCCGCCTTGAGGACAAGGCGTTTTATCGGGAGGGAAGTAATGATAAAGATCCACCATTGAAAGTGTATTCAAGAAGGAAGAATCGAGTCACAGCTACAAAAGTGGGACAACCGTATTTTATCTTTGGAAAGTGGCCGAATCCTCTCGGTCAAATCACTGACTGATTATATGCAATCAATTTAATTAATAATTTTCCAGGAAATCAGGGTGTAGATTTCTGCCCTTAATTCTAGTATTTGGATAGTATAAATAAGAGGCTAGTTTATCATTATAGGCATGCAAACTTTTTTGATTGTCTTGTTCTTGTAATTGGAGACCCTGCCCCTCTCGAATCGGGCCACTATCCTTTGTTTCTAATAAAATCTAGCCTACTTTCATCTCCATCAATTCTGTACCTATCAGTTAGCTATTCGGTTAATCATAGTTTAGTATTTTAGTGAATTCTTTGAATCTTGTGTGCTGCCCTAGTTAGACAAGCCAAGAGGTGATAGCTAGGTCAGATAATCGAGTTGACTAGTGGATTAGGATCACATCGCCATCGGGAGAGGGATGCCCTAGGAAATTAGTTAGTTTGCTATTCCATGTCAGTTGTGTTGATTAGTGGTAGTTCCTGCTAGCTTAAGGTGCCTTAGATTGTTTCGAGGGTGGTTAGGTCTAGTTGAGGTTGGATGTACCCATAAGGTGAACTCTTGTTCGAGCGTTAGGAACATTTTCTAAGAAGGACTTAAAAGGTGAATTAGCTTCCATCAGAGTTGTCATAGCCAGATAAAGTTGTAAGTATTGGTTGGGATTCTAGGTCTAGGTGGTACCTTTCTCGTGTCTGATTGTTTCCTAAGTTTTCTGCTTCCCGTTTGTTAGTTGCGTTAAGTAGTTACATTAGTTAAATCATTCCTAAAACCCAAAAACCCAAATTACTCAGTATTTCCATTTCTTAGGTGTAGGTTACTTCTTGTTTTCGTAGTGTCCTAGGTTCGATATCCGGTCTTCCTTAACTTTACTACAATCCGACAGGTTCACTGCGTTAGGGTTCGGTTCGGTTTAGATTGTTTCGGTAAAATTAGGTGTGTCTTAGGTCGAGGTTTTAGTATTTATTTTAGTAGTATTTTTAGTGTCGTTCCGAACACATCAAGTTTTTGGCGCCGTTGCCGGGGAGATGACCACATGGAGTAGATACGATCCGCGGTTACCTCAAGGTTTGAAGGTTGTAAAGAATGCTTTTAGCCTAATAAAACGGCTTCAAGAAGAAAACATGCCACGTTGTATGAGCTGCAGTGGACCACACCACTACCATGATATTTGTCTGGTTCGCGTTGCTATAGGTAGACCTATTTGTCAAAGGATGTTCAAAGAGCGAGAAGAAAGAGAAAGGCGTACGTGGGAGTCATCAAGAACAGTATTTGAGGAAATCCGATATCAGGAGACGTTAATGGACGTTGAAGTCCCACCTCTAGTTAGTCAGGGTATCCAATGGATTTGTGATGATGATGAGTGTGATCTGAACTAATGGACAAGTGATAGTTCGACAGACGCCTCCCCATTTTGCATGTTCTGAAAACTGTGTGCCATGTCTCAAGGGCAAGCAACACATAACCTCTTTTAAGCCAAAAGTTGAGTCTTCTATTTCAAAACCTCTAGAGCTGTTGTCACATGGATCTTTTTGGTAGAGTAATGAGTTTAGGGAAAAGGTCATACTGTTTTGTAATAATTGATGATTTTTCTAGATACACTTGGGTTTTCTTTCTTAAAACAAAAGATGAAACTGCTAAATTGTTGAAAACACTTGTGATAAATTTAGAAAATCAATCCGATCTCAAAGTCAAAACAATTAGGTGTGACAATGGCACAGAGTTCAAAAATCATGTTTTGAATACATTTTGTGAGGAAAAGGGAATTGTGAGACAATTTAGTGCTCCTAGAACTCCACAGCAAAACGGTGTTGCTGAAAGGAGAAATAGGACATTGATTGAAGCTGCTAGATCTATGTTAGCAGACTCCAAACTCCCTGTGATATTTTGGGCAGAAGCAGTAAACACTGCCTATTATGTCCAAAACAGGATTTTAATTGTCAAGGGCAAAAACAAGACACCTTATGAGCGTTGGAGAAAAAGAAAGCCAAACATTTATTTCTTTAAGCCATTTGGTTGTCCTGTTACAATATTAATAACCAATGAGTTATTGCCCAAATTTGCAGAAAAGGCAGATGAGGGATATTTTGTTGGATACTCAGGTGTGTCAAAAGCATATAGAGTATACAACAAGAGAACCAAAATTGTTGAGGAAACTATAAATGTATCTTTTAATGAAAAATCTACCAACAATTTTGAATCTCAACCCACTTGGTTATTTGATATTGATGCACTAACCACTGCTTTCAACATAACTGTTGATAAGCCCGTGAGATCTCTAGTGCAGGAACATAACTTATATAGGTCTGCTGATGAACATTGGAAGAGCAACACTGCTGGAACTGAGAAGCAAAACTTTTTTTCTTCAATGAGCATCAAACCTATCTTGTCGGGCAATGAAAAGAAACAGACTGAAATAATTCAAATTGAAGAAGAAATAGTTCCGGTCGAAGTTAAAACGGAAATTTCTCCGGCTCAAGTTCAACCGGAAAACTTAATTTCAGAAACTGTTGAGAACAATGATTCCGGGTCAACTGAACCTGAAAATTCAAATGATGAATTCAGTTTTGAGCATCTGACCCACATTTCAGAGGATTGTTCTCATAATACAGTTGAAAGTTCAAATCCTGTATCACAAATTGGTATTGAGCTTGATCATAGACTTCCTCAGCTCAATATACACTCAAATGGAAGAAGCCATGAGTTCCCTATGTTTCTTGACAGAAGAATCAACAGAGATCATCCAGTGAGGAATATTATTGGAGAAGTGTCAGCACCTGTGTTGACAAGGAGTAGATCTGCTAATGCAAACATTTGTTTGTATGCTGCATTTTTGTCTCAAGAAGTACCCAAGAAGGTAACAAATGCCTTGGAAGACAACAGTTGGGTAGAGGCAATGCAGGAAGAGTTATTTCAAATTAACAAGCAGAAAGTTTGGGAATTGGTAGATCTGCCTGATGGAGCAAAACCAATTGGCACAAAATGGGTATTCAGAAATAAGAAAGATGACAGGGGAATTGTTATAAAAAACAAAGCAAGACTGGTAGTGCAAGGCTATGTGCAGAAAGAAGGCATTGATTATGATGAAGTGTTTGCACCAGTGGCTAGATTGGAAGCAATCAGAATCTTTTTAGCCTATGCTGCCTTCAAAGACTTCCAAGTATTTCAGATGGATGTCAAAAGTGCCTTCCTGAATGGCCTACTGGAACAAGAAGTATATGTCAACCAACCTCCTGGCTTTGAGGACCCTCACCATCCTAACAAGGTGTGCAAGCTAATCAAAGCTTTGTATGGTCTCAAACAAGCACCTAGAACCTGGTATGAAACTCTTTCTAACTATCTTCTAGAGAATGGCTACAGGAGAAGGGCCATTGACAAAACACTTTTTTGTTAAAACTGTTGGTAAGGATATGTTGATGGTACAAATTTATGTAGATGATTTATTTTTGGTTCATCTAATACTATTTTGTGCAAGGAGTTTGAAACTTTGATGCAGTCCAAATTTGAAATGAGCTCTATGGGAGAATTAACATTCTTCTTAGGACTACAAGTGAAGCAAACTGCAGATGGAATCATTCTGAACCTATCAAAGTACATTCAAGACATGTTGAAGAGATTTGATATGCAAGCTTGCTCAAGTGTAAAAACTCCTATATCCATTTCCCACAAGTTAACAAGTTAACTACTTGTTGTTGAAAAAGATAAAAAAGGCACTTGTGGTTAAGAAACTGAAAACAGAAGAAGAGATAGCTCAGTTAAAAGTCAGAGAACTTTGCAACCTGATTGATACAATCTTTTATAAGCTCAAAGGAGACATAGCTGCAGTCAATCCAAAGCTTGTGATGCCTGCACCTTCATAATTCACTTCAGGTACATCATCAAACTTAAATGTTAAACCTGAATTTACTGATGATGCAGATATGCCACCTCCACCTTCTTTTACATATGACCCAAGCCCCATATCTACAACAGCTTCATCACTTCCACAATCATTTGCCCTCATTCCATACAAACCACCTTCAATTTCCAAGAAGGTAGCAACCAAACTTGCCAACCCAAGATACAGGAATGACAATTTTACACCAATTGTCCCTCTTAAGAAGAAGCCTCCTCCTACCATGGATTTCTCTGATATTTTCCCACCTTCTCCACCTTCAAGCCCTACACCAGAAGTCATTAAACCACCAACACAAACTTCCCTACCTCCACTCACCATCAAAGAACCTTCCACCACCATTACCAAACCTACTGAAGTTCAATCTGGCCCTTCTTCATCATCTGCCAAAGGCAAAAGACCTATTGTGCAAGAATCAACAAATGATTCTGATGAAGAAAGGATGATGAGAAAAAGGAAGATGATGCATGCCAAGAGCAAAAGAGATCAAAAGCAAAGAAGAAAAGCTCCACCAGAAAGAACAAGATTGTGGGTTGGACAGTAGATGAAGCAAATTTTGATTTCACTTTCAATTTGGCAAATGACACAACTCATGTGGTAAATGCTCACAAGGCCACTACATTCCTTTCTTTGCTACAACTGACTGACATCATTCTAAAGCTTAGAGAAATTCTAAGTCCTTCAAGAGCTAAGCATATGTTAAGGCTTCTCATTGAGCCAACTATGTTGAACTGTGGAATGCTCTACAGGAGTAGTTTAAATGATGATTCAGCAGGAGAAGAAGAAGAGCCTGTCAGTGAAATAAGATTTATCATTTGGGAAGAAGAAGAGAAGCTATTCTATGTTTACAGAGCTGATGGCACCTTCACAGTTCATGAGTCCATTTATATTCAAGAAGAATGGAGCGAAATGGACTGGGAATCTTTCAAGTATGTGAAGGTGACCAAAACAAATTCTAAAGAGCTTTCTCAAAATCTGGATGCCAACATCAAAACCACGGAAAAGTAGGTTAAGAAGAAGAAGATTTTTGGGTACAAGTCAATTTTTTAAGATAAACATTGGAATTTGACAGCATCAGCTTAGGGGGAGATTGTAAGGAATATTGCGCTTGGAAGATTTCCGGCTGAATGCCAGTTTTGTTATGTTCCGGCTGAAGTTGAAGTTGAAGCGGAATTCTCACTTCAAGCGGAACTGGCAGTTCAAGCGGAAAGAAGCAGTTTTGTCCTTTAGCGAATATTCCGGGTGAACTCGATTATCCACCAGATAATGAGTTCAACCGGACTTTTCCTGAGATGTCTTTTCAGCAAGTCCAATCCTGCAAAAGCTTCTCGTATGCTTCTATATCTGATTCAAGCCGCTCTCCTAAAGTAGTATGTTGCTGCCAACACGCAAGATATTCCAAATGTCGATGTTTATTCTTTTGGTAGTTTGTATTTGACTTTATTGTTTACGGTCTAGATTAGATCGCATGAGATTAATGGCTGTCATTGATCTCATCAGCACTATATATAGCTTAGTTAGCTCATAGTTTACACATCACGAACATCATCTGTTCTTGAACAACTTGTAATAGTGTAGCTTTGAGTTAATGCAAATAGTGCCGAGTATTTGTTACTTCGTTGTTACTATCTTATGCAAATCACGCTTTTACATTATACACAAGAACTAAATATCGCTTAAGTAAAGTGAAATATAACTTTAATTCCGCAAGGTTATATTTGCAAGTAAAGGGCTTTTGTTTTAGTTTAACTCTAACTAATAACGATCCTACAATTTCTAAATGATATGATGATTAGGGGCATAGTTAGGAAGAACATTAAGGAGAAGCCACCTGATTGAGTTAGCCGAATACTCGGTAAAGACTGAGTTGTAAAATTTATGTAACTTATTTGTTTATTTTTCTTTTGTGTGTTTTTGTGTTTTGCGGTGTTCGTGTTTTGTGTTTTTCGGTGTTTGCAGGAAATTCCAGAAGTTCAAGATCATTAAATTACGTTTGAAGGATTCCAAGTACACCATTTCTAATTTGTTTTTGTTTGTTTTTCTTTCGTCCTTATTTTTTTTATAATTTCGTGATTTTATTTGTCATAAGTTTTACTAACATTCGTGGTCGAGTCGAGTCGTTTGTGTTTTTGGTTTCTTGCAGGTTCGATGATATGTATGCGTTCATGCACAGAATTCAATGGAGGACCCGCGGTTACAAGCTCGCCTGTCATTCATCCAAATCAGAAATCAGGGGAGTTTATTCCAAATTTTCTTTTTATTTTTTTGTTTGCACTTTTATTTTTTTATCTGCGGTGTGTTTATTTCTATTTTATTTTCTCTCATCACACATTAGGGACAATGTGTCATTTAAGTGTGGGGATGGGAAGCCTTGCGTCTTGAGTCTGTTTGTTTTTATTTTTAGTCTGTTTTGTTTTTGAAAAAAAAAATTGAAAAAATGTAAAAATTTAAAAAAATATATAAAAATTCAAAAAATGTTCCTGATTCTTGCTGCAACATAATGGGAAATGATAGTACAACAGGGGATCAATTGTCTAATAAATGTGCATAATTGATATATCTTAGTTAATAAGTTGTATTTTAGCTAGTTTCGATGTATTGGTATGTAAATCATGAAACTTTAGTGGGTTTCCAACTGACTAATTAGGCTTAAAAATCCTTGTGCATCATAAAGATAATAAATCAATAAATTGAGTTTAATTGATATGTAAATCATGAAACTTTAGTGGGTTTCCGCCTTAGGTTGATTGAGGATTCCGAAATTGTTTTATAAAACAATTGCATCTTTAATATTTTCATATGTGTATATCTTTTTAGTAATTTTGGCACACTTTTATCTTTTTACGAAAGTAATTCGATAAATAGTGGCGCCTCCGCAAATCCATTCCATTTGAGCTAAAAAAAATAAAAATAAAATACCGAAGCCTATGTGTTTCCCTTCGGGATAGAGACTTGGAGGATACACCTCTAGGTTAGGTAATGGGCTAAATACCCTATGTGCTACCCATCGGGATCGCTACTCAGTGAATGCTCATCTAGGTGAAGTCCAAATGAAAAAAAAAAGAAAAAAAAAAGAAAAGAAAAAAAAATATAATAGCTCAAATAAAGATTCATCCATTCATTCATACAATTCCACTATTAAAAAGATATATGTGTACATAAATATAAAGATGCCAAATAAAAAAATGATGGGATTAGGATGAATTGAAAGACTTGAGTATGAGACTCATTAGTCGATTGATATGCTAAATAAAATTAAATTGATGCATTTGGGGCTTAACGGTCGGTGGTTGGGTTTAGTCGGACAGAAATACCGGTAATCGAGCTAGGCTAAGGGTAATTGTTAATTGAAATCTGAATTCTGATAATTAATAAGTTAGAAATCGAATGCACTGGTTATGATTCCATTTGCGGTATTTTTCGAGGACGAAAAAGAGTAAGTGTGGGGATGTTTGATGTGTTGTAAACACATTCTGTTTTCCCGTCTATTTTGTGTAATATTTGAGTCAGTTTTGAGTCGTTTTATGTGTTTTTTAGTTGAATTATAGTATTTGTGTTTTATTTGTGTATTGAGTTATTTTTGTACAATTTAGTGTGAGTTTGAGTCTTTTATTTTTAAGTGTGTTTATTAGGTCAATTGTACTCAAAATGGTTCATATATGTTTGATCGTAGGTTGGTATAAGAGCTCAAGGGGATAGTATGACATTATATCAAAGATGAAGGGTTTAAAGAGTTACTTACGAAAGAACAAGGGACGGCGTGTCAAATATGAAAGAATGATGGTTGATCGGTAAATATATTGAAGTTGAAGGATTGGCGTTGAATTAATGGAAGTTAAGGGGCTGATTTGTAATTATATAAAAGTTGATCATGATTTAAATCATGAATTTGATTTATGAAAGGAACGTAAGTCGGTGAAAACCGACTTTAATGTCGGCAATTATTTTAATGGGAAAAAAGAGGAGCAGAGCCATTCGGAAATAAAAAACCTACGGACGAAATTTAGGATTAGGAGAACAGAAGGCTTCGTAAAGCCATTCCACCATATTCGAACAGCAGCTGTCGGCAAGAAAGATCGAGGATCAAGCATCGTTTTAATCATTCGACATCATTCATCGATCCGAGTTCTTCTTCCTAATTGTTTTCTTGGTTCATTTTTTGTCTAAAACTACGTTCTTGATCAAAGTTATGATTTTTATTATGATTTTTGTACTAGACATGATGGTAGGCTAAATAATTAGTACCGCCTAGACCATTATGATGAATTTTTAGTGTTAATGATTTTTATTTAGTATCGCCTAGACAACTTTTATTAAATTCCTCTAAATGATTGCAATTGGTGTATGTGCATATTAAAATTAGGGATTTGAATATTAGTTAATGCTTAGATTGCCTTCGAATGTCTTTCGGGTTGGGTAATTTATCTAAAGTTGCTAGCTTTGAGGTTAGTAACCAAAGAGTGGTTTAGGAGACGTCACGAGCCATAGTTATTAATTAATATTTATTATCTTGATTTTAATGTTCTGTCTATCTAGAGACTCAAAAGGTAATAGATTGTCGGGTAGTTGGGTTGGTTAATGAACTAAGATAACATTGTCTCAAAAGGAAGTGCCCTAGGAATTTAGCTAGTATGCTATTCGTGTCAGTTGCAGTTATTAGAGGTAGCTCCGCTAATCTTAGGGTTCCTTAGATTGTTTCGAAGAATGTTAGGGTAAGTGAATCGGGAAGAACTCAAAAGGTGAACCGATTGTCCGAGCGTTAGAGTTGTCAAATAGGAAGAACTCAAAAGGTGAACTAATCAAACCGGTAAGCGTATTCCAGTCTTTAGGTATTCTATCAGTAACATCCGGAGAGTGATTCGGGGGCTCATAGAGTTTCTATTAGGTCGTGTGTTAAGATCCCGGTTCCATCAGAGTTGTCATAGCCGAGTGAGGTCCTTAATGTTAATTAGGAATCTAGGTCTAGGTGGTACCTTTCTCATCTCTTATTTCGTCCTAAGTTTTCTCATTGCCGGTTGTTAGTAAGTTAATTAGTTAATTTAGTTATTTCAATTAATTCAATTCACAAAGCTAAATCAAATTACTCAATTTCCCATTCAAAGAGTCCTAGATTAGAGTCTAGCTATATAGTGTCCTTAGGGTTCGATATCCGGTCTTCCGTAGCTATACTGCAACCGATAGGTACACTTGCCTTAGGTTCGGTCTAGTTTTAGGAGTTTTGGTAAAATTAGGCGTGTCTAGGTCTAGGTTTAGGTCTAGGATATTTTTATTATTTTTAGGTGTAGCTCCGAACACATCAATATTTTATTTGCATTCAATCATTATTCAATCCTTATTGTTTTATCTTTTATTCTTGAATCACCATTAACACAGGTTTCTGCATGGTGTTCGTGGGTTGTGATATCGCGTGAGGGTTGATTCGATCCTTACAATTGGTATCAGTGCCAAGAAACTTCGTTTCGAGGCTCTCGCGATATCGGATTCAAGGTATTATTAAACTAACGGTTTGAGGTTTTGTGTGTTTTCAGTTGTTTAGTTCGAAAAGAGGAAGAAAATGTGTGTTTTTTGCAGGTTTCGAAGCAAGTAGGAGGTTCAGAATCGAAGAACAAAGCTTTCCGATCGAAACAGCGGCCTCGACCCGAGTTTTGATCGAATTCTATAGCTTTTGGATCCATAATCACAGACTTTCCGATCGCCTCACAACTTTCCGATCGGAAACTTGTTTTCGATTCATCACTCAACCCGTGTAGCCGAAGCTCTGTTCAATCGGAAACCCTGTTTTCCGATCCAGGAGACTTTCCAACCTAGACTTTCCGATCTCAGAAGGCCTTTTCGATCGACCTCTGTGGCTAGACCCAGGTTCGCTGTTTGACTGAAAAGTGTGATTTATGGCTCGTCACTGCTCTCCGACTAGCCGTTACTCTGCCCGATCGAAAAGTCCTCTATTCGATCCATTCAGTTTTTCGATCAAAAACCTTCATTTCGATCGAAAACCTAGATTTTCGACCCTACAATTCTTTCCGATTGAAAACCTCCTTTCCGAACCTAACTTTCCGATCCAGTGACACTTCTCGATCCAAATCTCATTTTGCGGCAAAAACACTATTTCGCACAGGATCACTAAAACGAACGTAACTTGGGCCTCGTTTAGAGTTAGAAGCTCTAATACCTGCCAAAACGACCATCCCGACGAGCCCCACAACAACCCCCGCCTAATAGCTAAGTGAGCTCATTTGGACCCTCAAATTCCACTCCGAAGGCCTCCGTTTTTCAGTTTGAAGTTTTTGACACTATTCCTTGAATAGTGATTTTGCCGTTTTTACAAGATTTGCGCTAGAAGTTCATCCAAAGAAGATCATGGCACATGCTCTACCAGGTACCACTGCATCTACCAACAGCAATGGAGTATGTTCAAACCCTAAGTGTCATGCATTAATTAAAGAATGGGAACGTAAGTTCACTAATGAGAGTTTAAACCATGAAGCAACTGCTAGAGATGTTAGGGAATATCAGGATAGAGCTAGGATTTACAAAGAGAAACTTGAGGAAGTTAAATTAGATGTTAAGAGCATTCAAAATCACTTGAGTGATAAGAGTACCCATCTTAGGTTAGCTAATACTAAGGTAGAAGAGCTGAACTGTGCACAACTCAATCCACATTAGAACGTCGTGAAAGAATTCAATCAAAGATGATGCAAGCTAGCTCTATATTTTATAACACTGATGTTAGGATGATGCATGTAAAAGATAATTCAGGTCTAGGATTTGGTTCTGAACAAAAGGATGGAAAATTCTCACACACGGTTCCTATGCTATTAATGCATGAAATCATACCTGAACCTAAGACATCAAAGACCACAAATGAAGTAAAGGCTGATATTGATAGGAAGCTTGCCTCATGTCCTATCAAAATTTCTTCTCCTGTTACTAACCATACTGACAAACATAGGTCTTGTGCAGATAAAGTAAATAAAGAAGCTGGTTCAAAGGGAGAAAGTGTTTGTTTTGAGAGTCAAAAGTTTCCAGATTTTAAAACTGATAATTTTATGTCAAATAAGTCTGAGTCTAAGTTAAACTTTCATAAGGAAACGGTTTTTGATGGATCTGTTTCTTGCGACGTGTTTACATTTGGAAAATCAGATGTCAAAACTATGAAAATTTTGAAAAATGGTAAGGGGCCACGGGTTGCTGGTCCTAAACCCACCAAAGATTGTGTGGCTGATAAATCTAATTGTGAGCTAAATGTGAAAAAGGAAAGGGACAACAAACCTCATAACTTTGTCCCTTATCCTGAAGTCAATTGAGCCTATGACCAATACCAGCCGATACAACGGGAGTATGTTTTGTCCACTCGACCCGAAGGCAAAACATATTGGATTCACAAAAATCATTCAAAACCCTCATAGCAATCAACTGGGCGCAGCTATACCCAGACTCCCGCGTATATAAAGAAACAGTCTTGCCATGTGTGTGGAAAGCCAGGACACCTAGCAAGAAACTGTCTACCTAGACCCTATGAGCCCTACTACCCAAAGTACACTATGCAGAATCAAATCCCAAAAGCCCAATCTGGTGGTGGTTCAAAACAAAAGCCTGCACCTTCGAACCCAAAGGTGCAGAAATCTATACCTTCATAACCAAAGGTGCAGAAATCAAATCACAAAGTTAATAAACCTTAAAAACAAAAATAAAGTGTTTTTAAAACTGAATATGTTTTCAAAGCTAAATATAAACCTGTCAGTTTTCCTAAAACAAAAGTGAAGTTTGAAGATGATAGGTGGAATGTTTTAAAGGTGGTAAATCAAAATTACCAACCAAAAGGAGTGTATAAAAAACATTCCAAACAATTTAAGATGGTCAAGGTAAAAATGTCAACAAAAATCCACCTAAAAGTCCTCAGGTAAAAGAAAAATCGAACCACCAAACCTGGAAGGTCAAAACCAAAGATGTTCCCAAAGATGACCAAGTAAAACTCAAAACTAAGACAGCCACACCCCTAATTGCCGATTTTACAAAGGGAATGTGCTTAAAAGAACTAACTTTAATTGATTCATCAGGACTACCCAGAACCACAATGTCCTAGGTTCCAATGGTTAACTAATCTCTCACAGTGTGCAGGAACAGTCAAGGAGGACTTCCATTAACTTATTTGTTTTTTAAAGTGATTGTTCAAGGTCCAGGATAGGATACATCTCTTCAGTACATGCTATGCAGATTTTCAATGAAGAATGTGTTATTCTAATGAGAGGTAAAACTGTTTAAATCAGCTTAAGGAAGTAACATTGTCTGACTTGGCTATTTCTTGATCAATTGCATGTGATATGTCATTGTTTGCAACAAAAACTTAGTTCTGAAAAATTTCAAATGATAATCTTTGAAGGTTAGCTTGGCCAATTTTGTCTTATATGTTGTAGTGTGTCAGTGCCTTTCAAAAAAAAAAGTTTGTTGCTATTAAAAATCAAAAAGCTAAGGGAAGAATAGAAAAGATGGAAAATTTGACCCCTAAAAAATTCTCAAAAATTATGCAATTGTTTGTGTGATTGAGAATGTGGGAAGTGAAATAAATTTCCGTTTTAGAGATGATTGACACGCGTAAGGCAGACGTGAAATACATAATCCATGGTGATATGTTGGTAGGCTCAGCTCTTTAATATGAAAAGGTATGCGTTACACACTTAAAGATAATGTATGGCAGTTTCTTGGGTAACAACACTTAGGTTAATTGCATTACTATTTGACTGCATGTTCAAGTTCTTGATACACACGCTTGCCACCTAAAGTATGACATTGAGCTCAAATAGTCGGTGTCCCCTCTATTTTGCTAAGCAAAGACCTGGGGATGCTTCGCATGTATGTAAGGCTCTCCTCTGCTTTGCGTGAGCAATGTCCTGGAGTTGTTCATACATACGTGCCTCCAGATCACCAATGAATATATATATATATATATATATATATATATATCCCAAAAGATGCCAAAGAGTACAAGAAAAGAGACCCTCAAATATCCAAAACCCTCAGCCTTATCACTAATACATACTACATGTCATAGTAAGGTTACAGCCTGCTTGAAACACCTCTTAAAAATTCTGTTGACTTGTATATTATCCCCAAAAATCCCCATGATCTATTCTTTCTTTTCTCAATCCATTCTCGAGCTCAGTTCTAGACTTTTGGTTCAAGTTGTGAAAATATGTGATAGGGAATTTATGTGCTTGATAGTGTGCAATAACATGTACCTAGGATTTGTTGAAACTCACTTGCTGTTCATAATTTAATGCACCTTAAAAGATAATAAAGTGACAAACAACCTGACTAAGAAAAGGGTTTGAGTATAAAGTGGATCAGTATATTGGCAATCACCTAGACGTGTTCGAGTAACAGAAGCTGAAAAGGGTTCCCCGGTCAGATTCATACGGTTTGATCCCATATAAACCTTCTCATGTTTAAATTGATTGATATTTGTTTAAAGTTTAATTTTTTCTGGTGTGAGTGTTTAAGTTTCTTTGTTGAGTGTATGAATTGGTCAGGTTGATTTGAGAAGTTTAAATATATTTTTATTGGTTTTATGCAAGAAAGTATGACCCCCCCCCTAGAATCTCAGGGGGAGATAATGTGAATAGTCATCAGGTTCAGGGGAAGTATTTATAGGAAAATCGTAACCTATGTTAGGGTGTTTGGTTGAATAATGTTAACCCGATAACCAATTATCATATGTCTGGTTAGTGTCTGTTCCACGTTGTGCTTGACATGTTAAGTGAAAAAGACAACTCATGGGAAAGAAAGTCAAGGACACAGTTGACCAAAACAAGAATTCTTCTCATGATCAAGTTGAAGAACCATCCAGAAAGGGACTTACCCTACGCTTAGGGGAAGTTTGTTGGTTGTTCAAGTAAAGCTTCCAAAGACTCAAAAGATATCATTCACAAGTTTAGGGGAAGCTAAATGAAGAAAAGATGCCAAGACAGGGTTTTTAATATTTTTTTACCCTCTGAAGACACCAGCAAGTCAAGACAGTTACTAATCATTCAGCAAGGACTCAACATTTTTCATGAAAGAGCAAGTATTTGAGAATCCTCCTCTCATTACCTGGTCATCATTTGCAGTTCAAGCTAATGCTGATAAAGAGAAAGAGCCATCAAACATCTCTCATGCTACCCAATGAAGATTGTCCAAGATAGAGAATCTTCACCAACTCAAGGAGAAGATTGTAAGTCTAAAGATTAAAAGTAGAAGACATTTAATATCACAAGCCAAGGGGAAGATTGTAAGGGAATAATTTGTGGCTTGTGTATTAAATTATCTATTGGCAAACTATTTTGAAGACCAATGCATTAGAATAGGTGAAAGATAGTTGGGTTATTATTATATTGGGTTATTGGGCCATTTTAGATGTGTTTGAGCTCAATTAGAAAGTGTTTAGAGGAAGTTTAGTGGGCCTAGGTGTTCAAATACGGGAATTAGAGGGTAACTCAGGTTTTTAGGGTGGCTTGTTATCCAAGTTGGAGAATCTCTATATAAAGGAAACCCTCCCTATGTTTTGAGGTTGTTGACTCTCTTTGGTTGTGAAGGTGTTGAATCCGAATTCCTCCATTCGGATTCTTTGTGTTTGTTGCAATCAAGTTTAATCAATCAAGTGCATAATCATTTAATCAGTTTGTGTTTATATTTTATTTGCATTCAATCGTTATTCAATCCTTATTGTTTTATCTTTATTCTTGAATCACCATTAACACTGGTTTCCGCACGGTGTTCGTGAGTTGTGATATCGCGTGAGGGTTGATTCGATCCTTACAATTGGTAGATAATGAGCATTTAGGCGGTGAGTTTTCTCTGGAATGAATGTACAACACAGAGGGTCTTGGTTACTTGCACGGACTACAGTCGTAACGTGTTGTGGGTAACAACGTTTGCCATAATGAGACCCCCGGGTAACCGGATTTTACAGTTTAGAAAAAAAAATCTAGTATAGAAAATAAGGATTTTGTTTATTATATTGAAATAAAATACTTAAAAATTTGTATTAAACTCATTTAAAGTAAAAAAAGTTATAAATTTAAATAGAATAAAATATTTTATATTACATGTATAATATTAAATTAAATTATTATTATGAATAAAGCATCATAAGCATTATATCAAAGTATTAAAGTATATGCAATAAAATATATTATTTTAATAGCATATGATATATACGCAATACGAATATTATCTTGAATAAAATATTAACTTTAATATTAAAATTTAGTATTTGGGTAATTAGTAACCTTAATATAAAAAAATTGTATATGAATAATTAATTATTGGATAATTACTTATAAGAATTTAAAGTAAATAAAACCTAATATTGAAATTTAGTATTTGAATAATTACATATTAAAATTTTGACTAAATCCAAAATTTTATGGTGATGACAAGTGTCCTTTTTTACTAATTGTAGTATGACAAAACTTTTTGTTTATTATATAGTATAGATAGATAGATTCTGAGAATTTAGATTTCAAAATAAAACTATATTTTACTACCCTCGTGTTGTCGCGCGGATCTCGTGTGTACAATAAGATTGTATTCTTAAAACGTAACATAAAGAAACAAAAATGTAAAAAGAAACGAAACAACATTACAATTCGAAGTATGTATGAATATTCCACTACAAATATATAGATAGCTAAAGAAATGTGTGAAAATAAAATTTAAACCAATAAAAAAGCTTAAAAATACTTAAAAAAGAATGAAAAAAACATACTAATAAAGGTTTTTCCGCAAGTATATGACGGGTATACAAAAATAGTTGCATTGTTATAATGTCACATAAAAAACGGAAATAAATTTTTTGCATAAGAACCAAAACGCTTAAATTATTGACTCTACAACCTAAAATCCATGTTACATGATTGTACATATTACACCACCAACTCGTGTGCTAAATTCATTGAGATTGAAAAAAACTATACATTTCACACGAATGTACCTATTACATCACCAACTTCTTTACTAAACTCGTTGCGCTCAAATAATAACAAAAAAAATACAAAACCAAAATAAATAGTAAAGACAAGAAAACTAAAAAACTAACAAAATAATAATAAAAAAACCAAAAAAAAAAATTTAGAGGTTGTGTTTTATATATACTAGTCGGAAACCCGCGCGATGTTGCGGTAGTCACAACTTGTAACGTTGGTACTTAATTCTGTATATGAAAGACAGTTTATCGTATTTGATTTATTGATGGTATGAGCAAGGCTTGAACTCGGGTTGCTCCGGAGTAAGGAAAAGCGTCCCGCACAACTCACAAGAACAATTGGGACAAAAGTTTTTAGCTGATTATGTTTTATTCAGAGTTTATATATTTATTCTAATCATTAGAAAAAATAATACTTGAAAAACCATATATATTATATCCACTTCGTGTACGGGTTTAAGATAGCACGGGCTATCCATTGACCTTATATAGTTTCACTACTGAACCTTATACAATGCATGCTCTTATAGAAGACAATCACCCTAGAACTAAGCCAATCCCTTCATTCTCAATTACACTACAAACGTCTTTGACGCTATTAATACAAATCAGTCACTCCTAATCAGAAGGATCGCCTTACAAATTTACCATAGAAGGGAGATAAAGCGTTTAATCGTGTAACATCCTGAATTCAAGTTTACTTATTATATTATATATATTTAATAATAAGAGTTGATATGTATTTACTTGAAACTAGATTTTAACCTCCGCACAGTTGTCGCGAAGGCTTATAAATGTTGCTTTTAGTTTTAATGTCGCTTCAACTTCCGTTGTGATTGATCAATCTCTGTTTCAATCAAACAATTACACAGCTAATCTGTGCAAACATCACATCTTGATCTCAACATTGCTGGAAACAAAAATATAAACCCTAGAATTACACTCACACCACAACCGGGTTTTATCCGACATCGAATTCATCCAAATTCACATCAACAATATTAAAGCAGCACCATCAACCAACTTCCGCCACCATCCATCGATGTCTGTCCGGCGGTTCCCACCGCCACATCGACCATCTTCGTTCATCACAACCATCCAAACAAACATCATCGTCATCACCAAATTGACAACCCATCATCAACATCACAAACAATCATCATTAAGCTTCAACCATCATCACCAATTCATCATACATCAGTTTAATATATAACCACCATACAATTTTGACATGAGAATCAAATTAAGATTTAAGTAAAAACTCAGAAATAAAAAACTAAACCAAAACCTAAATCGGGTTTCTTACGGAGCTCACCGAAATTGAGCGGGTTTGTGACTGAATAGTTCCACACGTGAAACCGCCGCGTCGAGCGAGCTTGAAGCCACCGCCACCGCTGGAAACAGCAGCGCTTTCGTTCCTGTCACGACCAAAACCGAGCTCGAGAACCCATAATTTAAACCCAGGAAAATGAAAGGGTTGGATGGATGGAGGTCGACAGACAATAGAATAGGTTGCGACAGTCGATTGGTCGCTGGACACCAGTTGGTTGCCGGGCTGTCACCGACATAATCGATAAATAAAATATTATATAAAATATTAGACTAAATAAAATATTACTTTATTATACTAGATAAAATATTATATAAATATTAATTGAATAAAATAATATTACCTAATAATTAAAATAATATTAAATACATAACATAATATGAAATGATTAAAATAATGAGATTTTACTAAAAGTGGTTTGTAATTGTAATATACAGGAATATTAGTTTTTATCCCCGTTTGTTACACGACTGAGCTTAAAAAAACTATAAATAAAATCATAATCTACGACAATTATGTATTTTTATAACTATATAAAAATTTCTCAATAATCATGTGTGGGTCAGAGATTTTATGAAAATGGGCGTTTAGACGTTGAGTTTTCTCTGAGATGAATGAGCAACATAGAGAGTCTTCGTTACTTGCACGGACTGCGGTCGTAATGTGTCGTGGGTAACATCGTTTTCCATGATGAGACCTCCAGGTAACCTGATGTTTGCGGTTAAAAAAATATAGTCACGGAAAATAAGGTTTTTGTTTATTATATTGAAATGAAATACTTGGTATATATATATTATATACTAGTTTTTTTATCCCCGTGTATTACTTGGCTGAATTAAAATAAAAACTATAAATACAATCATAATCTACGATGTATTTTTATAACTATCTAAAAGTTTTTCAGTAATTATAGGTGGGTCATAGGTTTTATCACAGTGACCATTTAAGCGGTGGGTTTCCTCTGAGATGGATGTGCAACACACATGTCTTGGTTACTCGCACGGACTGCGGTCGTAACGTGTCGTGGGTAACATCGTTTGCCATGATGATACCTCTGGGTAACCGGATGTTTGCAGTTAAAAAAAAATTCTAGTCACGGAAAATAAGAATTTATTTATTATATTGAAATGAAATACTAGCTAATTTTGAATTTAAACTTAACTAAAGTTAAAAAAATTATAAAATTAAATAGAATAAAATATTTTATATTACATGTATAATATTTAATTAAAATATTATTATGAATAAAGTATTATACGCATTATTAAAATATTAAAGTAATGAAGTATATACAATAAAATATATTATTTTAATAATATATAATATATATGCAATAAAATATTCACGTTAATATTAAAATTTAGCATTTGGATAATTACTAATCTTAATATAAAAATATGTAATAAAATATTAACATTATTATTAAAATTTAGTATTTGGATAATTACTAATCTTAATATAAATATTTTATATTTGAATAATTACTTATTAAAAGTTTAAACTAAATAAAACCTAATATGGAAATTTGGTATTTGGATAATTAGTTATTAAAATTTTAATTTAATCCAAAATTTTATGGTAATGACAAGTTTCTTTTTCTTACTAATTAAAGTATGACAAATCTTTTTGTTAATTATATAGTACAGAGTATAGATGTGACACCTCGTCCGAAAAACTAGGTCAAACCTCTGTACTTTGACTTTTAATTAAGTTTTAATGTGCATTAACCAATCTGATTACTGTTTAAACTGTTAATTACTGTGCCTGACTGATAACTGATGACGTAAATCTAATCCCATGTTTGTACTTGAAGCGTATACCCGTAACTTTCATAAAGATTCCATGGATTAATTATGGAATTTAAATAACAAGAAAATAAATATAAAATATATTTTTTATATTTTATCCGGAACTGGTGTCGTACATTTGTATAACCGACACGACAAACTGATAAGCGATCGTATGTTAAAAACTATTCGGTTTTAAACAATCTGGACGGTCGAGCTTAAAACTGTTGCGAACTGACAAAACTGAAAACGTAAATCGTAACACGTGTGAAAAACTGAAAACCATACTTGATTTCTGAAAAACTCATGTAACCGACTCGAACAATTGTTTTTACAAAATAAAAACATCACAGACTGAAATCGTTGTCAAGACTTAAGCCAAACTCCAACCGATCACCCAATTGGGCCCGACATGGCCCAATAGGCCCAATGAGCCAAAAACAATAAAACCGAGCCCTAAACCTTGACCCAATACTCAAACGTAATAATCCGAATGATCGTGGCGACCCGTAACCTCAACTGATGCATACCGGGCCCGGACCTCGAACCGGTGCCCCGTTTGGGCCCGTGCGGCCCATAACCGACGGAACGACCCGTTTACATTTTCTTTTAAATGTTCTGGTCCAAAGTCCAATGGGTTCATTTTAAATAATATTGGCCCATGAAACTTGCATAAATTCTTATAAAACTTGTTACTACTTATTATTTTATAAAAAGTTGTCATGAACTTGTATACTCTTTATACATTGTTTAAATATAAATGTTGTGGACTATTTCTCCTCAAATATTCCTATGTTTTATAAACATTTCTAGGGTACAACATATTATTTTTATAAAGCATGATAAATTTTATAAAATAAAGTCACTAACTAAGTTAAATTCTTTTTATAAAACTTGGTAGGAGACTTTCATGTTTAAACAAGTGATGACCAAATTGGCCACACCACCTAGCTAACATAGACAATGATCACTTGTACTATGGAGTGACTTGTACACATATCTATCCACAAACTTCACCTTACACAAGAAATCCTCTTCATCAACCTACCTAACCACACACACACACACAACACATTCACACCCCTTTCCTTTTTGTTGTCCCTGTCGAGAAGTAAGCAGCAGCACCACCACCACCCTTCACCGCCGGCACCACCTTCTACCCTCACCACCACCATGAACCGCCACTCCCAGCCCCTTCCTCCTCCTCCTCGGTGAACAACCAAACACCACCACCACTGCCCTTGACCACCGCCACCATCAAAGACCACCACCGCCACAACATGCCACCACCACCACCATTAAACACCACCTCCCTCTCTCTCTTTTACGTGACCCAGCAACCACCGCCACCCACCATCTCCTTTCCTTCTTTTTTTTCCGGTGAAGTAACACCAACCACCACCACTTTTGTTGCCGTTACCGCTGCTGTACCGCCACCAGAGCTGGGCACCACCACCAACAACCCCCGCCACCTTGCTCCTCCTTCCTTCCCCTGTCGCGACAGCAGCAACCACGCACCACCTCTGCTGTGCTGCCTGCTGTTTCCCGTCGCCACTGCCACTGCCGGACTGCCACCACCATGTTAGGCCGCAGCTGCTGCCGGAGCAGCCCTGCGCCACTGCTGTGAACCACCCCCCCCATCGCCACCGTCTCCTCTCCTCCTTTCCCTTTCTCTCGGCAACCCCACAAACCGTCTCCACCATCGCGACCCGCCCTGCTTCCGGTCACCTCTTGCAGCTGCTGTTTACCGCCACCGGCAGCCGGAGCTACCCGCAGCCGGAGCTGCTGCTGTGAGCCGGCACCGTGAACCGCCGAGACCCACCGAGCAACCACCACCTTTCTCCCTTTTATATCGGTTTAACTCCTCCCGCGATGTGAGTCCTTTAAACCGGTTGCTATCTTCGTTTTTTTTTATCGTTAACGTCCCTAGATGATGCCACGAGTCTTGAAAACTAATTAATAAAACCCGAGTTTTTCTAACGATCAACAACATCAAATTATGTTTTCTATTTCTTCTAAACCTTAATGTTGTAAGGTTTGAGAATGTGAAATATTATGTTATTAATTGATGATTTAAATCCAAGGAGATTAAGATTTATAACTTGTTATTAATCATGATCATTTTATAAATTCCTAACATAATAATGTGGTGTTTTTAGTCAAAGTAAAAACCCATGGTTAAACTCACTAGTTAGATAATTTATTTTGATCATATGATGACCTACATATTTTGCATGGTTAATAATTGTTGTTATCATGTTAGGTTATGACATAAAATGCTAGAAATGTTATTTGAGATTTTTATGGTTAATCATCTTATTTATAAGTTGTTATATGCTAATGACAATTATCATGGACTAAATATGATGTTAGTAACACATGTGGACTATTTTGGATTTTAGGATGATAACATAAAAATTTGACATGAAATGAAAATCTTAAAAACCCTTAAATGGATTTTTATGGTTAAATATTGAAATTAGTAGTTTTATAAAAATTACTTGGATTAAACCATAAGATTTCACCATGAAACTTAACTTGTATAAAATGATTTCATTTTTATAAAAATATAAATTCTAAAAACAAAAGACTTAAATAACTTGTTTAGATTTTATAAAAATAAAATGGATAATATATATATAGATATATTTTATGTTCAAAAATGATAAAATATCATATTTTTGAACAATTGACAAAATGTATAAATCTTGGATTTTATACAAAAGTGAAAATACTTGATTTTCTATAAAAGTCTTTAAAAATTAAAACCCTAGCTTTATTTAATAAATGAAGTTACTTAAAAATGATTTTATAAAAATAAAATCAAAAGACTTATAGAAATTATGAAAAACATATTTTAAACATTCTTGATTATTTTAAATAAATCAAAATAATCAAAACGTTTTAACCGGATCGATTGTTTATTCTTTTAAAGCGTTCGGAATAAACGAAATCTTTAAAACGATTTAAAAATGATTTACGACGTAACGAATCGTAAATAATCATTTTCAACAAATAATTATCCTTATGAATTTTAGAAACCCTAATTTGAGTTAAAATCATTTTGGTTTGTTAATATAATTATTTTAATAATAATTATATTTATATTAACTCAAAACCCTAATTTTCATAACATAAGTTTAAATATTAAAATGACCTTTAATATTTACCTGCTTGTGTTAAATCATTTAACTTGTAATAATTTAACTATTTCGACAAGTTAGAATAATTATTCGATAATAATTATCAACCCTAGTTATATATATATTATAACTTCACGTGATCAAATATTCAATCGATCGAGCGAACTTAAAAAATAATAATAAATATTATTATTTAACACAATGTTCAAGACTTGATTGAACTGGCCTTCATGATACGTGATTTCATGCTCATTACTTGTATTCAATTTACATAAATGTCTTCATACGTGAATATTAGCATTTACTGATTTTAAACCGATTAACTAACGGGTTTTCAAACGCTACAAACGGGATTATACGTCAAGACTTGACCGGTATCATTTGGGTAACGTTCGTTACTCAAATGATTAAGTGGACCCTTATGCATGTTGTCTTATGTTTTATTAGGACGTTACTTGCTAGTTGCCACTCGACAATCCATCATCATCACTGAATCAAGTGAGTTTCACGGCCCATTTTCTTTACAACTGTTTTACACTTATGGGGGAGAAATCATGAACTGATAAAATGCTTTTTACTTAATGTTATGGTTTACCTGTTAGCCGTTTGACTACATGTTCCATTCCGTATCCCAACAACTGGTACTTTATCGTTATAAACGTTAGTACAACTGAAATCCCACTATTAATTGAATTCGATTAGTTCTACTCGAAACGATAACTAGTGAATAGATCTATTTGGGTTGACAACCCTGCCCAGATTGGTAGCTCCAATCCTGACTTCGTACATTGACAAGGGGTACACGTCAGTTATTCTTGCCTGTTCGGTATTCTTGGGATAGAATGCTATGAGTGGGTAATCCGTTAGTATTCGAATTTGAGGTTCATGGTAGGATCTTACAACCACGACAGTAAACCAACGTAACATTTAAGTATGCCGTAAACTGTTATCCCAACATGCCGTAAACTGTTATTCCAACATACCGTAAACTGTTATTCCAACATACTGTAAACTGTTTTTATAAACTTACCATAGAATCATAAACCTGTGAACCTCACCAACTTTATGTTGACCTTTTAAACTAATGATTTCTCAGGTATCTAAGCTTATCATGGAAGACGTGCAAATGGGGCTTCACTGTAACTTTCGACCCTGCTTCACTGGAGTCGTAGTCCCGACTGATCTTAAATAAACTGATTTATGATTTCAATATCAATCCAAGACTTTTATTCAAATTTAAGACATTATCATTTCACCACAACTTTCCGCTGCAACATAAATGGTGTTATGTTTTAAATGACGTTTGAATTTAGTAGAAGTTGTTCTGTATATCTGTGACTATGATTCCATCTCGCTCACACCCAAATCCGTTGACCGGGGTGTGACAATAGATATATATATATATATATATGGAATTTAGTATATATATATATATATATATATATATATAGGGAGAGGATCATTTGAGAACCAATTGGGTTTGAGAACTAAAAAGAACTAATCCCAGCCATTAGTTTATATATATGGACAACCCCCCATGAATTATAGTGGTCCCCACTTGAAATTAATGGTTGAGATTTAGTTCTCAAAAGTTCTCAAAATAAAAAGTTCTCATTTGAACTATATATATATATATATATATATATCGAAAACGAATTTCACCATAATTCTAGTCGTGATTTTATCTTTAATTTGAGACTAGGTTTGCTCGATTTGGAGAAAAAAAAAATTTCACGTTTTTTACGACGTTTTTCAGAACGTTTTTTTTTTTTTTTTTTTTTTTGGATTCTCCTAGTAGCGATTTATGACCCTGCAAACTTTCAGACCTTAATTCGAAGTGTAGGCATTTTTTTTTTTAATTTTTTAGTTCAGTTTTGTACACTGTGCTGGTCTATGCTGGTCAGTGCTGGGTCAGTGCTGTGCTGGTCATGCTGGTCTGTGCTGGCTGTGCTGGTGGAATTGTGCTCTTGTGCTGGTCTGTGCTGGCTGTGCTGGTGGATTTGTGCTGTTGTGCTGGTCAATGCTGGTCTATGCTCGTGTACACTGTCAATGTTTTTAAAAAAAATTAAAAAAAAGATATCTACGCTTCGAATTAAAATCTGAAAATTTTTAGGGGCCTAAATCGCACCTAGTACTACTCAAAAAAAAAAAAAAAATATATATATATATATATATATATATATATATAATGGGCGGGAAACAAAAATTTGAGAAGGGTTGTGATGATGATAATTGTCTCAAATCTTTTCTTCTATATAATAGTATGATGATTATAAATAAGGTTGGTAAAAGTTAACAAACTTGACTTAGCTTAGCCGGTGGATGCCTTAATTTCCTTATCGCAGGTCGCGAGTTCAAGCCTACGTGCGTCCATTTTTTTTAATTAAACTGGTTTTCTTTAAGAAACCAAACCCTATAATTATGTGAGTGGAAACCCTAAAATTTGGGGTTTGGTTGTTAGTGGTTGTGAGTAGAGGAGAGAGAAAAAGTTACTGTTTACCCTTATATTTGATGAAAAATTGGTGATTTTGTAAAATTTGATGTTTCATGTGTGTGAAAGAGAGAGAAAATGTAATGATAAGGGTATAAAAAAGTATTATTTAATTGTGATTGTGATTGGAAGAGAGAGAAAAAATAGTGATAAAAGCATAAATTATAGGGATGAGGATTCTACTATGAATGCTCTTACATGTTAAATGAATTAAGGTAGATAAAAGTTAACAAATGTGATTTAGCTCAGCCAGCGGATGTCTTCATTTCCTTAACGTAGGTCACGGGCTCGAGCCTATGTGGCTCTGTTCTTTTAAGTAAACCTGCATAGCATCCCTAGGCCCACCACTCCTAGCAAAGCCCACCAACCTATGTTTAGTTTCTCAGCCCAAACATAACCACCGATCTATGTTTATCTCCTCAACCCAAACATAATAAAAAGATATTAAACATTAGTAACTGAATTAGTTGAATCAGGCAAATTATTAAATTATTATGCACATGTGAAATTACTCGATTTCACATGCAAACTTTTCTTAAGGCGGGTAAGGAAGAAAAAAATGTAAATTTTTTTTAATTACAACCATTAGATCAAGACACTTTTAAGTGGGGTTTACAATGAACCTCTCTCTCTCTCTCTCTCTATATATATATATATATATATATATATATATATATATATATTTTAATATTATATATTAGCTACCACATCGCATTTACCTGGGTTCGAGTCTCTAGTCTTCCCGGCCCAATTTTCTAATTTTGTTATTTTATATTTTTATCTGATTTTCTTAATTTATTTTGATACTATAAATTTCGCAATTAAATTGTCAGACCAAACACAACTGATTGTGAGTTACATATATATTTTTTCTATGCAATGTACACTTAGTTTTAGCTTATGACTAATATTGTTATGGATTTTAATGATAGTAAGAGTTATGAAATAGATGATGATTTTTTTTTTCATCTCAATGTTTTTATTTTCTTAAACATGTTTTGTTTTGATGGGTTTAGAAGGTTGTGCGGTAATTATGTGA
This sequence comes from Deinandra increscens subsp. villosa, assembly GCA_039602395.1. Lineage (NCBI taxonomy): Eukaryota > Viridiplantae > Streptophyta > Magnoliopsida > Asterales > Asteraceae > Deinandra > Deinandra increscens. The sequence continues at coordinate 48,717,024 of JBCNJP010000009.1, read as the reverse complement.
TTTGGATTTGGGTTTAGAAGGTTGTTCGCTTCTTATGATACGAGTAAAGGAAGATGCCGACATTTAAAAAAGGGATTTGGATTGATTCTTGATATATATTTGAATTAAAAAGATTTAATTATTATGTTAATGCCACATAGACGTGTTTAACTGCTATGCAGGTTAAATATCTAGTAATAGCATATTAGTTAGAAGTTGAATGATTTAATTGAGACAAAAAAATTTTGATTGATTTAATTGTAACAAAAAAAAGTTGGTTACATTTATGCAAAGCTTTCTGTTGATACCTTGTGTGGCAACATGCTGGATCAGATAAAGTTATTGAAGACTTGAAGATTTTGTCCAACTTCTGCTGGCCGAACTCTAGCCGAACCCCGGCCGAACCTTGGCCGAACCTTGGGTTCGGACCAGCTTAGGAGTTCGGACAGTCGAAGTCTATAAATAGGTTGTTATCTTTGTTATTTGTAATGAGTTTTTGTAAAGTGTGTGTGTTTCCAAAGTGTATTTGTTTTGATTCTCTCCGTAACTAGTCTTGTTATTAAATGAGAGATTGAGCATGTTATTTACACGTTTGTTCACGTTTCTATTACACGATTGATGTCGAACTGATCCGATCCGTATGCTCCAGCGTTTTCAAATGCACCGTTGGAATTCCCACATGAAGATAATGTGGCGTTATTGAAGCGGATTTGGTACATTGATGATCCAAGTAAAGATTGGGTCTACAAATCGTCACTTAGCGTTCCATACAAGTATTTAGTTCATGTGCTGTTGGTGTGTCTGGGGCACAGAATATCTGGGCATGATGAAGTCAACCAGGTGATGCTGTCATTGATAAATGCCTTGGTGATGAACCGTCCTTATAATGTTGCTGGGATGATTTTCACTACATGAGAGATAACCTAACTTTGAGGCAAAAGAAAGTAGCAATATATCCACGATTTCTGATGATGATTCTGAATGATTTATATCCAGATTTGGTGAAGAATGCTGATCACAAGATGGAGCTGAAACACATGAATGAAGCGAGTGTGGGTGCTTTGGCATATTATCAAAAGAAAACACCAGAAGAGCAGCCCAAATTGAAACGTCTGATTGGTCATTTGGCTAATCCTGATTATGTGGCACCAGCTCAGGGTGCTGCTCGACATTCATCGGGAAGTGATTCCGAAGAACTCGATTATAGTTGGGTTGTAGAACAGAATCAGATACCTCAACAAGGCAAAGTGAAAATACTAAAAAGAAGATTACCAATAGTACAAGAATCAGTGAATCTAGAACCTGTTGTTTCTCAACAAGCTGTGTCTAAACCGGTGGTCTCAGCACAAGAAGTTCTAGTAACTGTCACTGTGACTGAGACACCAGCTGTAACACCTTGTTAGATGAAGATGAATCAGATGATGATGATGATGACTTATTAAATATTGGGGCTGACTCTGAGGACGTGTCTGATACAAACGATCCGTTTGTGCGCGTCAAGATCAATTCAAAATATGTGAAGCTGAGAAAGGGGAGCGATGAACATTTCGCATACCAAGAAAGCCTGAACAAAAGCAACGATCGATACAAGGATCAGGTGTATGCTGAAGCTGACTCATCTGAGACTGACGAAGATTACCATCCTGAAGCCGATGTTGTACATGGCAAAGGAAAGCAGCACGCTATTGGTACTTCTTTGACTCCGACAAAGAAAAGAAAGAAGTCAGTTGCTGCTGGTGGCCGAGGAAAGAAACAGAAAGGTTTAAAGTTTATTTTAAAAACCTCGGGCCGGTGTATCTTCTTCTGCTAGTCCTACAATGTCTCTACCAGAAACGACGACAACTGTTCAGACTTCAGTGTCTAATGTTCAGTCCGAGTTTCTACAGAACTTGATGAATGCAGATAGGTATACAACTGTTGGCACAACACCTTCAGCAAGTGCTCGTGCACAGTTTGTAAATCAGCCAATGGGTTCTACACCCACGACTCCTGTTTTCTCAACAGCAACAACAGCCACAACCTCTACACATTCTACACCTGATATTAATTTCAGCTTCGATCAGGGTTCTGTGTCATTCTCCCAAGCTAGTATTCTTCAAAGTGCTGTTACCAATAAGCAAGCGCAGATTGATGTTTTAAAAGCTACAACTGAAGAGCAGTTGAAGATGATTACTGAGCTCAAAACAAGTAATAAAGAATTGAGGGCACAAAATCAATCCCAAAGTCAATAGATCACTGCTTTGCAGAGTCGGGATTTAGTCAAAGATCAAGAGATTCTTCATTTGAAGAGATCTAGTCAGACACAGAGTAAATTGCTTCTTGAAATGCATGAGCAAATAAAGTTCTTAATGGAGAAATTTAAAGCTCAGGGGAGATTGGGGATAGTTCTGGTTGTCATGAAGATCCTATGAGATATTTAAATGATGATCCCGATCAAGATGATCCTCAAGGGAATGTTGGTGGAGGATCAGGCCCGACTAGAACCACTGGTTCGGGTGCTGGGACATCTACTTCCCAGGGGGAGAAGGATTCACAAGAAGCTGTTCCAATAACTTCAATCCCGTTGAATCAAGCGGCAACAAGTTTGGGTGAATTAAAACAGATATTGCAGACACTAGAAGAGGGAAAGTTTGTTGGTGATCTGACGGCTGAGCAATTTCAAGCAGTATTTGATCTAAATGATGAAGAGATGAGGAGGGCTTTTGAAACAACACTGAGGAAGTATGAATCGTTTGATCCTGAGTCTGATGAAGAACAAGATATCTTTGATGAAGAAAATAAGATTGAATACATTACCGAGGAAGAATATCAGGGTATGTACTCAAATTTCAATGATTAGTCTGGTGATGATTTTGAGTTCTTTCCTAAAGAAAAGAGTGATGAAGCTGAGGAAAGATTGAAGAAGAAAGAGGCTGAGAAACCTGAAGACCCAATTGCTAAGGAGGTTAAGGAACAAGAACAACGTTGGGCATTTGATGAATACATGAAAGCGTTTCATGCCAACTACGTTCCTCCTCCGAAGCCAATCAAACAAAGATCGTATGTCAAATTCAAGGGTCAAGCTTCGGGAGATATTATCTAGTTGGATGTATTCTGATAGTTTGAAGTGCTATGGGGTTAAACATCAACACGAAATTCAGTATTTTAAATGTGCCAGTGATTTCAGTAGTCTACCAGTTTGGGATGTTCGAGAGTTGACTCGAAAGCCTTTTTGCAATTATGGCACTGACTGGAAGGGTGTTTATTTCAAGAAGACTATTGAGAAAGAATGCCGAGAAGGATTTCAATTTTTAGATCCTCAGAAACCCAAAAGGCGTCGATCTCAAACAAAGATTCATGAAAGAACTGGAAAGAAGCTGATAATATTGGTTTTCAAGAAAAAGCCTACTGTGATGAAAAAGATTCCTCTGATGAAGATGGAGTTAGATTTCATTAAAGAATTGAGATGGGGGTATTATAACAAAAAGACTGGTGAAGCTGTGATTTTGCTGAAAGAAGAAAACAGGGTTGTGAAAGTGTATAATCCAATGTGGCTGATCAATCTGTCTAAGGCTGATATAGATGTGCCGTATCACAACAAGATCTTGTATCATCCTGACTATATGGAGCAGGCGTTGCAATTTCAAAGGGTGATACAGATTTGTTTTGCTTTCAACATCTATGCCGGGCATAATCATGAACTGGTATGGACTTGTGGTGAGGCTGATGTTCAAGGCTGATGAAGAACGATCCAACATTTACCAATGGGGAGTTTGTTGATACCTCGTGTGGCAACATGCTGGATCAGACAAAGTTATTGAATACTTAAAGATTTTGTCCAAGTTCTGCTGGCCGAACTCTGGCCGAACCCCGGCCGAACCTTGGCCAAACCTCGGGTTCGGACCAGCTTAGGAGTTCGGACAGTTAAAGTCTATAAATAGGTTGTTAGCTTTGTTATTTGTAACGAGTTTTTTGGCAAGTGTGTGCGTTTCAAAAGTGTATTTGTTCTGATTCTCTCTGTAACAGGTCTTGTTATTGAATGAGAGATTAAACATGTTATATACACGTTTATTCACGTATCTATTACACGATTGATGTCGAACTGATCCAATCCGTACGCTCCAGCGTTTTCACTTTCCCTTTAATGTATATTTGTAACATCTACTGTAACTTTGTTACAACCCGTGAACCGCTGCAACACGCGGTTGATACCTTGTTCACTACAAGAACAGTGTTTCTGCCGGATGGAATTTTCCATTTGTGTAGATAGACGATTAAGACGTGTATACTATTGGAATATATTATTAGGTATTATTATTAATTAGTATTAGGGTTGGGCCGATTATTATTTTTGGTAGGGTAAGTTACAATATATAAAGATAATAAGTAACCTTAGAAACCTAATTGGCCCCGTGGGCTCAACGCTAATACTAATTAATAATAATGTAAGAACAATGGAATAACTGGATTATTATTATTGATAGGGTAGGTTACAATATATAAAGGTAATAAGTAACCCTAGAAACCTAATTGGGCATGTGGGACCCTAATACTAATTAATTAATAATACCTAATAATATATTCCAATACTACGTCCGCAATCGGAGCAGAAAGATAATGGAAGCTTGGAGCGGAAAAAACTTGTTGGGCTATATTTATTTGAGGCATGAACATTAGTTTTGGGCTAGCTTAGTATTGATTTTGGGCTTAGTTAGTTATGTTTTGGGCCATGTGGGCCAATTTACTTATGTTTATGATTGGGCTCTTAGTGTTTACTATTGGGCTAGGTTTTTGTAAGAGGTAGTATAAATACCTCATATGTTTACTATCAATGCAAGCTTTTGGAATACAATTTGCTGTTTACGATTTCTGTGCTCTCTCTAATTTACGATCAGCTTCAACAAGTAGTGATATTCATTCAAGATTCAATCTTTCTTATACAGATTGAGTCTAATTCTTCTACTTGTTTCTTGAATCAATCACTCACGAGGTTTCCGCACTCGTTTGTGATTAGATATCGTGTTCTTGGTTTGATCACGGACCTACAATTGGTATCAGAGCCAAGAATCAGTGATTCGAGGCTCACACGATATTGATTCAAGCTGTTTTCTGGGTTATAGTTCGAGTTTTTGAAGATTCAAAGGGTATTTGGAGTTTACGACATCTGCTGCTGCTGTTCTTCGGGTTCTCGATCAAGATTTCTGGGTTTTTGAGTGTTCACGACTGAATTGTTTGAAGATATTCATCTGATTTGGATTTACGACATCAAGATTGCTTTTTTTCGGTGTTTACGATCCGGCAAAACGTGTTTACGATTGTACTTGTAATCATAATCGGTGTTTACGATTTGGTTGGATCGGAATTGGCGTTTACAACATTTTCTGATTGGAAACGGGTGTTTACGATTTGTGTCAATCGTAATCGGGGATCGTAATCAAGTTTACGATATTTTCAGTCGGTTTGGGTGTTTACGATTTGAGGTTTGATCGGAAACGGTGTTCACGATCGTAATCAAGTATTTACGATCGTAATCTTGTGGTTTTTATCGTAATCTCAGTTTTTGGACGTTTGGACTTTAAATTTTTGTTCCCTAACCTATCGTGATGGATTTCGAACCAAGTATGTATCAAAAATTGGATTTTGAGATTGGATCCATCACTCGCCCACCTAGACTCACTTCGGCGGATAACTTCTTGGAATGGAAATATCGATTTGAAAATCACTTGAAGAGTGTTGACCTAAGACTATGGAGGGCAGTTATTCATGGACCATTCACACCTACTCACGCAGAAGGAGTTAATGCAGGGAAGGTCAAGACAGAAGATGAGTATGATGATGATGATTGGGAAAGATGCAACAAAGCAGAAAGAGCTTTTGCCATAATGACTATGGCATTAACACCAGATATTGCTCAAGGATTTAAACACTGCAAGACCGCTAAGGAACTCTGGAACGCTTTGGTTGTGGCTTATGAAGGGAATCCTGACATAAAGGCAAGCCGCAAGCAAATGCTGAAGCAAAAGTTTAATCTGTTCAACCATGTACAAGGTGAATCCTTTGAAGCTCAGGTGCAGAGGTTTGTGTCTCTGATGGCTGAAATGTCCAGCTATAATGTTGAACCAGACAAGGAAGACAAGAATCTGAAACTGTTGAATAGTTTACCCAAATCTTGGAACACCAATATCTCTATCATCAAGGACAACAACAAACTGAGTGAACTATCCCTTGATGAGTTAATCAACAAACTAAAGTCCAAGCTAATCGATGACAAGCAGAGAGAGTTGAACCATATAAGCTCTCTTAGTTTGGCGGGGAAACTAAATCAAGCTCTGTTGTCACAAGATGTGGAGGCTAAGCATGAGGGGAAGTCAACTGGGAATGGATCAAGCTCAGTCGCAAAGTCAACTGCTTTTGTGGCACAACCTCAAGGAAGTTCAAGTGGAGGCGTCAACCCTGATGATACAAATGATCCCAATTTTGCTCTCGGTATGGGTTTTATGAACAGTTACCATGCTCTCATGGCCGGAACCCTTGTGCCAACTGATATGTTATCGGGTGAGCTAAACCAGATAAATCCTGAAGATGTTGAGATGTTGGATGTCTCATGGCAAATGGCAATGGCGGTCTTCAGAGCAAAGAAGTTCATGGCAAAGACTGGGAGAAACGTCTGGAAAGATCAAGACAAGATAAGGATGGGGTTTGACAAAAGCAAGCTGAGGTGCTACAATTGTGATGAGTACGAGCATTTTGCTAGGGAGTGCACTAAGCCTAAGAGAGAGAAGGTCGAAGAGAAGAATGCTGCTGAGGTCAAAGGAAAGGGAGAAGCAAAGGCGTTGGTTGTTCAAGAAGGAGGTGGTTATGATTGGACACCTCAATTGAAAGAGTTTAGTATGTCTCATGCAATGATTGCTGCCATGGAAAGGGATGAAGAGGAAGAGCATGCTTTTGTGGTTACTGATGAAACTCCTGTGGAAGATAAGGAAGCCTTCGTTGCTGAAGCTGAAAACCTCAAGGTATGTTCTGATCCCACTTGTGCTCGTATAATTCCTGGTCTTAGACAAATCTGTAAAAATTATCAAATAGAATTGTTTGAGATCAAGTGTGAAAGGAGTTCATTTAAGGGTAGATGGCAGAAAAATGAGGAGAAGGTTAAAGCACAAAAGCTAGACATAGTAAAATATCAAAAACTGGCAACTGAGAAAACTCTCCTGTATGACAATGCTAAGTTAGAAATAGCTGAGCTTAGGAATCAGGTAGATGAGATCACACATAAGTACAATGAGTTGCAGGTTAAATTTGATATGAATCAAACGAAAAGCAAAAGAATGTTTGAGGCTAGAAAATCTTTGAACTCCTGTATAACTGATGTTAGAATGGGAAAGGACAAGGTTGGAATAGGAATTAGTTTCCCAGACACAAGTAAGAACAATATTCTTCAAGATAATTCTAGAGATATCATAGGAATAATCTTTGAGGAGGACCAGATAGACAGATCTGAATCAGGAACACATGAGATAGGACCTCCCTTAGATAGTGTTCTGGTAGGAGTGACACCCTTTAACCCCTCAGGAAATAGAAAATGAGAAACACATGTCTTATGGGTTGGGTAATCAGGATAAAATTGTGACTGACACTTGTGAATCAAGTACTACCCTGGAGTCATTAAACAATGATGTTGGACCTGCTGATAGTTTTGTTTCATGTGCAGATGAAGTAGGTATTGAAGATGTATCTGGGAAGGATGTAGAATGTTTGAGAGTTAAACAGTGTCATGTGCCAAGTAGTGTAGTTTCTGATTTACCTAAAGATGATGTACTGGCATCAGTGTCTGAATTGAATGAGTCTAGGTCTATGAAATTAGTTGTGTCCAAGTCCTTAAAACATGTTTCAAATTCTAGTAATGAAATTCATGGTTTTAAAATGCGTGTGCCTAACACTAAAGTAGGACGTGAGACCAAACCCAAAGATTATGTGGCTTATCCTCAGGTTGTGTCTGCTTTTAATAGGACAAACAAATCTAAATCGGAACAATTTTGTTTGATCACACAACCTGAAAGGGATACAAAACATGTTGTACACAAATGGGATGATAAGCCAGAGTGGAAATCATCGTACCCAAGACGTTCATATTTGTGTAGTCATGTAAATGGGCCTAGACCTATGAATTGTTTTCAATGTGGAAAACCAGGACATTTTGCTGCAAATTGCTTAAATAGACCTTATCAACCATACTGTCCGCAAAACCCACGGACCAGTATGTTGCAGAAAATGATGGCAGGAGAAAACAAAAACCAAAAACAACAAGCTTTGTCGAAGGGGAAGCAGAGTTTAGAACCAATGACGACTGAACAGTCTAAGGTTTTGAACACAAAAGCTCCGATGACAAAACACGTTGAAGAAAAGTGGAATGTGACTGGACCTCCAAACTCATCTTACAAACCTAAGGGAGTTTATCAAAGAAAAGACAAAATGAAAACAAAACCTTTTGAGAAACAAGTGCCTAAAGTCAACCATGTTGCTAAACCTAAGGGCAAAGCAGTTATTGAAAAACCAAAAGATGTCACTCAAACAAAACAAATGGTTTATACTAAATTGAAACTTGAGTGGACACCTATTGTTAAGTCAAAAGGTAAAAAGGTCACATCTCCATCAAAGAAACCGTCATCAGCAAAGAACTCTGCTAGCAGTTCTAAATCTCAAAAGCAACCTAATTGGAGACCAAAAGTCAACATTCAAAATGTGAATGTATCTGAACCAAAACCAGAAATGGTCCTTCAAATGGTTAATTACACTGACTCCAAAGGAGTGCCCAGATCTGTTATGGCCTGGGTACCTGAATCTCACTGATTTCTGATTTTTGTAGGGACAGCCATGTAGAACTATCGACAATCTCTGGTATGTTGATAGCGGTTGCTCTCGACACATGACCGGAGACTTATCCCTTTTGGAAGAGGTACAAGACTTCAATGGCGGAGGAGTATCTTTTGCAGGTGGGGTAGGTGGAAGAATCAGTAAGAAAGGGGTTGTGAAGAGTGGAAGCTTGACTTTTTCTGACGTACACTATGTGGAGGAACTATCTCACAGTTTGCTCAGTGTGTCGCAAATGTGTGATAAAGACTTTTCAGTCCTGTTCATCAAGAAGGAATGCATAATCCTCAAGCCAGGTTTCAAAATTCCAGAGGAGTGCATCTTGATGCGTACTCCAAGAAGAGGAAATTCCTATCAGTTGAATTTGGGAAAACCTCCAACTACTGAAGAAGCCTGTCTTATCTCGAAGCAGAATGAGAATCTAGCGTTATTATGGCATCGTCGCCTGGGGCATGCCAATATGAAGAATCTGTCTAAGCTGGCTAAAGGAGAGCACGTTAGAAATTTACCAATCAAAGATTTCTCATCTATGGAGACATGTGTGGCTTGTGCTAAGGGGAAGCAGCACAAGTTGCCACACCGTCCAAAGGTTGTAAATTCTGTCTCTTCTAGTACTTCAATTCTTACATATGGATCTTTTTGGTCCCATGCAGGTACAAAGCATCAGCACCTGCGTTTACGATTATCTCGGTGAAGGAGACGACGTTTGGAGTTTACGATCGTCATTTACGATCGGGGTTTACGACTGATGTTCCCGATTGATGATTACGATGACCATTTACGATCCTTGTTTACGACACCGGGTTTACGATTGGGCTTAGGGTTGGTTTCGGTGTTTACGACTGGACTTGATGATTACAATTGGACGAACATGGACCCGGTCGTGAACCCGTATTAAAAATCGTAAACACATGTTTAGGATCGTAATCTCTATATAAATGCATAAACACTTAATTATTTTAATCTCATCAAATTTGAACATGTTTAAGATAAAATTTATGATGTTTGTGAACGTGTGTTTCAAAATCAAATATTCTTTGAAATTTTAATTGAGATTTTGTGAACCAAAATTTTAACGTGATAATCAATTGAATTTCAAGAAGATGTTGACAAACATAATTGCTCTTTAATGATCAAGTCTGATACATGTGTCTTGTCTTTGTCAGATGGCAGACGAGATGCTCGACGAAGAGATTAAGTTCGAACCGGATCATTGCATCCCAACATATCTTGAAGACCCGCCAGAGAAGCATATGGAACTATTTTATTCTCTGGTGGCCGGGATGAATACTTGCAAAATAAACCATGCCCTGAGGAAGAATGTGCTTATTGATGAGATGCTTGTGAGGGAGTTCTGGGGTACTGCTAGAGCTGATGCAGATAAAACAACAATTACTGCAAGGATTCAGAACAGGGAGATTGTGATTAAGGAGGATGACATTAGAAAAGGGCTGAACATCAATGATCGTGCTATCGATCCGATTGAATATTCGAAGGAAGCTGTTTTGGCGGGTGCTCAATCCATGGGTTATGAAGGAAAATTCCCGCCTATCTTTAAGAAGCTGTTGCCGCATTACTGGAGATGCCTGGCTCATTACATGCAGAAATCTTTTCTGGGCAAAAGTACAAGCTTCGATTAGCTCAACAAGCTTCATGGAACTGCATTCCTTGCATTGGCCTTGGATTGGAACTTCAATTTCTCCAAGTCTCCAAGATGATGTTATTAGATTGGATAGGCAATGCTGACCTGAGCGCTAGAGAACAGTTCCTGATGACACCAAGGTTTGTACAAATGGTGGTCATGAAGAAATACCCAATGATTAAAGAAAGAATAGAGAAGCTGGATATAAAAGTGATGGATTGTGGGGTTTTTGGTCTACAAACCCAAGATAGAAAGGGTAAAAACAGTTTTCAAGGAAGACTTGAATGGGTAAAGAGGGGTGCATTTCCCGAGGTGGCCAGGGAACAAGAGTTTGAAGAGCCTGAGCCAGAAGCCGATGTGCCAACTGTTAATGCATCAATTGCTGAAGATCAAGACATAACAGTAACTCCAGCTGTTAATGTGCAAGAAGAAGATGTGACGATACCCTCTGATGAAGAAAACGTGATGGATGACATTCTTGCTGGTCAAGAGATGCCAGATGATGATATCTATGGGGATTTGGGGCCCATTAACCTTAAAAGGTCAAGGGATGACATGATCGGTTCATCGGGCAGTGATACAACCCCTCCCGAGCTAAATCTGAATGTTGAGGATGTTCTTGAAGAACCCATTCCTGCTCGTGAACCATCTCCAAGGAAGAGGTCTGATCCAAGGAGCATAAGATTCAAGTTTACAAAGACAAGCTCAAGCTTAATGATAGTACAACCAGCAGGGCCCAGTTCTGAAGGTCCCAGTGTTCAAGAAGAAACAGCTGCTGATAATGTTGAAGTTCAGCCTGCCGAGGTTCAAACTGAAAGTCCTCTTCTGAATGAACGTAGCCCTGTTCATGAAGAAAGGCAATCTATGGAGGTTGATAACTCTGTTGTTATACCCAGCCCAGTCAGAATAAGTGTCCCTAGTGGAACAAGCTTGCCGCCTACTGTTATACCAAGTTTCCGCCCACTTCAAGCTGCTGAGCTACCAATTGAGATGAGGATAAGCACTGATCCTCATATTAACTATCTGATGTCTCAGAACAGAATCAGAGAGAATGAGATAAAAGCTCTCCAGGCTGAAAATAGAAGATTACAAGAGAAGGAAGTGGCGGACAAGAACAGAATGAAGTATCTTTATGAGGCACTGATGGACTTGAAGAAGAAATTTAATGGATTAAAGAGTGTTGTGGAGTCCAACACTTCAGGTGCTGCAGGTCAAAGCTCATCTCAAGGAGCTCAAGGTACCAGTGCTGCTCAAGAAGATGATGGAGATGACTCCATTGCAATGTCTGATTATGCCCGAGGTGGAAGGGGGTCATCTCCAAAGCGCCTGAAGGTCACGACAACTGGTTCCGAGAATTCTTTCAAGGACCAGCCCCCACTCAATACTCTCTTGATGTTGGTGAAAGCGTAATAGACAAAAGGGGGAGTCGTGAAAACATCTTGTGCTGGCATTATGACACCGAGAAGAAATTATTTGCTGTGATCCGTGAAGGCTATAGTCCAGTTGAATACTACAGAACTCGTGCTCAATTCCATTCTTGGACTGAGCCTGAGATTAGAAGTCTGCTTCGAGCTCCCTACATAAACAGATGGAACAGCACCGATGGAGATCTTATACGAAACAATCTGTTGAGCCATTTGGAAAGCAATTTTGCAGATTTTGAGTTGAAGCAAGTGAAATGGGTTGAGACTGGAACTGACCCAGTGACTGGTGAACCAATTGGTGAAGCAAGGAGACCACCCACCAAACGCACAAGAGTGATTAACATGTTGGATGAGATTGAAGATGGTACCTTGGTCAAAAACTTTGACTGTTGGTGTTATGATCCGACAACTCATGAGGTGGTGGTTCTCTGCAGAGGAATGAGGCAGTTTCGTGTCTATGATCCGGTTGATTTGCTTAGATTTGGAGAAAGAGATATAAAACTCCTCGCCTCCCAACCTATTCTCGGGGATGAGAACGACATGGAGAATGCTATAAGGGTGGGGATCTTTCATGGAACAGCGAATCGGATCATGGAGAACGGATGGTGGTCAAATAATATGCAGAACACGTTCAGATTCGATCTGCAGCTGCCATAGGTGGTCTAATGGTTCATGCCTAGGGGAAGATTGTTGGGCTATATTTATTTGAGGCATGAACATTAGTTTTGGGCCAGCTTAGTTAGTTATGTTTTGGGCCATGTGGGCCAATTTACTTATGTTTATGATTGGGCTCTTAGTGTTTACTATTGGGCTAGGTTTTTGTAAGAGGTAGTATAAATACCTCATATGTTTACTATCAATGCAAGCTTTTGGAATACAATTTGTTGTTTACGATTTCTGTGCTCTCTCTAGTTTATGATCAGCTTCAACAAGTAGTGATATTCATTCAAGATTCAATCTTTCTTATACATATTGAGTCTATTTCTTCTACTTGTTTCTTGAATCAATCACTCACGAGGTTTCCGCACTCGTTTGTGATTAGATATCGTGTTCTTGGTTTGATCTCGGACCTACAAAACTAAACATAAAAATAATAATAAAAACTTAAAAACTAGCTTCAATCTCGATTCACGACTCGCAAATCAAATCGTCTCCAAGCGGCTTAGAACAGTTGCATCCCTCGAAGTATTGTTAAGTTTACTCAGCTCTAGTTTCTGACAAGACTGACATCCGATTTTGGATCTTGGTTTCCGGAATAATAAACATGATGGTTAGATCCCAATCAAACATCATTCCATCTTAGTCGACAAAGACGGGCTACGTAGAAGAGGGAAGTGTTAGAATATGCTCGTGTCATTGATGTGTTGCAAACACATCTTATTTTTTAAGTCTTTTATATAGTTATTTAAGTCAATTTGAGTCGGGTTCCTTTAGTTTTAGTTGTTTTTATTAAAGTTGGGTCCTTAAGTCATAATTTATGTGTTTTATATGTTTTTGTAGGTTTCTAATAAAATCCCGAGGTCACAAGAGAAGTTGGATATTAGCAGAGAAGAATATAGATAGAACAAATGAAAAATGCTGAAAAGAAGGTCCCAGGCGTATCGCCTGGGATGGAGGAACCCTCGCGCGATACGCATAGAGGCAGTTAGTCAACGGGAGCCTTTAGTCGGTTTGACCGACTTTTTTGTCGCCTATGGAGCATAGGCGTATCGCCTACAACTTGCAGACCTCCAAGCGATACGCTTGGAGGATAGTTTTCCGGAAACTTAGCCTGATTGATATAAAATCGAATTTAGGGTTTGTATTCGACATTTTGCACCTGCGTTCGACCAGAGAGAGGCTGAGAGGCGATTTTTGAAGGCAGAGAAGGTGGAATCAAGAGGAGATCGATCCAGGATCATTAATCTACAATCAATTTCGCAATCCGGTTCCTTTTCTCACTTCGATTTCTTGTTCTTGATTAGTTCTAAAACCATGTTTAGGGTTAAAGATTCTGTTTTTATGGTTTCTTTTGCTTTGATTATGGTGGTTGGCTAAACTTCTACCACCACCTAGACCGTACGATGACTTTTTAGTATTTATGATCATGCTTGGCGTTTGACAATTTGATTGATGTTTGTTTCTATTAAATCCCATTAATTTTCTGTGATGATGCGTTTGTGTACTTGATTTAGTTTTCTAGTTATAAATTAATCCTTGCTTTGCTTGCGGATGTCTTCCGGTTTGGGTAAAGTAGTCAACTTGTAGGGTTAAACTTGCAATTTAATGAGATTGCTCAATTGTGGTCATAGGGTTAGTTGATAACTGGTTAATTGAATCTTGTGTGCTGCTTGTTAAATAAACTTAAAAGGGTGATAGCTATTGGTAGTTGGGTTAGTTAATTGTGTAGGATTGAGTTGTCCCAAAAGGAAATTCCCTCGGTTATTTTTCTAATTTGCTATTCCGAGTCATTTACAGTTGGTTAATGGTAGCTCCAGCTAGCCTAGGGTGCCTTAGATTAGATTCGAGGGTGGTTAGGTTTAGTTGAGGTAGGAAGTACCCACAAGGTGAACCCATGTTCGGGCGTTAGAAGCAATTACTAGGAAGGACTTAAAAGGTGAACTAGGATCCATCAGAATTGTCATAGTCAGGTAAGATCATAGGTATTAATTGGGATTCTAGGTCTAGGTGGTGTCTTCTCGCATTTGATAGTTTTCTCAAGGTTTGTTCTGATGTCGGACATTAGTGTTAGTTAAGTTAGTTAATTTAAATTCCTAAAATCCAAAACCCAATCTACTTAGTATTTTCCATTATTAGGTCTTAGGTTAATTTTGTCCATAGAGTGTCTCTAGGGTTCGATATTCCCGGTCTTACCTTAGCTTTACTATAATCCGACAGGTACACTTGTCTAATGGTTCGGTCTAGTTTAGGTAGTTTCGGCTAAAATTTAGGTGTGTCTAGGTCTAGGTTTAGGTCTAGATTTAATAGTTATTTTTAGGTACGTTCCGAACACATCAGTCATAATATTTAATCATATGGCTAGACACATTTGAGCCTATGGGGTCACACACAAATACACAGAGATACCAAGAATATATATATAATGTATATAGTTGTATTTACATTATGTGTATAGACGCCTAAGATCAAGAGGTTATTTAACGGACATTGATCATTGAGTTAGACTTAATGATTTATCTAGGGTGTTAAATAATTAGCTAGCCTAATTAGTTTAACACATAGTTTGGTCCAGATTAATAAATGGAAAAGACTAGGGACTTAAATGTAAGTTGTGGTAAATTAGTATACTATATAATATCCTATTCTACCAAACCCTAGAACCTCTCTCTTTTCCCCCTCTCCAAGTTTCAACCAAAATCTCCCCCTCTCTTAGGGATTATCGATTTTGCTTTTGATCAAGGTGAAGGACTAGCATCCGCTGGTGATCGAGGACGTGTAAAAAGTGTGCGCATCCTTTAGAGAAACTCTTCGTTTAGAATTTGGTTTCGTCATTAACACTCAAGAATTCACCTAAGGTAACTCTTGTAGTTATATTTTCTGTTCATCATCTAGGTTGATCCTGGTGTAGTGCTTGTTTTATTCCACTGCGTTGTTTTTCTGAATATCCTAAAAGCACTAATAGTGGTATCACGAGCCATCATATTGGAATATGATGAACCCTAATGATTATGGATAAAAAATGAGTTCTTCCAGAATCCATATTCATAAAATTATTTTTATTGGAGATCCGCAAAAACATGTTTTTTTTGCGGACATCGGTCTGAAACGGGTCGTTTTGACGACACGAGTCGTTTCGGTAATAAGTGCATCGTAACGAGCCGTTACGTGATAACAAGTCGTTACAGTATATATTATTTTCTCATGTGCAAAACCGATGAAAACCTTGACCCTGACGTGTTTTTATTCTGTCTTGATATGATTGTTGTGATGTTTGGGTTTTTCTTTGGTAGCCACTTTTTCGGCTTTGTATTATGTTTTTCTTTTCATCATTGTATCCATTGTTTCGGTATTTTGTTAGATTAGTTCACATCAGATTTGTTGTATTCGTTTATCTTATTGTGATCGAGTCGAAGATTCAAGATTGGTGATCATGGAATTGAAGAACATATGATTTTTATCACTGTTGGACAGCCTATACGAAAACGTGTTTTCTCGAAGATTGGCTATTACAAAGATGCTGAAATTTTTTCTGGAGGTTCCCAAGACATAGGGCTACAACATTGCAGAGAATTGGGAAAGACTCCTTTCACGAGTTTTTGGGCCCGCAAGCTGCTGGATTTTTCTTGACATATTTAAACATAATTTCACATTTGGGCTTCACTTGCTCTTGACGGTCTTAGAGCAAGTGGGAGCCCACTATGGGTTTATGTAGGCTCGACCTAGTTGACCCACTTGGCCCATCGTGATGGCCCACGAGGCCAAGCATAGGATTTCATCGGTTACGATTTTGCGCATCTATATATATATGTATGGTTTTGAATTGATTGGTTGTGTTTTATTTATATTGCGAATGTGTTTTAAAATAAATAAAGTAAAACAAAATCAAATTTTAAATCTAAGTTTGAAATCAGTTTTAAGCTTTTAAATACCTGAGCGTAACGGCTTGTTACCTTCAAATGAGTCGTTATACCTCGAAGAGTCCTAATGGGTCATTACATGGCAACGAGTCGTTACGACATATTTGAATTACATGATAAATCAAATAACTATACCCGTAATTAAATTTAAGTCATGTCGTCCACTTTGATTGAAAACACTCGCAGCTTCTTTTTGTCATAAACCAGGTGAGACGTTGTGAATTGTAAGTCCCGAGGTAACTATTATCTATGCGTCAGACCTTAGATCTTATAATTACACGTTTTCAAATTGGATGACTTAATCGAGTACCCTAACCAGGTGAGACGTTGTACCCGAGCCAAAGATGGGACAAACATGCCAGTTTGACACTAGGTGCCTGTTCACTAGTGACATCGGTCCCATAAGATCTAAGAATTGCACGAGTGATGCAATTGGCCATCGATCGAATTTATCATTAAATGCATATGTCAGACACATGCACTTAAGATAAAATGTCGATGAGGATCTTAGCCTTTTAGTAAAGTTAATGTTTATTTAAACGGAGGGTATTTAATCTTTTAAAAGGATTATTATCGAATATACTAATATTAAACGTTGAATGAATTGTAGCTGTCATCATCCACCGAACTATCAAAATCTACTATTAGGTCAGTTCTCGAAAGAGAAAAGTTGACCGGGATCAACTTCATTGACTGGTATCAACAACTAAGGATTTTCCTAAGGGCCGAAGGGAAGTTGCATCATGTGGAAGAACCCCTACCCGAGGCACTTCCCGCCACTGCTACTACGGCTGTTCGTGCTGCCATTGCAAAAAGGGTTAAAGAATAGCAGGAAATAGCAGCTCTTATGCTAGTGAGCATGACCCCTGAGATCCAAAAGAACTTAGAGGAACTCACATCATATGAGATTGTAACTGAGTTGAAAACTATGTTTCAACAACAGGCAGAGCAGGAACCGTTTGAAATAGTTAAAGCATTTCATGCTTGTAAACAAGAGGAAGGCCAATCTGTTAGCTCTTATGTGCTAAAGATGAAGGGATACCTAGACCAAATGGAGTGACTTGGCTACCCCATGCCTCAAGTCCTTGGTGTGAGCTTGATTCTTACCTCACTATCGAAGGATTATGATCAGTTTGTGATGAAGTACAACATGCATAACATGGGGAAGACAATCTCTGAGTTGCATGTTATGCTAAAGCTTGCAAAACAAGGGATGCCCAAGAAAGCACCAGAGGTTCTAGCAATCAGGGCTATAAAAATCCACAAAAGAACAAACCACAAGGAAAGGGCTACCAATGCAAGGGTAAGCAAGTTGTTGCTCACGCCCCCAAGGTGAAGATCCCCCCACCCACTAAAAAGGAGCACCCAGGAAAGAACGATGCTTGCCATCACTATAATGTGGTGGGCCACTGGAGGAGGAACTGTCCTGCCTACTTGGCAGAGTTGAAGAAGAACAAGGCTAGTGGGACTAGTGGATCAGGTATCTTCATAATAGAACTCTATACTTTTCCTAACTATAAATCTTGGGTTTATGAAACTGGCAGAGTCTAAGGGGAAGTAGGCGACTAGAAAAAGGAGCTTTGGATCCGTACATAGGCAATGGAATGCGTGCAGCAAACGAAGCTATAGGGATCTATGATTTAATCCTCCCTAATGGATTAATTATTGTGTTAGACAATTGTCACTTCGCACCTACTATTACTAGTGGTGTTGTTTCTTTATGTCGTTTGAAAGACAAAGGTTTTGTCATGTTTTTACAGATTTTGGTATTTTAATTTCTAAGAATAATTTACATTATTTTAATGCTATTCCTCATGATGGTATTTTTGAAATTGATATGCAGAATCTAGTTTCAGACAATAGTTCTATATACACGTGTAGCACCAATAAAGCAAGACGGAATTTAGATTTCACTTTCTTATGGCATTGTCGTCTAGGTCATATAAACAAGAAACGTATTTCAAAGCTGCAACGCGAGATGGGCTTCTAGAGTCAACCGATTCTGAATCGTTTGACAAATGCGAATCTTGTATGTGTGGCAAGATGACGAAAAAGCCTTTTACTCATGTAAGTGAAAGAGCCAATAATCTACTCGGACTTATACATACTGATGTATGCGGCCCATTTAGAACAAAATCTGAGACCGGTGCTAACTACTTCGTCACTTTTACTGACGACTTTAGGCGTTATGGTTATGTATACTTGATTGAACATAAACATGAAGTTTTTAAACGTTCAAAACTTTCCAAAGCGAAGTAGAAAATCAACTCAACAAGACTATTAAAGCACTTCGATCTGATCGAGGAGGCGAGTACATGAGTCAAGAGTTTCAGAACACTTGGCGAAATGTGGGATTGTCTCACAATTCACTCCTCCATATACACCTTAGCATAATGGTGTATGAAAGGAAAAACCGAACCCTGCTTGACATGGTTCGATCCATGTTCAGTCTGACAAGTTTATCGTTATCTTGGTGGGATTATGCTTTAGAAAATGCTGTTCTCATACTTAATATGGTTCCGACCAAAAAGGTTGATAAGACACCATTTGAAATATGGCATGGGAAAGTCCCTAATATGTCTTACTTGAAGGTCTGGGGTTGTGAGGCTCTCGTGAAACGAGACACACCAAACAAACTTGATCCAGATCTGTTAAGTGCATTTTGTAGGATACCCAAAGGAAACGATGGGTTACTATTTCTACTATTAGCCCGAAGACAAAGTGTTTGTCGCTCGGCATGCTGAGTTTCTTGAAAGAAATCTCATTTTACAAGAAGCAAGTGGGAGCTCAGTAGACTTTAAGGAAATTCAAAGCTAAGATGCACAACCTTTAGCAAACACTAGCGAACATCCAAATGAAGTAGCACATACTGATGCCCTACCACAGGCTGATGTTGGTCCCATTCGAAGATCCATAAGGATACCTCAGGAACCTGAAAGATATGGTTTTTATATCGATGCCGAGGAGCAAGAGTTAGGGGATCACGGACAACCCTGTAATTTTGAGCTGCATTGTCGAATCCAGAATCCTATAAATAGCTTGATGCTACGAATGCGGAAATGCAATCCATGAGAGATAATTAAGTGTGGACCTTGGTTGATCTTCCTCCAAACAGCAAGACTGTTGGGAGCAAGTGGCTTTTCAAGAAAAAGACTGACATGGATGGTAATGTACACACCTATAAAGCTCGTCTTGTAGCCAAAGGTTACACTCAAACCTACGGGGTTGACTATGAAGAAACCTTCTCACCTATTGCAGACGTTAAAGCTATTAGGATTCTCTTGGCCATAGCAGCGTACTATGACTATGAGATTTGGCAAATGGATGTCAAAACTGCCTTCTTAAATGGACGTATTAATGAAGAAGTCTATATGGTTCAACCATGTTAGAGCATGATCGATTCATCGTGTGAAGTATCTGAACTAGACGAAGTTGCAAAGTTGTTGTTACACGAACTGGAATCCGAAGTGACATGAAGTGGAATGCAAAGTCACATTTTGGATCAGTTCGGAACTACACGAACTGTGAGTTTGGTTCAGTTCGTGAACAGGAGTATAAATATGTTTTGTTCTTTGTATTTCAGAGCAAAGAAGTGAGGGTCTGAGTGTTAAGTGTGTGTTTTCTGTGGTGTATTCTCTAAGTGCTTTCCAGATTGTAATTGTTCTTTCTAGATCAATATAACAATCTTTAGTTACATCTTTGCATCCGAAATATCTAGATTTGAGTACATGATTCGTCGCTCTCATGTTTACAAGTGGTATCAGAGCTATTCGGTTTCTTTCTACTGATCTGTGGTTGCTATTTTTAGAGTTTTTGATTCAAAAAGTGTCATTTTTGAGAAATTGGAGTGTTTTTGTTTGGTTTTGATCATTTTTGTCGAGTTTCTCGTGAAAATTTCGATCCTAAATCAATCCTTTTCACTTTATCTGATCTACTGTGCAAATCTTGTTAAAATCTGTCCAAAATCGCGAAATTTGATCAAAATATGTCCAGTTCATTTCAATTCGGGTGAAGAACAATCTGTTAGGAAATAATCGTCATCCGAAGTGTTAGTTCGGATAAGTTCGTATCAGTTCGCTCGAGTTTGGATCACTTAGGTTCAGAAGCGTCAGTTCGGTCAACCGAAGTCTCAGTTTGGAAACCAGTTCGGATCTCAGTTCGGACCATTTCGTGAAAGTGTTAGTTCGGATCCACTTCAGACTAGTTCGTTTAAATTGTTTAGTTCGGATTCAGTTCGGACCAGTTCGCATCAGTTCATGTGAGTTCATGCATCAGCTTGCAAGTCAATTCTTAGATCGGGAATTTTTTGTTGTTTCACTAAAACTGAGGTAACTTGAGTTCTGTTAAGAGATACGGAACCCAATACCAGCCAAAACGACCCTCTCAATGAGATCTACACTTCTACTGGCTTATGGCTAGTTCCCTTCGTTTTGATACCCAAAATCCATTTCTAAGACCTCCGTTTTTGAGTTTGAAGTTTTTGGAGTATCATATTTCGATAAAAGAGGTCTGATTTTCAAGCATTTGCTGTCATGCAAAACGCGAAGCAAAACGCGAAGCAAACCTTGATAAATTTCAATAACGAAATCGGAACAAGTCAGAAAGTTCCCAAGTTATTAAAATTGGAGGATTATCACAATTAGAAGCAACGGTTCTCTCCTTATGTCAGCATGAATGATATTGATCTATGGATTCCGATTGAGAAATTGTACACGCGTCCAACTGATGAAGGAGAGTATAAGGAAATAAAGAACTTTTCATCTAAAGAGAGGAAGAGTTATGAACTTGAACAAAAAGCTTTTGGTTATCTTACCATGGCCTTACCTACTGAATTGTTACATCAATTCAGCACATGCAAAAAGACGAAACAGTTATGTGATGCGTTGTCTGCAAGATGTGAAGGGAACGATCAATACAAAAAGAGTAGACGAAAGGTGTTGAACCAAGAATTTGATAACTTTCAGCATTATGTTAAAGAGAACATCATTGCTCTTGTATCTAGGTTGTCACATCTTATCATTGAATTGAAAGTGGTTGGAATAGACAAGACTGAGGAAGAACTGAAAGAAAAACTGTTGGAAGCTTTACCACAGAATTGGGAGAATTATGTTTTACTGATTACACATGATAAAGAATTCTCAACATTATCATTTCATTAGTTAACAGGAAAACTTCATGCTCGAGAAATGGAGATGATGACTTCAAACAAATCAACTGCTCAATTGCAAAACCCAGAGTTGTATCATGGTCAGAATGTCGCAAGCATAATTGAAAAAGCTAAACAAATGGGTGTTAGTTCTGCACCAAGTACAACTTTCATTGGAAATGTTACGTGAATTTCTGAAAATTATGATTCTTCAAGGGGTTGCAGTTTTACAATTCCAGGTCTAACAAATCAGGATGCATTTTCTGCTGAGACAACTAATGATTGTGCTGCGTTAATATCTTCTTTAATTTCATCTTCTCTTGGCTTTATTATCAACAATCTTGGTGATGCTAAGATTAGTAGAGAAGATTTCAATGGAGTTGATGAAATCAATCTAGATGAAATGGGCATGGCATGGCAATTGGCTATGTTGTCACAAAGAGCAAGAAGGTTTTTAAAGAGAACTGGAAGGAGAACTATTAATCAAGATGAAAATCTGGGATTAGATAAATCAAAAGTGAAATTTTACAAATGTTCAAAACTTGGACATTTTGCAAAAGAGTGTCAGCAATCTCAAGCAAATAAATCTGATTCAAGAACTACTACTGCCAATGGTTCCCAAGCTTCATCAAGTAATTCAACTACAAAAGCGTTAGCTGTTCAAAATGATGGGACTTATGATTGGGGTAATGTTTTTGATAAATCAGCGTTGATTGCCACATCTGTACAAGATGATTATTATTCAGACACAAGTTCTTATGAATCAGCTGAGAATGAAAATTATGAAGCTAAAGTTGGTGATTTGTTCAAAGAAAATGCTTCTTTGTTGAAAGAAATTAGTCTTCTTACTGCTGAACTTCAATTGGTAAAAGACGATTTGGAGATTTCCAAGAAAGAATGCAACGAATCTAAATTGAAAGTTGCAAAATTATCTGAAGAAAATGTGGAGCTAGTTAAAGAAGTTGAAAAATAGAAAGCTGAAGCAAACGATGTTGAAACTGATTTCAACGATCTTTTTGAGAAATCCAAGATTAAGCTTGATGTGCTTAACAAGAGTTTCGATGAACTCGCTGCCAATGCAGTGGCTTATCAGAATGATAATGAAAAATTGCTAGAGGAAAAGAATGATTTGGCAAGCGTGAATAAGTTGTTGAATGCAAATATTGATATTCAGAAAAGAAACGAAGATAAATTGAAGAAAGAATTATTTGGTGAGTTAGACAAATTAAGGTTGCAGAAATCTGAAACAAACCGGGTTGCAAAGAAGTTGATCACAACTGAGAAAGAATTGTCTGAAGCACAACAAAAGATTTCTGATTTAAAGATTCAAGTGATTGATGAAAATCGTCTTTTGAACAATGTCAATAATTCACAAGGCTTTACAAGTTTCTTGGCAAAAGATGAAATTTTTGAGAGAATGCTTGAAAAGACAGTTCCATCCCCTGCAATTATCAAGGAAGCTGTCCATATTGTGAACGACAAGGTTAAGGAATGTGACTATTCAAAGTTTTCCACATCAAATTCAAAAGAAGAGAAGGTTGTGAAGAAAAAGAAGAACCAAAAGACTGGAAAGAAGAATGAGAAGAAATCTAAGTTCTAAATTTTCACAATTAGTGTCTGGTTCTTCATCAACTGTGAATCAAACGTTGGCTACTTCAACTGAGAAGATTCATTCTAATACTGATATTGATGAGATGATTTTCTACGCTAAGAAAGATGTTAAAGAAGTTAAAGTTGAGTTTTCAAGATTGGCAAAGAACGGGCATAAATCTACAAGTTCGGAAGAAAAGGTTTCTGGTAAAAATGCTTGTTTGGGTTTTGAATCAAACATAGTTGAAGAGGGTGGTATTCAAGCTTCAAAAGAACAAAATTTGAAGAAAGTAACTTGAAGCAGGTTAAGAAGGATGTGTTTTGAGCTGAAAAGGTTTAATCTGAGAGATTCTACAAGCTCAACGGTTCAGAACAATTATTTTCTGACAAAGAATTTCCACTTTACTGCGTGGATGCTCAGAAATATCTGAAGTGTTAGCTCAAAAGAACAAGAAGAAGAAAACTGCTAACTTTTCTTCTGGTGGTTCTAATTCCACTCCAAAAAGCCCGACACCAATATGGGTTCATGATCACAAGTATCAGGTATATGATAATTTCTATAATCATTTTGGAGAAAATGTGTTTCCTGAAACTTTGCAGGTTCCTAAACGGTGGGACAAGAACAACCGGTTGTGTTACAATTTTCGCCAAAAGGGACATATGGCACAAGATTGTCCAATTCCTACTGTTTTTATTCACAAAAGAGGAAAATCTCCATTTGTTGGTAAAACTGCAAAACCAAAGGTCGTGGATGAACATGGCATAGTACTTTTATGAAGTCAAACCTACATTTTACAAAAAGCAAGAACGATTTGTTCAAAAATTTTCAAATGTTCCAATTGTAGGTTAATCGTCACATTCAAATGTGACTGATTCATCAAATACTGATTATCCAAAACAACAACTACAATAGAAACCCAAGGTGGTTTTGAAGCATATCCAGGACACTGGTCGACCAGAAGCGATCCGCTTTGGGTTATTTCTAAACTGATGTGTTTGGCCGGTGTGCAGGTACTTCTGGAAGACCTATCGGTGATTGAAAAATTATTGATGGAGGAGTATTCTGCTTATTTTAATTTAAATTTCACGATTCATCTTTCTAACCTGGAATATTCTGAAATCTAAAACAGACAAGTATCCCTGTCGGTTGATCAATTTTCTTTCTTTACTTTCTCATTTGTAGTTTAGGGGAATAAATTAAAAAAAAAACAAAAATAGTGTCTTGTTTTTATAAAATGAAAGATCTAAAAATAGAGTTTTTCATTTTATGGGGAGAAAAGGCATGTTATGGGGAGAAATGCATATGGTGAAGGTAAATACATGCAAAATATAAAATTTTGAGAAATTGATCATTGGGAAATGATGGTACATTGTCTTATGTATCTGACTCATGGATAGAGTAGATGAAAAAGTCGTAAGATCATTATTTGATATGCTTGGTAGGCTTGGCAAATCAGAAAGTATTCAGATGTGATATACATTAAATGCTATGCTTGACCAAGTGGACAACATCTTGAAGCGTATTTGATAACAAAAATAAAAATGTGTGAAAAAAGAGAGAGAAGTCACTGTGTATACATGTGTTCATTTTGCAAAGATTTAAACTTGTTTGATTTTCTTTATTTTCTCAAACGATCGGACTTTCTATGCGTATCGAAAGATCGACCTGATTGTTGTTCGTTTGAGGTTCCGTTTTATTTTCTTTAGTGTTTTGTATAATTCATCGGACATTCTCTGCGTATCCACAAGACCAACCTGATTCTTGTTGAATTATACAATTTCAACTTATTTTATATTTCTTATTTTGTTAAACCAAGGCCTTATCTGCGTATCAAAAGATCGACCTTAAGGTAGATGATTTAACATTCTTATTTCTTTTTGCATGGAACACAATTGACGATAGCATGAATACAATGCGCTATGTGATAATCACAAGTGTAATCACACGAGAAAATAAAAATGTCTGAATATGTCTGATAGTGTGGGGTACACTGGTCAAAGAAAATAAATAATACCTTAACATACCCAAATGTTATGAGTATGATTCTGCCTGAGTTTAAGATGGACAAATTATACCAGCAATCAACATGGCTTGTGTGTTTCAGTTAGTTGAAATTGAAGTGTAGTTCAGTGCGTTATGTTCAATATGATCCAAGATAGCGATCTTTCTCAAACCAAAATAGATTCTGATTCTGTATTGCAATTTCGGTTCATTTCAGAAAATACAAAAATATTTTCGGGGTTTTTCTAGCATAAGTTTAAAAAATCAAACAGATTTTAGGCTTGTTTTGATATAAACCTTGTAAAAGCCAAAAAGATTTTATTTCTGCTTTGTTTCCGATCTGTTTGACATGGGATATAAATCATTATTCAAAAAATATCTTGGAGTCTCAAAGTGACGCTTTGCGCCAAGATTATTTATGTTTGGACAGGTTCTAAGTGAAGAAGAATGTCTCAACTTCAAGTCTTTTGAAGCTACTGATAAAGATGAAAACACACTGTGCATCGTCAAGTATTCAAGATCAGACTAACCATCTAGTTGAGGGGGAGTTTGATTGAAGATACAAGTTTTATGGGTGACCAGATACTGCACACGTCGAGGGGGAGTTTGTTAGAGCATGATCGATTTTCGTGTGAAGTATCCGAACAAGACGAAGTTGCAAAGTTGTTGTTACATGAACAGGAATCCGAAGTGACACAAAGTGGAATCCGAAGTCACACTTTGGATCAGTTCGGAACTACACAAACTGTGAGTTCGGGTCAGTTCGTGAACAGGAGTATAAATACGTTTTGTTCTTTGTATTTCAGATGAGGGTCTTTGTGTTAAGTGTGTGTTTTCTGTGGTGTATCTCTAAGTGCTTTCCAGATTGTAATTGTTCTTTCTGGATCAATATAACAATCTTTTAATTACATCTTTGCATCTGAAATAGATAGATTGAGTAGACGATTCGCCGCCCTCTCGTTTACAAACCAAAAGGATTTGTCAATCTAAAATATCCAGAAAGGGTATCCAAGCTTCAAAGATCCATTTATGGATTAAAGCAAGCGTCCCGAAGCTGGAATAAGAGGTTCGATGAGGAAATCAAGAAGGTTGGTTTTACTCAAAACCATGATGAGCCATGTGTATACATGAGAGCTAGTGGGAGTGTCGTTGTCTTTCTTATCTTATATGTTGACGACATATTGCTCATGGGGAATAACATTCCAATGCTACAAGACGTTGAGTCTTGGCATGAGAAGTGTTTCGCCATGAAAGATCTGGGAGAAGCGGCGTATATTCTCGGAATAAAGATCTATCGTGATAGATCAAAGCGGTTAATTGGTTTAAGCCAAAGTGCATATATTGATAAGATTTTGAAGCGATTCAAAATGGATGATTCCAAACGTGGAAGTCTCCCTATGCAACATCAAGTAAGCTTGAGTAAGACTCAAGGACCTTCAACACCTGATGAGGTGAAGCGTATGAAGGGCATGCCTTCTGCTTTGGTAGTAGGATCCATCATGTACGCAGTAAGGTGCACTCGGCCAGACGTAGCGTTCACTCAAAACCTTACGAGTAGATTTTAATAGAATCCAGGTGAAAGTCACGTGACTGCTGTCAAGAACATACTAAAGTATCTTTGAAATACTAAGGATATGTTTCTTGTTTATGGTGGAGTTGAAGACCAACTCAGTGTTACTTGCTACACTGATGCCAGTTTCGAGATAGTTCGAGATGATACTCGATCGCAGACCGGTTATGTCTTCGTCATGAATGGAGGTGTTGTTGATTGAAAAAGTGCAAAGCAGAGCACTACTGCGATGCCGTCTAAAGAATTTGAATACATAGCTGCTTCGGAAGCTGCGATGGAGGCTGTTTGGATACGTAAATTCATTGCTGGTCTTGGAGTTGTCCCTAGTAATGAAAGGCCTATGAATATGTACTGTGATAACTCAGGTGCAATAATAATAGCCAATGAACCAGGTGCTTAAAAGAGTGCCAAAAATTTTCTAAGGAAGGTTCACTACATTCACGAGGTAATCGAAATGGGAGAGATCAACCTTCTCAAAGTTCACATAGATGACAACTTAGCTGACCTGTTTACGAAGCCGATGTCTTATACCAAAACATGTCGAGCATGCTAGGAACATTGAGCTTCGACCAGCTAGTAGTGTTATGTAAATCTATTTTAGTATTTGGATAATTAGAATGTTAAATGGTTTATATATTAATGAATTGATATACCTGGTATGATCTTTTTCATTTATATCTATTGTATTCTATTTTTGCATGTTTATATCCATGAATGATATAGCTGTCTATTGTTCTAAATTGTCCTTTACGAGTTGATAATATGGGAATATCATCAAATTAAGGTAAATGTGAGACGTGTTGGTGATATTCATTGATGAATGAATATTAATTGATGTTGTCCACCAAACTCACATGATGTTTATGTTGATAAACATTGGACTGACCCAACCCACGAGAAGTCACTACATGGATGTTGTCAATAGTGAATCTCGTAAATGGTTAAGTCACTCATCCTTAGACTTGCGATTCAAGCAGGCTTGTGTGAGTGGAGTGTTGATCTTTGATGTGGTTAAACATTGTCTTGAATAAGGATGCTATAAATACCATCTTCAGGAGCAACATGAAGCCCATATCAGGCACGTGCAGTCTATATAGGATTTGTTCCTCCACATAAAATGGAGTTAGATACTACTGGGCCCCTCGATGATTTGAATAGATGTATGTACGACCATACCCAAAGGTAATTGAGATGAATCTTGATTAATTTTGTAATCTAGTTCAATATCATGATCGATAAACAGAATTGTTAAATATATTAGAAGACTCATGATCCATGTCTAATGTTCGACAAAGTATCTGAAACAAAGGGATGACTGATTATATTTTAACTGCTTAAATGAGACGTTTATGAAGTTATCCTCATGTGTATCTAGGGGCATTGGCGTGTTGCTAGACGCTAACCTTTATTTGATGATTACTTGTTATTATGACATGCGTAAGTGGGAGTTGTTAGAATATGCTCGTGTCATAATATATAATCATATGGCTAGACACATTTGAGCCTATAGGGTCACACACAAATACACAGAGATACCAAGAATATATATATATATATATATATACACATAATGTATTTAGTTGTATTTACATTATGTGTATAGACGCCTAAGATCAAGAGGTTATATAACGGACATTGATAATTGAGTTAGACTTAATGATTTATCTAGTGTGTTAAATAATTAGCTAGCCTAATTGCTTTAACACATAGGTTGGTCCAAATTAAATAAATGGAAAAGACTAGGGACTTAAGTGTAAGTTGTGGTAAATTAGGATACTATATAATACCCTAATCTACCAAACCCTAGAACCTCTCTCTTTTCCCCTCTCCAAGTTTCAGCCGAAATCCCCCCCTCTCTTAGGGATTTTCGGTTTTGCTTTTGATCAAGGTGAAGGACTAGGATCCGGTGGTGATCGAGGACGTGTAGTGTGCGCATCCTTTAGAGAAACTCTTCGTTTAGAGTTTGGTTTCATCATCAACACTCAAGAATTCGCCTAAGGTAACTCTTGTAGTTATATTTTATGTTCATCATCTATTCAATATGTTGATCCTGGTGTAGTGCTTTGTCAGGACCGATTTTCACGTCAAGAATCCTGATCTTGAGCAAGAACGGATGTTCGGATGAGAAAACCCCGAGAGAAGATGATGAACGAGAAGATGAATCTAGGAAAATCATAAACATAAGAAAGATGATGATCAAAGTCGATTGATTTCATTAGTCGAATGATTACAACAACGAAATCATGACAAAAAACAATCTCTCTCTAGGAATTCATGACTCACTCTCTCTCTAGAATGGAAATCTCACACCACTCTACAAGAAATCATCATCTCCACATTTGGAGACTCTCTTCCTTGTAATGGGCACCCTCACTATATATATAGTGAGGGTCACTAACTACAGAAACATAAATGAACAAAAAGTTACAAGAAAAGCAAATAACATAAATATTAATTAAATCAAAGTTGATTTAATTAATCCGAAGCTTGACTTGCTCGAACCAATCTTCCGCTGACTTTTACGTTGACCGTTGACCCGAACGGTTGACTTTTCCAGAAAACGGTCTTCGGTCCAATTTGCAAGCCTCGAGCATCACAACCCAGTCTCTGAATCAATTCACATGGATTCTTCAGTCGAATGATTCGGTAAACATATTTGATAGCGTCAGTCACATAGATTTTTTTGTTCCAACATATTCCCCTTTGACTGATGCTTTCAAATCTGTCCAACTGCTGAAGAATTGCTCTGGCGTACATCTTCAATGAATAATAGATAAACCGGAGACAATCTGTCATAGAGATTCCCCCTGTGAATAAGCTTCTTCTGTTCTTGTTTCTCTAGTCGAGAGCCAAGTGTTCCGCTCACTTGGTTCACACGGTCGGGTACAATACTGAGAAAATGCTGAACATTGGAGTCATAACCGCAACAAACTGAATCAGATAAACCAATCAATCACTGAAAATGCTCCAACTTCTGATAATCGACCCAATAGTCAATTCCATAATCATCCCTCCTATTTCTCTGAATCTCTCCAAAAACATCAAGTCGGAAGCTTAAAATCAGATGCGGAGAGTCGAACCGTCGCGATCGGTTGCCTAGAGAAACCAGATAAACAATCTTGAAATCGGACAATCTCGTGAAAAACCGAAAGTCGGATGCTGACAGTTGTGAATAATCCGCGTGACTGAGGTTGGATGCGAAAATAAAGATAAGTGTCAAATCGGAGAAAATCTGAGATCCCGAGCGTAAAATAATCATAACTGGAGTCTTCGTAATTTTGGGCGAAGAAAAACGAGCTCGGAAAAATATTCCATGAACATTTCAAGTTAAACGGTGCAATCTGAAAAAAATCATCAATTTCGTCAAGTAACGGCTTCTCGAGAGATTTAATTGGAAAAATTCCAATAATTAAACTGAGATTCCAGTTAATCCGGTTAGTTGACATTCGTGCTGCATCAGCTAAAAATAAAAACCGTGAGACATAACGAGAAAGCTACATAATTAACCGGCTAAAGAAGCTAACCCGTCAGTGGTCGATAGCTAAAGTACGCGCGGCGTCAATAAACGAGAACCCCAATAAAATGGAATAAATCCATGACCACTAAAAAAAATTCCGCAATTCCGTTCGGGCATTATCTCGTAAGTCTCGTTGAGAAACTGATAAGAAAATACCTGCATTTAACGAAAAATGCTAAAATATTTGTTGGTGGGTAAAATCCCTCAAAAAGCCATAATCCATGTGAATAATATCCAGCCAATCAGATTTTAGGTAGAGAAAACCAGAATCCGTGTGAGGAGTTCTAAGCCAATAAGAAAATAGCACAGAAAAGATCTGACGGCTCAGAAAACTCAGATCCAGCGGCTGATAATTGATTTTCCGTGTGAGTGGGGAACCGACGAATCAGAGATCGACATCCAGGAGGGCTTCAACGACTCTTTAAAGGTGAGGGACCCACGTGCTTTAGCTGCCCACCAATCAGAAAACTTGAAGGAAAAAGGAATCGGACAAAATAAGGTTTCAACGATTCTTTCATTGTATTCTCCTTTCCAGGCGGGTCCCACGAGACTACACTCAACCAATGGAAAGTTGGCAGCTCAATTAGGGTACATCAGCTCATAGCCTCCAACGGCTCTTTTGTGCAGCTGATGGTCCCCACGCGCTTTCCCACATCCAATTAGCGAACGACAACAGAAAGGGAATGTTGCCTTGACCCACAATTGAGAGAGATAAACATTCTCCTGGCAGCCACTCACTTCTCGACACGTCATCGTCATCAACCTTAATTCGTCCAAACAACCGTAACCCTAAAATACCTACCGGAAAATCGAGAAAAACCACCGGAAAAGCGTGAATCTCTCATAACTCCGTGAATACTTGACGAAAACTCACGAATTTTATATGGATGAACTCGTCTTTCAATTCTCTACAAACCTGAACGAACAGAATTCACCGAAACGGTCTCAAACAAAAACCCAGAAATAAGTTCGCTAAGCAAACAAGTCCGCTAAAGCTTACAAGAAGTTCGCTAAAGCAAACAAGTTCGCTAAGAATCGAAACAAGTTCGCTAAGAAGAGGTGAAGTTCGCTAAGAACTCAACAATTTTGCTAAGAACATCTTCATACCTTCAAACACTGATGAACAAATCTGGAAAAGATGAACATAGGAAACCCTTACTTGGTGAAATCGAATCTGTCCAAAAACGATTGGAAAACCCGTTATGATGCACGAGATGTAATGTTAAACCATCCATGACAATGTCGTGGCCACCAAAAATCCATAAACAGTAGCAAATCGGATAAAAAACAGCCTCCAAAATCCGGAAATCTTCAAGAACACGAAGAACACTATAAAACACGCACTAGTGTGTGTTTTTCCAGATCTGCCCAAATGGTTGAGATTCAGACGAAACAAATGTTTCCAATGGATCCGGAATGCGTTTTCCACTGAGAATCATACCTCGTTTCATCCGAAAACATGAAGAATAGCCCAGAAAACAGAGAATCAAACTCGAAATTCTTCAAAAACCCCAAAAACGGGAAAAACTCAACAGTTACGTTTTTCAGCTTGGATCTTCAAATTTCACCACAGATTTGAACATCTAGAAGATGAAATAACATCAAGATGAACTCCATAACATGAATCAATCATACATATCATCAGAATCCGTCTAGAAATGAAGAAAAAATAAGAAAAAGTCTCAAAAAATGAGTTTTCAAATCTTCACTCAATTCAAGCTCAAAATCCAGATTCGAGTGACCAGATTCATCGTGAGATGAAATCTGATCGGTACCTTGCTCTGGTACCATTTTTCAGGACCGATTTTCACGTCAAGAATCCTGATCTTGAGCAAGAACGGAGGTTCGGATGAGAAAACCCCAAGAGAAGATGATGAACGAGAAGATGAATCTAGGAAAATCATAAACATAAGAAAGATGATGATCAAAGTCGAATGATTTCATTAGTCGAATGATTACAACAACGAAATCATGACAAACAACAATCTCTCTCTAGGAATCCATGACTCACTCTCTCTCTCTAGAATGGAAATCTCACACCACTCTACAAGAAATCATCATCTCCACATTTGGAGACTCTCTTCCTTGTAATGGGCACCCTCACTATATATATAGTGAGGGTGACTAACTACAGAAACATAAATGAACAAAAATTACAAGAAAAGCAAATAACATAAATATTAATTAAATCAAAGTTGATTTAATTAATCCGAAGCTTGACTTGCTCGAACCGATCTTCCGTTGACTTTTACGTTGACCGTTGACCCAAACGGTTGACTTTTCC
Organism: Deinandra increscens subsp. villosa; assembly: GCA_039602395.1. Taxonomy (NCBI): domain Eukaryota; kingdom Viridiplantae; phylum Streptophyta; class Magnoliopsida; order Asterales; family Asteraceae; genus Deinandra; species Deinandra increscens. The sequence goes on along the minus strand of JBCNJP010000009.1, from coordinate 48,684,446 downwards.
AGAAAACGGTCTTCGGTCCAATCTGCAAGCCTCGAGCATCACAACCCAGTCTCTGAATCAATTCACATGGATTCTTCAGTCGAATGATTCGGTAAACCGATTTGATGGCGTCAGTCACATAGATTTTTTTGTTCCAACATGCTTGTTTTATTCCGCTGCGTTGTTTTTCTAAAAACCGTAAAAGCACTAACAGTAAGAGAGGCTGCTAAGAAAAAAGAAAAAAAATAACTCGAAAACTGGTGACCGTGGTCGTGCGATGGTGTGTCGAGGCTGTCAAACAACGGTATCTTAGACCTATAGGTCAACGAGATGATAACTATAGATCTGAAAGGAAAAAGAAAGTAAAGTCGGTCTTCGTGGTCAGACGACGGTTTCTTATATCCGTAAATCGAGAGATGAGATCCGTAGATCTATAAAAGAAAGAAAAGAAATAATCCCGCTCAAACCATGATTAGATCCATAAATCAAAAAAGAAAAAAAGAAAAAAAGAAAAGAAAAAACGATGATCGTGATTAATGATGATATGAGACCGTAGTCCAATAGACATCGTGGTGGGGCGACGAACCGTAGTTCAATGAAGGCCGGGTAGAGACATAACGTTGGACCGTGGTTCAAAGAAGATGTTGATCGAAAAAACACAAGAAACGACTAGTGCGTCTGATTGAATTAATATTGGAACAACCGAACAATGATTGTTGGAACAAATGGTGGATTGACATATAAATGGGACCAATGGCTTAACAACTCCATGTGTAAAACAATTCAAACCAATAACAAGTCAGAAGCAAACTAAGCAGAGCCCTAATATGAGCAAATTGAATAGCAATACTATTGAATTGAATCTCAATATATACAAACGTGAAATTCGAAGTCGATGACTATTGTGCGAAGGCACTCCGCAAACAACTTTCTTCCTTTTTTTAGCCGCGATAAAAATTGGAATCTTGAATCGAACCTGAAGCGTTATTTGAACAGAAAACGGAAAAAAAGAAACTAAACGGAGAAATGAAATTGGGACAGGGCGGTGGCGTGGCGGCACACCGCCTTGTCTAGGGTTTGAACACGATGACGACGACTAGGGATTGGATTGTTTAGGTTGTGATACCATGTAAGAATAATGAAATAACTGAATTATTATTATTGATAGGGTAGGTTACAATAATAAAGATAAGTAACATTAGATACCTAATTGGGCCCGTGGGCTCATCCCTAATACTAATTAATAATAACTAGTGCGGTACCCGCGGGTTGCAGCGGGCGACAGTTTATTGTGTCATTTGTCTTTTGTTCCCGCGTTCGTCATTCACGAAAATTTACAACGTGATATACGTTTCTGTTAGCACGATGCGACGATAAAAACAATTTACAAGACTCATGACGCATGTCAATCATGATTTACTGCAAGTGGTCTTTATTTTTATAGAAGTTTAAATAAATAAATCATATCCTTGTATTAACAAAACAAAATTCAATATATATTACCTTCCTTAAAATTCAAAAATGTAAGAGAAAATCCGATTTATACTCTAGCAAGTTTAACTGTTAACGCTTTGCCGCTAAAAGGCCGGTTGTTCGTGCGGAAATATCCAATATCCAATACCTAATGACCCTTCTTATTTTGACCAAATGCAAAAGCAATGTCGCATTTTAACCCATAAATCAATGTTGTCTTAAAAGTAAGAATTTTATTACAACCAAGGCTAATCCATACAAAAACAGTAAGGGGCTGATTTAACCAAAAGCAATCCAAACCATACAAACACCCAAAGCAGAGAGTTCAAACATTATACCATTAACAAAATGACAAATAATCCCGGTCAAAATATTATAACATTAACAAAATGACAAACAACCCCGATCAAAATATATATAATCATCACCATCATGCATTACAACTACTCTGCTTTGTGTAAGATACTTTGACCCACCACGAATAAAGTGGAACAAATAAAACAAAATTATAAAAAAAATGTTAAACTTAAACCTTGAAGCACATTGTCACCACAATGTCACGTTAGATCATAAATTTACAATAAATAAAAGTAATAATCAACTTTAACTATGCAATAAACTAAAAGCAATATATATCAAATGGGTGAGTGAAATGAATAAAACAATGGTCGAAGGGAATAATACCATCTTCCAGGTTTTTAACATTGTTGGAGAAAGTGAAATTGATGACATGTTGGATATGTTTTGTTCTTGGGGCTCTTCCAGCCTCGGATTTATTGACATCATTACATTGCAGCATGCGCCACTCTTTGCTTAAAATTAAAAGAATATGGTTCTTAATCAATGATTAATTCTGAAAAATAATTCTCTTACCTTAGTTATTTGTGCCACCAACTGAAGAATTCACATTACAAATGACTTTAAGCAACAATTGTTGCTGAGTTGTAGATACCAAATCACAGGCTTACTTTAAAAAATAATTGGCTAGGCAGTTTCGCTAGGTGCACGGGCAGCACTTTCGCTAGGCAATGCCCGGTAACACAGTTTCGCTAGGCTAGTTTCGCCCGAAACTGCTGACGCAGTTTCGCTAGCCTAGTTTCGCAGGGAAACTGGTTTGAACTTTCGTTCAGGTATTTCGCTCGGTAGTTTCGTTCGAGCTGGTCTGGTCAGGTTACCCGGCGACACTATAGTTTCGCTGGTCAGTGTCGCTGGAAGGAGATATAATTTCGCTACTTAGTTTCGCCCAGAGAACAGACAGTTTCGCTGGTCGCGAAAAACATACGGATTTGCCTAAAAATCAACCTAACGGCTTCTGATCTTACATGCAATTCATTATCTAGCATACATAGGCATTTACCAACATAAATCAAGCAGCTTTAACACGTTTAACATGCATTTTAATCATCAAACCTCTAAAAACACTTCTAAACCCTAAAATGGCCAAAATTGCATAAATCATCATCATGGTTTGTTTTTAAACGTAAAGTTGCTGACTTTATGGTAGATCTAGCATCCCTAAGCACTATCTCAGAAGCATACAAGTTTTCATGAAGGTTTGAGCATACTTTATAAAGAAACACATAGAAGAAGCAAGAAAACATAGTTTTGGGACTCACAGTTGGTTCTAGGATCGATAGATGAGATGAGGTGATGGTCTTGAGGCTGAGGTCTCGGTTTCTTGATGGTTTTCTCGGCTGACCAGTTTCCAGAGAATTGTGTGTGTGTGTTTGTGATGAAATGAGGCAAATGGAGAAACTAGGGTTTATCAAGATTATTTATATCAGGAGCCAGTTTCGCTGGCAGTTTCGCTGGCCAGGCGAAACTAGCTCTGGTCTCGTGTCATTGGATTATCTTAGCTGGCTACCGGGCGACACTATAGTTTCGCCCGGTAGTTTCGCTGGCGACCAAAAAGGCAAGTTTTTCACATAATCAAGTATTTACAATTTGTCATGCTATTCACAATATTAAATCATGCATTTAAATTACATTGCACATAAAGACAATCAATGATGAACACATAACACATATGGACGGGTTCGGTGATCAACCAAAGGTCGTGGACGTATTCGGCCTAGTTATGCATTAGCTACTAAGTTAACACTTATAACGTAACTAACGGGTTTGTCTAACGGAAGTTAACCTTGAAATTCTCGGGTGTCATAACTAGGGATTGGATTGTTTAGGCTGTGATACCATGTAAGAACAATGAAATAACTGAATTATTATTATTGATAGGGTAGGTTACAATAATAAAGATAAGTAACATTAGATACCTAATTGGGCCCGTGGGCTCATCCCTAATACTAATTAATAATAACTAGTGCGGTACCCGCGGGTTGCAGCGGGCGACAGTTTATTGTGTCATTTGTCTTTTGTTCCCGCGTTCGTCATTCACAAAAATTTACAACGTGATATACGTTTCTGTTAGCACGATGCGACGATAAAAACAATTTACAAGACTCATGACGCATGTCAATCATGATTTACTGCAAGTGGTCTTTATTTTTATAGAAGTTTAAATAAATAAATCATATCCTTGTATTAACAAAACAAAATTCAATATATATTACCTTCCTTAAAATTCAAAAATGTAAGAGAAAATCCGATTTATACTCTAGCAAGTTTAACTGTTAACGCTTTGCCGCTAAAAGGCCGGTTGTTCGTGCGGAAATATCCAATATCCAATACCTAATGACCCTTCTTATTTTGACCAAATGCAAAAGTAATGTCGCATTTTAACCCATAAATCAATGTTGTCTTAAAAGTAAGAATTTTATTACAACCAAGGCTAATCCATACAAAAACAGTAAGGGGCTGATTTAACCAAAAGCAATCCAAACCATACAAACACCCAAAGCAGAGAGTTCAAACATTATACCATTAACAAAATGACAAATAATCCCGGTCAAAATATTATAACATTAACAAAATGACAAACAACCCCGATCAAAATATATATAATCATCACCATCATGCATTACAACTACTCTGCTTTGTGTAAGATACTTTGACCCACCACGAATAAAGTGGAACAAATAAAACAAAATTATAAAAAAAATGTTAAACTTAAACCTTGAAGCACATTGTCACCACAATGTCACGTTAGATCATAAATTTACAATAAATAAAAGTAATAATCAACTTTAACTATGCAATAAACTAAAAGCAATATATATCAAATGGGTGAGTGAAATGAATAAAACAATGGTCGAAGGGAATAATACCATCTTCTAGGTTTTTAACATTGTTGGAGAAAGTGAAATTGATGACATGTTGGATATGTTTTGTTCTTGGGGCTCTTCCAGCCTCGGATTTATTGACATCATTACATTGCAGCATGCGCCACTCTTTGCTTAAAATTAAAAGAATATGGTTCTTAATCAATGATTAATTCTGAAAAATAATTCTCTTACCTTAGTTATTTGTGCCACCAACTGAAGAATTCACATTACAAATGACTTTAAGCAACAATTGTTGCTGAGTTGTAGATACCAAATCACAGGCTTACTTTAAAAAATAATTGTAGGATCGTTGTTAGGATCAACTAACCAAACAAGTTACCAAAGGTGTCAAACAAGAAAGGCGGAATCAGACTTGTTTGTGTTAATGTTTGAAATGGTTTGATCGAAACAGTAACTAGTAAACACGAAGTAAAGTAGATAAAACACAAGATATCAATTCCAAGCACTACTATATTAATACTTCACAATGTTTACACAGAGTTACAGCTGATGAACAAGAGAGATATTCGATCAACGAGAAACAAAGGAAATACAACTAATATATATAGTGCAAGGAGGAAATAAAAGATATTCTTTTATTTCCTTTTAGCTCCTAGGCTAAATAAACAAATGATATCTACTCCAGAGTTGTTGTAGTACAAGCATGCTTCTGAGAACAGTTGAGCAGACCTATCGGTGAACAATGTACAGCATGGTGTAAAGTAAAACTGCTTTCTGACAGCTTTATGCATTGGAACTTGCAACAAGGGATAAGTCAAAGTTCCGGAGTAACACTAGGAGAAGTTCCGGAGGAACTACTCAGTGTGAAGGAAGTTCCGGACTAACTTCCTTCGGAACTCTGACTTAGAGAATTTCTGCCTAGCAAAACATTCCCAACAGTCTCCCCCTAAGATGTTGCTACCAAAAACTGTTCTTCTGTCTGAATCTTTATGATGCTTCAACTTGAGCTCTACACTACCTTGTAGTTGGGAGTTCCCATTATAGCCATGATGTCCATTTGATGCAACTTATCCCAGTCATCCACTTTTAAGTCAGGATTCTTTCTTATTTCACCATTGCTCATGAAGAAGTAGTACATGTTCTCACTCTTATGCTCTTCAATCCTTAGCATGCAGGGGTGAGTGACTTCAACATTAGCTGTCGGAGAATCTGATGGTTCGGTCTCTTCTTCAGATTCACTTACAGCTATCTTCTTCCTTTTGGCTAGACGATTTCTAACAGCCATGGACTTCTTTCTTCCAGCATAAGAAAGAGGAATGGGTTGAGTGGATGAAGGTTTCTGGGATGAGGATTCAGGCTCAGGTTGTGTAGGCTTTGGAATTTTGGGAGGTGGAGAAGATGGTGGAGATGGAATTGGTTGGTTAGGAGTTTGAAATGTGGGAGCAGTGGGTTGTGATGTTGAAGTGAAGGGATGTGATGATGAAGAGAGGTGAGGATCAGAGACAGTGTCAAACATTTGCTTGACAATGTTGATCCTAGGCTTCTTTTGTTGAGTTGCTGAGACAAGAGCTTTTCTTTTCTTTTCTTTGAGATAACTGAGACCTTCAGGGTGAAGAGAATCAAACAGAGTATACATACCTGGTGGCCTTTTCTCACCAGTAGTTCTCTCCTTTTCAATTTGACTCTTCCTGATGGCATCAAGCTCAGTTCTCAATCTTGGCAGTTTGCAAGAGTTGATTCTTTTAGGATTCTCCATCAGAATTTCCTTGAAGTACCATTGTGAATCAGCAAGTCCTCTTCCTCAGATAATTTCTGGTATCTGGTACCTTGCTTCTCTTGTGCCTTCTCCTGCTCAAGACTACAATCAACATACCTCTTTACATTTAACTTCTTGGCTTCATCAGCTTGAATGGTGAGAATCATGTACATCCAATTCACCAAGTCATTTCCCTTCATTTCATTTACCCATGCATTAGTAAAACACTCCTTGCTTCTGAGCATTACACTGAATTGACCAAGGAAAATCTTGTTTTCTTCATTAATCTTCATACGAATTTTCCTGTAGTCATTCCCTAAGACCCTTTTGTACTTTTCAACTTTGTCTGAAAGGCCTTGCTCTTCAGCTCTAGCAATCATTTCTTTTATGTACTGGTCTGATCTCAGTCTAGCTCCATTAATGAAGAACATCAGGTCTGAGTATTTAATAACATACTCATAAATACCTCCTTCTATGAGCAGTTGTTTCCGTTCTTCAAATACAGCAGACTCCTTCTGTTCTTGGAACTTCTTCTGCATTTCAACATTCTCCTTCTCCAATTGATCAATCAGAGCCTTTGTAACAGGGTCCATTTCTTCATTTTGACCACCTGTGCTCTGATTATCATCTTCCAAATAAGTGAAACCAGATATGCTTCTCTCATCAAGAGAATCACCATCAGCAGGCTTTGAAGACTCAGGAAGTGAAGTTGTAGCATTTAGTGGCTTCCGAGGACTTGCCGGAGGTGCCGGAGACTTGGTTCCGAAAATAGTCTTAGGCAATTCCTTGGTAACAACTTCCGAAGTAACTTCCTTCGGAACATTCTTAGTGGTGAGAAGTTCATCCGGAGTAACTTCCTTCGGAATCTCCTTAGCCAAGGTTGATTCTTCCGGAGTAACATCCTTTGGAGTTTCATCAGTGATGATTAGCTCCTCCGGAGTAACTTCCTTCGGAATTTCAGTGTTGGAGGCAAATTCCTCCGGAACAACGTCCTTTGGAATTTCCTCTGTTACAACCTTTGCTGCAGAAGATGTAGGACTCTTTAGGTGCAGTAAAGCTTCAGTCACCTCTATGTCAAATAGGTCTTCTTACTGAGTCTCATCTTCCGCTGGTTTACTTTCAGGTGTATCAACCGGTTCTTCACTTCTTTCTCCTCCTTCAGCCTCAAACTGTTCTACACCTGTTTGAAGATACTCTTGCTCCTTTGCCAAGTAAACCTCAGATATGAAGTTTCTGACTTCTCCAATGTTTTGAGGGTGAGCACCTGAAGCAGCCATCACGAATCTTAGGAATTCCATGTGATTGACTTTGCATTCTTCAGGTGCTACCTGCATCAGCTGATCCATGTGAACATTAAGCAAACCTTCTATTGGGTTGAAGGGCTTAATTCCACAGATTTTGAATAGCTTTGTCTTCATCTTCTCAGGTAACCTCTCATTGGGATCAAAATCAATTTCATAAGAGCTAACAGAGTCTTCAGTTGGCTTATTTCTAGCAGAAATGTTCTGAAAAGGTGTTGAAGAGCTAGCTTTCTCCCCCTTTTTGGTAGCAACAGCTTCACCAGTTGGGTTTGATGCACTAACCTTCTCCTGCTTAAGCCTTTCAATCAAGGTGTCCTGCTGTTGAATAGTGTGAAGCAGGGATTGCATCTGTTTCTGCAATTCAGTTTGATTAGCCGTCAATTCCTTAAGTAAAGCAGTGCCCTCAACTGATTTCTCAGTATCCTTGGGCAAAGAAGAGCCATCAAGCCTAGCTTGATCAAGCTCAACACCCTGGTTATCTTGGCTCCTGGGATTCCCTGCAAGCATAGTTGTTGCCTCAGGTTCCATTTCTGGTTCCTTTGGTTCAAACTGGCTGCTGGTTGCCATAGATTGGGTCTTAAATATGTTACTACTGTCCAATTGTTCCAGTGGTGAACCAATTGTAGTAGCAGCCCTTTCTACATGAACATCTTCATCACTCCTGATGTTCAACTCCTTAGTGGGTGAATGAGGGTTAGGAGAAACATAATCAATATCCATCCAATGAGAAGAGATTGTCATTTGGATTTAGATCAGTTTCTTCATCATTCAATGGTAGGTATAGGTTTAGGTCTATGGAGGTAAACAAGAGGGATGAGGGTTGTACATCCAATCTAATAGAAGATGAGGTCTCAAGTGAGAGATCATCAGCAATATGGCTTAACCCTTGGCTTCGATGTTGAGCAGATAGTGGGTCATGCTCAAGGTTTTCAGGTTGGGTGGCAGTAGGAGACACAGGTGGAGTAGACCCTGTCTCCTTTTCAACAACTTTTGATGGAGTAGGTGAGGAAGTTTTGGTAGTAGTTTTTGAGTGCTTGACCCTCTTTCTTATGTAAGTGAAATTCACAGGTAATTTAGCTAGAGGGTCAATTTCAGGTGTGGGTTCAACAACTGATGGTGTAGGTTCAGTGTTGTCACCTAGAGCAGGTTACTTAGTTGGTTCTTGAACAGCAACTGGTTGCTCTTGCACCATAGGTGCAGGAATAACTCTTGGATCGGGTAGTGGATGGTCATTTTCCACACCAAGACAGTTGGAAATTGCAGATTTTGAAAGCAAGTAAGAAAAAATTTTCTCAGTTAGGTTCTTTTGATGAAAAATGGTACCAGCTCTGGGAACATCAGGGAATTGTGTGTCCAAAATGTGTTGTAAAAACCTGGGATACATGTTAAAAGGTTTTTCACAATTCTCCCTGAGCCCATCAAAAATCATTTTTGAAAAATTAAAGCAATCTCCCCTGATCATAGCATGAAGGGCAGTAGCTTGGACTTCACAAAGTTCCTCATGAGATCTTCTGGGGGTTAGGCACACCAGCAGGGTATGGGCAAGAAACCTCCATACGGGTGGAATGTGGCATTTCTTCACAGTTTTGCTTTTGGGGTTTCCTCCATAGCCGATGCCCATCAGAGTGAATTGGTAATCTTCCTTGGGAACAGTGAGAATACCATCTCTGTCTTGCAATTTCAAATGATTTCGGATCATTTCTTTAAAACCATGGAGCGACGGATCGATTGCTAATCAAGTGATAACGAGATGAAACGAGATCAAAAGTAAATACAAATGATTTGTATTGATGAAACCTTGAGAGCATACACACAGAAACACACACACAGAAATGTAGAATATGACTTGAAGTTCTCTATCAGTTCTGTTGCTCTCAACACAAACTACCTATTTATAGGTAACTTAGACTAGCTGGCGTACCACCCAGCGTACCAACTGGTACGC
>JBCNJP010000009.1:48516978-48674310 GCA_039602395.1 Deinandra increscens subsp. villosa | reverse complement strand
CATGCCTCACTAAGTATAGCCCAACAATCTTCCCCTAGGCATGAACCATTAGAATGTCTACGGAAGAAGCAAATCAAATTGGAAGGTGTGAGACTCCTTCCTTGACCACCATTCACGTTCTACAATCCGGTTTGCTGTACCATGAAATATTCCCACCCTTATAGCATTTTCAAAATCAAGTTCATCACCTAGGATAGGCTGGGTGGCTAGGAGTTTGATGTCACGTTCTCCAAACCTTAACAAATAAACTGGATCATAGAAGCGAAATTCTCGCATCTTCTTGCAGACCACCACCACCTCATGAGTTGTTGGATCATAAAACCAATTATCAAAATTTCTCACAAGTGTGCCATCTTCAATCTCGTCCAACATGTTGATCACTCGAGTTGTTTTGGTGGGTGGTTGCCTCACTTCTCCAACAGGCTCATTCGTAACAGGGTCAGTTCCAGTTTGAACCCATCTTGCTTGCTTGAGGTCAAAGTTTGCAAAGTTTTCTTCAAGATGGCTCATCAGATTGTTACGAACAAGGTCTCCATGTGCATTCATCCATCTGTTAATAAATGGAGCCCTCAACAAATTCCTCATCTCTATCTCATTCCAGGAGTGAAATTGACCGCGAGTTCTGTAGTACTCCACTGGACTATAGCCATCTCTGATTACAGCAAATGGCTTCTTCTTTCCATCGTAGTGCCAGCACATGATAGGTTCACGACTCCCCCTTTTGTCAATTTCACTTTCTCCCACATCAATTGAGTACAGCTTAGGGGGAGGTCCCTGAAAGAAATCCTTGAACCAATTTTCATGGCTTTCGGGTGCCTTTGAGATGAATCTTCCTCCTCATACATAGTCTGAGATCTCAATGGAGTCATCACCTTTATGTTCTTGCACTACATCAGCAGTCTGTGCACCCTGTGAAGAACTCTGGGCATTTGAACTATCAATCCCCTTCAAATCTTCTAACTTCTTTCTTAACTCATGGAATCCAGCATATAAATATCCAATCCTTGCTTCATTCTTGCTCTCGTTCTCCTTCAACCTCTTGTTTTCTTCTTTCAGCTCTTTTATCTCTCCCTCTCTCTTCCTGTTTTGAGATAACAGAAAGTTGGTTTGAGGATCAGCACTTATCGGAAGGTCTACCGGGAGATCACCAGTTTGAACACTTTCACCAACAAGAGTTGGATATGGACGAAAGCTTGGAATGACTGGACCCTGGCTTGATTTAGTAGAAACATTTACTCTCACTGGGCTGGGTTCAACAAACGAGCTATCAACTTCGAAGAATTGCCTTTCCTCATGAACTGGGTTGTGTTCATTCAGAATAGGACTTTCAATTTGAGTTGGAGTTATCTCTTGTACATCTGCTTGATCATCATCATGTAATCTTCTCTCAACATTTGCACCCGATGATTCAAATACCATCAAGCTTGAGCTTGTCTTTTGGAACTTGAATCTGATAGATCTTGGATCAGATTTCTTTCTCGGTGAAGGTTCACGTGCAGGAATAGGTTCTTCAAACACATCATCATCAGCAACATTAATATTTATCTCTTGTGGGATTGCACCATCACTTGAAGAAGAACTCAAGTCATCCCTTGTTCTCTTGTGGCTGATTGGCTGCAGATCACCATAAATATCATCTGCCAAATTCTCATTCTCTGGGAAAATATCATCCATCACATTTTCTTCATCTGAAGGTATATTCTCTGGTTCCCCCTGAACAGTCACTGGAACATCATGATCTTCAGCAACATATACATTGACTGGAGGCACTTCAGGTTCGGGTTCTGATTCTTCATCTTGTTCCCTTGCAACCTCAGGGAAAGCACCTCTTTTAGCCCACTCAAGTCTTCCTTGAAACGTGCTCTTTCCCTTTCTATCTTGAGTTTGCAGACCAAAGACACCATCATCCATTAATTTTATATCCAACTTCTCAACCCTCCTGAATCATTGGATACTTCCTCATCACCACCATGTGTACAAACCTTGGAGTCATGAGAAATTGCTCTCTTTCACTCAAATCAGCATTACCAACCCAATCCAATAGCATTATCTTTGAAAAATTGAATTCCCAATCCAATGCCAGTGCAACAAATGTTGTGCCATGCACCTTGTTTAGTTGATCAAAGCTTGTTCTCTTCCCCAAGAATGATTTTTGCAAGTAGTGTGCCAAACACCTCCAGTAGTGTGGCAAAAGCTTCTTGAAGATCGGTGGGAATTTTCCTTCATACCCCAAGAGACGTGCACCCTCTAACACTTCATTCTTCGTATATTCCATTTTATCCTCAGCTCTATCAGTAATATTCAATGCTTGGCGAATATCTTCTTCTACGATCTCGATTCTGCGGTTTTGAACAGTTACAGTGATTCTTGTTTTATCAAGATTTGCCCTGGAAGTTCCCCAGAATTCTCTAACTAATCGTTCATCAATCAACACGCTTGTCTTGAGAGCATGATTGATTTTGCACACGTTCATCCCAGCAACAAGAGAGTAGAACAACTACATGTGTTTCTCTGGAGGGTCATCCAAATAAGCAGGTATGCAATGGTCTCTTTCAAAATGAATCTCTTCGTCTATTATTTCTTCTGCCATCTGAGAAACCAAGACAGATGTATCATGTTTAATCACATCAATTAGCCATTATGTTTGTTACAACCATCTTGAAGTTCAATTGACTATCAAATTATCCTTTTAAAATTTTATCTTAAAAACAATTAAATTTAATGAGATTTTTAAAAAAAAAAAAACCATTTTGTGTTTATTTAATGTTTATGATTTTAAACAAAAGCTTTCAACGGGTTTACGATCGGATATGTGGGTTCACGATTGGGTCATGTGAAGTCCAGTCATAAACATGGTTGATCGTAAACTCCATCGATCGTAATCATCGGTCATTTGTAAACATCATCGATCGTAATCATCATCGATCGTAATCATCATCGATCGTAATCATCAAAACGTCGTCTTCTTCCTCGCGACTATCGTAAACACCGAGATCCGCCATTTTCAAACCTGCAAATCTTCAAAAAAACGCATCACAAACCAACATTTATGCAAAAGAATCATCAACAACTACCTTTTAACTATCGCAAAGACAGAAACGACTTCTAAACTTGAATATTCGACAAGAAATTTGAAGAAACTGAGGATTAGCAACCGAGAGAGTAAGAAGTTGAAATCACTGAAGATTCGAAGAAGAAACGGCCGAATGAAGGGTATTTCGAGGTCGGAATGAGAAGGCGAAGCCGGTGGTGCACTTGATTTCAACCGAGTGTGGTCGGAGGTAGTCGGAAAGCTGTTTTCCGGCGAGAAAGGGGGGTGGATAGGGTTTCGGGTGGATGATCGTAGACACAGAGAGGAGAGGGAGGCCGAAATCGTAATCTACTGATCGTAAATGGGGGTTTGAGGGTTTTGATGAATAGAAGTTTCATAAATGCCCCCTCAAGTTTTTTAAAACATATCAAATGCGCCCAAACCTCATTTAAATGAAAAATCACTTGAAAATTGTTACTTTTGAAAATTTTGAGAATTACAAAACTTCCCCTCAGACTTATGCCCCGAGAACCTGATCTTGATCATATAAAATGAAATTTTAAACAGTCAGAAACTTAGAAAAATAAAAAAAAATAAAGCAAAGATAACCTAATAACGAGACAAAAAGATATACTTGCCTTGAAGCTGATGATTTTCATGGATCAAACCAGACTTATCTTTAACTGAGGAACCCTTTTCAGCTTCCGCTACTCGACGCTCTAGACGATTGCCAGAATATTTCAACGCACAAACTCACATCCAGTCATTTTGAAGTGCTTAATTATGGTACAATATTACCGTCATGTTTAAACGTCCCCACACCCAATTGACCATAGAAAAACCTACCCAACCTCAGAGTTTATTGAGGATTCACAAACCCCCAACTTGAGGAACCATGCAACACCGTTATGACTACCACTTATTTCCTTAATTATCAGTTGGTGATCAGGTCGGCCGCATAAGCACGCAGAGAAGACCAAACAGAATAATTATTTTATTTTCTTTTCTTTTTCATTTGTTTTTCTTTTTCTTTTTATTTTTCTTTTTGTTTTCTGTGGTGTTGCCATAACAACAGAACATGGCGTGTGAGAGAGTGAATACTAGGTAGATACCACTCTCAACCCATTTTTGCTGGGACTCAGTTTTTTTAAACCATGTAAACTAGGACGGGAAACTAAACATATATAGAAGTTAAGTTTACTGCACTTACATTGATGATCATAGTTTTGGGTTGAGCTTACCGACATATCATCTTTGAGCAATCTTTGACTTCAGCTTTACGCGTGTCAGTCTCCGATTGTCTTGGACATTTATATCACTTCCTACCAACTCAAGACAAACACAAAAGTCTTCATAAAAACCTCAAATAGATCTTCAGATTTTCTGAAACTATAACATTTCTTCCCCTGTTTTTATGAGGCTTTTGAAAACATAAACACACATTTTTTTTAATTGAATAAACATAAAAGTAACTGAAAATAATACCAAAGCAAAAATAAGAACAAAACTATGTAACAGTTTTGATCATGATCATTTTGCTCGGAGTTTACCTTTTCAAGCTGAATCAACTTCCTATCATAGCAATCACGAATGAAATGTACCTTGATATCTATGTGCTTTGTTTTGGAATGTTGAACAGGATTCTTGACAATTTGTAGAGCAGCAGCATTATCACAAAAAAATGGAGTATTAAGGAATTCCATACCGTAGTCAGTGAGCTGGTTTTGAATCCATACTACCTGCGAGCATCCAGCTGATGCTGCTACATATTCAGCTTCTGCAGTTGACTTGGAAACGGTATGCTGCTTCTTGCTCTGCCATGAAATGAGCCTGTCTCCCAAATATTGACACCTACCAGCTGTAGATTTCCTGTCAAGATCACTACCTCCATAATCACTGTCAGTAAACGCAAATAATTGAAAATCATTATTCTTAGGATACCAAAGGCCAAGCCGAGGCCTGCCCTTCAGATACCTAAAAATACATTTAACAGAAGCTAAACGAGAGAGTTTAGGATTAGCCTGGTAACGTGCACACACACACACACACACTACATGCATGATATCTGGCCTGCTTGCTGTCAAATACATGAGTGAACCGATCATTGAATGATACATGAATTCACTCACTGAATCCCCATCTGCATCTGCTGTCAGCAAAGTCCGGGATGCCATGGGAGTGGAGATGGGCTTGGAGTCCTGCATCTTATACTTTTCTAGAATTTCATTCACATATTTTGCTTGATGAATGAGAATCCCAGATTCATCTTGTTTGACTTGTAATGCCAGGAAAAAATTCATCTCCCCTTGATCACTCATCTCAAACTTGTTTCTCATGATATCCTCAAATTTGGTGCATAATTCTTCATTCGTTGACCCGTAGATGATGTCATCCACATAAACTTGCACCATAATGATATCATCTTTTACCTTCTTTCTGAACAAGGTTTAATCAACCACTCCCCTTGTATAACCATTCTCTACCAAATGCTTTGACAGAGTCTCATACCACGTGCGTGGTGCTTGATGCAAACCATATAAAGCTTTATCCAGAAGATACACATCATCTGGATGTTCCTCATCCACAAACCCTGGCGGTTGAGCCACATAAACATCTTCGTTCATTTCAGCATAAAGAAAAGTTGTCTTCACATCCATCTGATGCACAGTGAAGTTGAGATATGTTGCTACAACAAGGAATATTCGAATTGCTTCCAATCTGGCCACTAGTGCATACACCTCCTCATAATCAATCCCGTAAACCTGTCTGTGACCTTGAACAATCAACCTGGCTTTGTTTCTCACAATCACACCTGTATCATCTTTCTTGTTCTTGTACAACCATCTTGTGGGTATAACTTTCTTATTATCAGGCCTTTTCACTAGATGCCACACTCCCAAATTTTGAAAATTGATTCAATTCATCGTGCATAGCCTCCATCCAACTTGGATCTTTAAGAGCTACCATCACATTTGGAGGCTCTATCTAGGAGATAAAACATGAGTACATGCAGAAGTTGATGTCACCCACGCGGCTTCTAGTAGTAGCACCTGCTGACACTGGTCCGACCACATTGCTGAGAGGATGATCTCTGTTGATTCTTGTGGTTTGAACATCTGGTACTAGAACAGAAACAAGCAGGTTAGTATCATTAACATTATCATTCATACCTTGGGTTTCTGACTCCTTCTGATCATCATGAGTTCCTGAAGATTCTGGAACATCCACATTATCATCCTTAGGAGCTGCTGCTGATACACTGTCACTAACAATTTCCACAGATGGCCTTACTTCAGGAGCTGGAGCAATGATGTCTTCTTCTTCTCCCAGACTAGGAAACATATTTGAGAAGTTGAAACCTTCAAACAATGACCCATAATCAAAGATCCAGTCTGGCCTAGTTCCAGCATCAGTCAGATTGTCTTCCAACCAGTCAACATTGAATGCCTCAATTATCACTTTGGTGGTTTTGTTGTAGACTCGATAAGCACTGTTTGTAGAGTACCCAACAAAGTTGCATTCATCAGCCTTTGCTTCGAATTTCCCCACATCAGATTGGATTACGACTGTGCAAGGACATCCGAAGGTCTTAAAGTACCCCACCTTTGGTTTTTCTCCATAAATAATCTCATAAGGTGTCTTCTCATGCCGCTTGTTCAAAAGTACCCGATTTTGTACATAACAAGCAGTGTTGACTGCTTCGGCCCAAAAGAAAATTAGCAGTCTTGCTTCACACAGCATAGTTCTTGCAGCTTCAATGAGTGTTCTGTTTCTTCTTTCAGCAACACCATTTTGTTGAGGTGTGTACGGTGCACTGTATTTCCTTACTATACCTTTCTCTCCACAGAACATATTCAATTTAACATTCTTAAACTCGGTTCCGTTGTCTGATCTTATTGCCTTCACTTTCTTGCGCATCTGATTTTCTTTGAGAGTAACAAACTGTTTCACAAGCGCTGGAGTTTCATGCTTGTTTGACAAAAGGAAAACCCAAGTAAATCGAGAGAAGTCATCCACTATCACCAGGAAATATGAAAACTTGCTGATACTTAGCACTTGCATTGGGCCGAAGAGATCCATATGAAGTAGTTGCAACACAGACAAAATAGAGTTTGTCATTTTAGAACGATGTGGTAACTTATGCTGCTTCCCCTTAGCACATGCAACACACTTCTCAATTGATGTGAAGTCCTTGATGGGGAGGTTTCTAACATGCTTTCCCTTTGCCAGCTTGGTCAGATTCTTCATGTTGGCATGTCCCAGACGACGATGCCATAACAATGCCAGATTTTAATTTTGCTTTGAAATAAGAAAGGCCACATCAGATGGCGGAGGATTACCCATGTTCAGAAGATAAGAATTTCCTCGCCTAGGTGTACGCATCAAGACACACTCCTCAGGAATCTTGACTCCAGGTTTGAGAATAATACATTCCTTGCTATTGAACAACACAGAATATTATCGATCACAAATCTGCGAAACACTAAGCAGACTGTGTGACAACTCCTCCACATAATGCACATCAGAGAACGTTAGACTACCATTCTTCACCACACCTTTCTTGCTGATTTTGCCACCTACTCCACCAACAAAAGAAACACCTCCTCCATTGAAATCTTGAACCTCTTCCAAAAGTGATAAGTCTCTGGTCATATGTCGGGAGCAACCACTATCAATGTACCAGAGATTGTTGACAGTTCTTCTTAGCTGCCCCTACATGTATCAAAGATCAGTTAGAGTCGGGTACCCAGGCCATAACAGATCTGGGCACACCCTTGGAGTCAATGTAGTTGACTAATTTAAGGGACATTCCTGATTTTGACTCAGTTACACTCAAACTTTGAGTGTTGACTTTTGGTTTCCACAAAGTGTGTTTCTGAGGTTTTGACACATTGGTTGACTTCTTTACAGTTGCAGGTTTCTTTTGTGGAGATGTGACCCTTTTATCTGCACGTTCCTTGACAGGTGTCCACTCAAGTTTCAATTTTGTTTGTACAACTTGTTTTGTTTGAGAAACGTCTTTTGATTTAGAAACCTGTTTCTTAACCTTTGTTTTAGCTTTAGTTTGAGAAATCCTTTTTGTTTTAGGTACCTGTTTTTCAACAAGTTCAGATTTCATTTTATCTTTTCTTTGGTAAACTCCTTTAGGTGTGTAAGTTGGTTTTGGAGTTTTGGCCACATTCCATTTTTCATCAACAAGCTTTGTCACTGGAGTTTTAGTGTTTAAAACCTTAGACTGTTGAGTCTTCATTGGTTTTGAACTTTACTTCCCCTGAGACGTAGCTTGTTGTTTCTATTTTTTACTTCCACCTGTAATCATTTTCTGCAACATACTAGTCCGTGGGTTTTGTGGATAGTATGGTTGATAAGGTCTATTTAAACAATTTGCAGCAAAATGCCCTGGTTTTCCACACTGAAAACAATTCATAAGTCTAAGCCTATTCACATGGCTACAAACATACGAACGTCTTGGGTATGATGACTTCCATTCAGGCTTATCATCCCATCTATGTATGAAATGTTTTGTAACCTTTTCAGGTTGTGTGATTAAACAAAACTGTTCTGATTTTGACTTGTTCGTTCGGTTGAAAGTAGACACAACCTGGGGATAAGGAACTAGAAACATGTTTTGAAGACATAGGAAACATTAATTGTTTTGACTTCATTAGAATTAGAAACATGTTTTGAAGACATAGGAAACATTAATTGTTTTGACTTGGACGCATTAAGTTCAGACACAGATGCCAAAACATCGCCCTTAGGTAAATCAGAAATTAAACTACTAGACTCATGAAACGCTTTGACTCTCAAGCATTCGGCATCCTTCCCAGAAACATCTTTGATCCCTACTTCATCTGCACATGAAACAAAAACATCAGAAGGACTAACATTATCATTTAATGATTCCTGGGATGGACCCGGTTCACATATGAGTGTCACCGATTTATTCTGATTACCCAAACCATAGGTCATATGTATCTCATTTTCTAACTCCTCTTTAGTCATGGGTTTCACACCAACTAGAACGCTATCTATGGGAGGTCCTGCTTTATGCATTTCTGATTTAGATCTATCTACATGATCCTCCTCATAGATCATACCTATTATATCTCTAGACACAGGTTGAGGAACACTATTCTTATTTTTTTCAGAAAAGCTAATTCCTATTCTTCCTTTATCCTTACCAAATCGAACATCAGTTAGGCAGGTGGACAAAGCCTAACCAGCTTCGAGCATTCTTTTGTTTCTCATCTGATTTACATCTAATTTCACTTGTAACTCATTGTTCTGATGTTTGAGTTCATCTACCTGCTTCCTAAGCTCAGCTATTTCTAACTTAGCATTATCATACAGGACTTTGAGTGGCAAGGGCTTGGTATTTCTCTATATCTAGTTTTTGTGCTTTGACTTTCTCCTCACTGTTTTCCCGTCTTCCCTTAAACAAACTTCTAGAGCATTGCATATCAAATAATTCTATCTCACTATTCTTCCAAAGTTGTCTAAGGCCAGGAATTAAACGTGCACAAGTGGGATTAGTACATACCTTTGTGTTGTCGACCTCGGCGGAAAATGCTTCCTTGTCTTCAACCAGGTTCTCCTGCTCATCTCTTGACTTCTCCTCAGTGACCACAAATGAATGCTCCTCTTCATCATCATTCTCCATCTTAGCAATCATAGTACGAGTTAGACTGAGTTCCTTTACCTGCGAAGCCCATTGATATTCCCCACAATCCTGCACAACCAAGGCCTTTGTCTCTGCCTTTCCCTTACCATCTCCAGCTTTCTTCTCTTCTAGTCTCTCCTTATTTGGTTTAGTACATTCCCTTGCAAAATGTCCGTACTCATCAAAGTTGAAACATCTGAGCTTGCTCTTATCAAAACCCATTCGTATCTTATCCTGATCCTTCCAGACATTCCTTCCAGTTGTTGCCATAAACTTCTTGGCGCGGAAAACTGCCATTGCCATTTGCCAGGAGACATCAAGCATTTCCACATCCTCAGGATTAATCTGGTTCAGTTCACCTGACAGCATCTTAGCAGGCACCAATGTTCCAGCCATAAGGGCATGATAACTATTCATAAATCCCATTCCAAGTGCAAAGTTGGGATCATTTGTGGCATTTGCCTCATCAGGATTGACCGTTCCACTAGAATTTGCTTGAGATCGAGCCACAAAAGCAGTTAACTTTATGTTTGAACTTGAATCATTTGCCGATGAACTTCCAGCCTGTTTTGGACCTACTTCTTCAAATAGGAGTTCCTGATTCAGCTTTCCTGCCATGCTAAGTGAACTTAGATGATTCAGCTTTCTCTGTTTATCATCAATCATCTTTGACTTCAGTTTGTTAATTAGCTCATCAACAGTTAACTCATCCAGCTTGTTGTTGTCTTTGATTATTGAAATGTTTGTATTCTAGGACTTGGGCAAACTGTTCAAGAGTTTCAGATTTTTATCCTCCAGACCGGGTTCAACGTCGTAGCTTGACATCTCAGTAATTAAGGACACAAATCTTTGAACTTGAGCTTCAAAGGACTCTCCTTGAATGTGATTGAACAAGTTGAACTTCTGCTTCAGCATCTGTTTACGGCTTGCCTTGATATCTGGATTTCCTTCATATGCAACCACCAGAGCATCCCAGAGTTTCTTTGTAGTCATGTACTTCTTAAACCCTTATGCAATCTCCGGAGTCAATGCCATTGTCATGATAGCATATGCTCTATCATCCTTGTTGCATTTTTCCCAATCATCATCCGAGTATTCTGCTTCAGTTTTCACCACTCCAACTTTTCCTGCTTCAGTGTGAGTAGGAATGAATGGTCCATTGACAACTGATCTCTAAAGTCTCAGATCAACACTTTTCAAATGGTTCTAAAATCTGTATTTCCATTCAAGGAAGTTATCAGCAGATGTGAGTCTGGGAGGATGGGTAGTCGATCCAATCTCAAAGTCCAGTTTTTGGTACATGCTAGGTTCAAAATCCATCACGAAAGCTTAGGAAAAATTAAGAAAATGAGGTCCACAAGTGTTTCCGATCGTAAACACCAATTTACGATAATGACACGCTTGCAGATCGTAAACAGAATCGTGAACACCTCCGGGTCGTAAATGTGATCGTGAATCTGATTCCGATCGTAATCCCTGTCGTAAACTCTTCCGGATCGTAAACACTGTCGTAAACAGTTAAAAATCGGATCTTGAAGTTGTAAACCCCTTTTTATCAATCGTAAACGTCCAAAGTTTGTGTCTTGATGTCATAAACTCCAAAATCACTGAAGAACACCAGTCGTAAACCCCAAGAACAGCCCAGAAATTGTCGGAAATACCAAAAAACAGCAGCAAGCTTCCACTTTTTCCAGCCAAACACTCGAATCTAATATCGTGGAACCTCGAATCAGATGATTCTCAGCTGTTATACCAATTGTTGGTCCCGAAACAACAATCGTTCACGATATCGTAAACACAAACAAGTGCGGAATCCTTGTTTGTGAGTGATTCGACAAGAAGATGATGAAAGAGACTTGATATGAGATGAACAACAAAGCGACACAATCAAATCTTGAATGAAACTTAATCAATCTTCTATTAGCACGAGTTCACGATCGTAAATACAAGAGGGGGGCACAAAATCATAATCGAGAACTAGTCATAAACATGAATTACATGGGTATTTATACTACCCTTACAAACACCCTAGCCATATTCCTAAACCCAATAAAGAGAACTGACCCATCAAGCCCAAATCGGAAACACCTTAAGCCCAAGACCAATAAAGCCCACTTCTCTAATGTTCATGCCTCACTAAGTATAGCCCAACACACATACATTATTATTTCTAACTTTGTTGGGGTGTGGATGACAAGAATGCTCTAGCTACTTAATACCAATAATTGCGTGTAAATAACTGTTTCCTTTTAAATTTAATAAATTCATTACTTTGTTTCTAACCATTCAGAAGGTATGCTAATAACAGCTACGGAACCTTAAAAAGAAAAACTAAAACTAACAATGCGACCAAATTACACATTCAAGTCCAGGTGGATGATATTATTTTGGTGCAGGTAGCTCATGCCTTTGGATATATCAATTGCTATTTTCAGTAGCAAAGGAAGTTTAAAAGTACCATAGCTGTTGAGGCTATGCATTGAGGTCATGTACATGGTGCTACTTGAGGTGTAAATGTCTTAAAATTAAGAAATTTTACATGACCATAATACCCTTACACCAATATGCATTATAATGTACTATACATAGAATAAACAAAAAGTAACTTCTTATACTTCCCGAATTGAGTATGCCCATGTAACTTTTTTTTTCAAAGAATGGAAATGATGAACATGATTACATGAAATTTTATGCTCATACCTGATGCATTGAAATGAAAATAATAGGAATTCCTAGCACATAACTTGCAGTTAGGGTATGACCAAACAGAGCAGCAAATGCAAAGTCTGTGAAGATTGTGGTAACTGTTGATAAAAAAACCAAATTTGTATCTGCATGACAAAAAAGAAAATTTAAGGTAATAACTTATAATCAATTAATTATGCAAACTTGTGCAACCAGAGAACAACTAAAAAAACTTATAGACCAAAGCCCTCCTAATGGAATCTTAGTTATGAACATTACTATCTTACTTGTATATTTAAAGAAAAATAAGGATTAAATCCCCTACCCTGCATTACCTATAATCAGGCATGGTAGCTTTTGAATGTCCTTGTAGTATACCAACAAAGACTGCCAAGAAAAAAATGCTTCTCAACCCCTCTCAACCGGAACAACAAAGAAAACCCCAGCTAAACAGACTCAAATACAATCATCCTCATTAGCTGGATCTTTCATATCTGGATCATCCTTTGAAGATGATTACACTAAAAAGCAAAAGATGCAAAAAGTCATATGGGAAGAAGTCAGAGAACTGCAAGAGAAACTACTCAAAAGAGAAGAGGATAGACCCATAATGAGACCCCTATCAAGAAAAGCTTTTGACAGGACCATTGGAATATCAATTGAGGAAGATCCAAACTACACTATTCCTATGATTATTGAGTTCATAAAGATCAAGGCACAACCTATAACAAAACACCTATGGGTAGATCACTTCAACTGTTACAGAATAAAGACAAATGATGAAAGCATAAAGGAATTCACCGAAAAGACCTACAACAATTTAACCCAATACAGTTGGTGTCATTTATAAGGTACTTCTTAAGTCAACCCTCAAACACAGGAAGGGTAAGCACTGCTTTATACCAAGGAATTGAAGCTGGTAAAAGGATGTTCAGAAGACAAGCACATATGGATGTCGAATTAGCAAAAGGATCCAACATCCCTCTACTGTTTTTAACAAAGCCAAATGAGACTATCCCTCCCGAAGTCTCATGGAGAAGATCCGCGTAAAACCGAGATACGATCTTACTACTGCATGCTTTGATCAATGTAATGAACACAAGATGTAAATAAGAGAATTCTTATTGATCACTTGAAGATACAAAGAAGACTCTCTCTATTTTCTCTCTCTAGAAAACACACATAGAAGAAGAAGAATGACAAAAGTGTTAAGCTAACATTCTAACACATGGTATTTATAGTTAGTGACATACTAACCTACGTACCAACTGGCGTACCATTTGGTACGTGCGTACCAAATGGTCCGGCGTACCAGATGGTATGTCACCTAGAATGTTGCCACTACAACACACAGACTTGCTATAATCTAGATACAATACACGAGACACATCATAGCATATGTATATGCTCTAACAAACTCCCCCTTAACGTGTAGTGTATCTATATTCTAACTAAACTTCTATCTTTAATCTTCAACATTGTTGCATCCGATCTTTGATTTGAAATCTTGTCAGAAATAGAGCTTGCATGG
Source organism: Deinandra increscens subsp. villosa (assembly GCA_039602395.1). Lineage (NCBI taxonomy): Eukaryota > Viridiplantae > Streptophyta > Magnoliopsida > Asterales > Asteraceae > Deinandra > Deinandra increscens. The sequence continues at coordinate 48,660,399 of JBCNJP010000009.1, read as the reverse complement.
ATGGATCACTCTTGAATCATCTTTGGTCTTCAAGATCCACTTGTGAAAAATATAACAAACTCCCCCTTTCACCATGCTTGAGTCTTGACATACATAACCTGCAATTTCAAAAGACAAGAACGCGGTTTCCTTTTTCTTTTGAAAACTTAATTTAATCTTGGCACAAAACTTCTCTTCGAGAATCCAAGATAAGTTTTTGGAATTTGATTTCGTATCACATGTCGATCGGTCGAAAACAAATAAGAAATAAAATCTTTTTGGCTTTTTGAAACTTTATCTCAAAACACACCGAAAATCTTTTTGGACTTTTCAGATATGAAACATAAATGCAATACAGTATCAGACACTATTTTTTTCTTTTGCAAGAAAAATCACAACTTAGGATCATATTGAACATGACATGTTCAACTACATTTCAATTTCAATTACTTCAGCACATAAGTCATGTCGATTACTGGTATAATTTATCCATCTTAAACTCAGGCACAATCATACTCATAACATCTGGATATGTTATTAGTATTGATTAGATTGCTTTGACCAGTGTACCCACACTATCAGACATACTCAGATATGTATTTTCTTTTATATCACACTTTGTGATTTCATTTGTGATTTAACCATATAACAATTGTACTCATGATTTAGTCAACTGTGTTCCATGCAAAAAGAAATAAGAACGTTAAATCGTCTACCTTAAGGTCGATCTTTCGATACGCAGATAAGGCCTCGGATTTAACATAATAAGAAAATAAAACAAGTTGAAATTGTATAACCCAACAACAATCAGGTCGGTCTCCCGTACACGCAGAGAAAGTCCGATGAGTTATACGAAACACCAAAGAAAATAAAGCAGAACGTCAAACGAACAACAATTAGGTTGATCTTTCGATACGTAGAGAAAGTCCGATCGTTTGACAAAATAAAGAAAATCAAACAAATTTAAATCTTTGTAAAATGAACACATGTATACACAGTGACTTCTCATTTTTCTTTTCCACATATCTTTTTCTTGATATATCATGAGATATGCATCAAGATGTTGTCCACTTGGTCAAGCATTACTATTTAATGTATATCACATTTGAATACTTTCTGATATAATGTCGAGCCTACCAAGCACATCGAACAATGATCTTATGGCTTTTTCATCTAATTTATCCATGAGTCAGACACGTAAGCCAATGTACCATCATTTCCCAATCATGTCGGATACAATTTCTCATTTTCCAATGTTTTTGTATTTTTCTATTTTTCAATGTTTTTGTATTTTTCTATTTTTCAATGTTTTTGTATTTTTCTATTTTTCAATGTTTTTGTATTTTTCTATTTTTCAATGTTTTTGTATTTTTCTATTTTCTCCCCCTTAAAATGAAAACCTTATTTTTGGATTTTTCATTTTAACAAAAAACACAAAGACACTATTTTTGGTATGTTCAATTTTCTCCCCCTAAACTACATACGAAATGTAAAAGAAAGAAAATTGACCTTTCGACATGGATACCTTGCAGTTTTAGCTTTCAGACAAAAACAGTTTTTTTTAAATTTGATATTTCTTGAAATTTAACTAAATCAGCAGAATACTCCTCCATCAGCAACTTTTCAATCACCGATAGGTCTTCTAGAAGTACCTGCACACTGGTCAAACACGTTAGTTTATAAATGACCCGAAGCGAATCGCTTCTGTCGACCAGTATCTTGGTTTCCTTTCGAAACCACTTTAGGTTTCCAGATTTGTTGTTTTGGTTAATCAGTATCTGACGAACCAGTCACAGTCGATTGTGACGAACAACATACATATGGAATATGTTGAAAACAAGGAATAAATCTTCCTTGAGTTTTGAAAAATGTAGGTTGTGAATATTCATCAAATACTCTGCCATATTCATCAATGAAATGCTGTTTGGCAGATTTACCAACATGTGGAACCTTTCCTCTTTTTGATGTAGAACCATCAGAAACTGGACAATCTTGTGCCATATGCCCCTTTTGTCGGCAATTATAACACAAGCGATTGTTTACATTTCGCCTTTTGGGAAGTTGCAAAGCTTCACAAACATCAACATCTCCAAAATGATCATAAAAATAATCGAATACCTGATAGCAATGATCATGAACCCATTTGGATTTCGGGCTCTCTGGAGTATAATTTGAATCTCTAGAAGAAAACTTAGCAGTTTGTTTCTTCTTGGTCTTTGGAGCATCAGCAGATTTGATAAAAACCTCAGCTATTTTCTGAGAATCCACACAGTGAAGTGGAAACTCCATATCAGAGAATATTTGATCTGAGCCTTTGAGTATATAAAATCTCTCCGGTTGAACCTTTTGAGCATGAAAAATCTCTTTCTTCACTTGCTTCATACTGACTTTCTTCCAGTTTTGTTGTTTTTGAACCTGAGAAGTATTCACTTTAACCTGTTTCTTTTGAAATCCCAAACCTATATGGTTTCCAAAAACCTTCTCTTCTGAACTAGATGTTTTATGCCCGGTCTTTGCAAGACGTAAAAACTCTGCTTTGATCTTGGTAATATCCCTAGGAGCATCAACAATAGTTTCAACAATATCAGTTGTTGAACTTGCAGATTTCTCTTTGCCATTAGATAAAAAGCCAGACACAACCTTTGTAACTTCAGAATTTTCAACATCCTTGCCTTTGTTCGCTCTCTTTTCTTCAACAGATTTGGAAGCAACAAAGTCAGAATAATTACCAGTGTCAACCTTGTCTTTCAAATCATGAATTCCTTCTTTAAGACTTCCTGGTGATGACACAGTTTTATTGAACATCTTCTCAAAGTTGTCATCTTTGACCAAGAAACTTGTAAAAGATTGTGAATTAGTAACATTGTTCAAAAGACGTTTTGAATCAATGACTTCTACTTTCAAATCAGAAATCTTTTGTTGAGCTTCAGCCAACTCCTTTTCGGTTACAATCAGCTTCTTTGCCACTTTATGAGTTTCATACTTTTGAAATCTTAAATCATCTAGTCCAGCCCACAATTCCTTCTGCAGCTTATCTTCATTTCTTTTCTGAATATCTAAATTTGCATTTTGCAACTTGTTCACTCTAACCAACTCCCTCTTCTCATCAAGTAACTTTTCCATATCAAGCTGATAGGATTGAATCTTAATAGCTTGGTCATCAGAAAGTTTAGTAAGCGTATCAAGTCTGGACTTTGATTTGTCAAAAATATTTTGAAAATCATTTGCTGTATCTGCAGCATCATCCTTCCATTTGTTTGCTTCTTGAACTAATATAGCATTTTCTCCAGATAACTTTGTAACTTTCTGTTCAAAATCCTGTTTAATACTTTGAAATTTTGATTCTTTCTCAACAACCTCTGCTTGAAAATCTGAAAACTTTTCTTTGTGAAAAGATAAATCTTGAATTAGATCTTCTAACTTTTGTTGTTCATTTGCCAATTCTTTTATCCTTCTTTTATTTTCCTCAATAACAACCCATTTCCTTATCAATCCTTGAATCTTCTTTTCTTTCTGAGAACAAAACTCACAAACAGATTCATGGCCACTATTTCCAGAACCACTTATTTCAGATTCAGAATCAGTTACTTCTACTTCATCATCACTATGAACAACTTGAGCAATCAGAGCACGAAATGCAGACTCATCATCAAGTTCATCAGCAACCCACACATAATCTACATGCCAGGGTTTTGATGCAGAAGTAATAGCAGTTAAAGCAATTGGTTGAGAATCATCAGAAGTTTGTCCCCAGTTATATTGTTTATCAACTTGAGAAACTAAAGTTGTTGGAGGCTTTGATGAAGATGCATTTGTTTTTTAACATTCACGAGCAAAATGTCCAAAATTAGAACATTTGAAACATTTTGCCTTCGATTGATCTATTCCAACCTTACCATCCGGATTTAAACTTTGACAACCTGTCTTCTTTTTGAATCTTTTAACTCTTTGAGCTAACATCGTCAGTTGCCAATTGATATCCATTTGCTCAAGATTATCAGGATCAATCTGATCAAAATTTTCTTCAATCAGATTAGATGTTGTCAAACAACCATTCAGCAATCCATAATAGGAAGATAATAAAGCAGAAATTAATGCCAAATGTTCATCAGTTGTTTTTGCTGAAAATGAAGTCTGACTTGAATGATTTGGAATAGTGAAGTTACATCCTCTTGATGAAATTTCCAGAATTTCCTAAACCATGATCAGCAACAAAAGCTGTTTGAGGTGGATTTGATGAATCAACACCAAATGATTTAGACTTCGCATTGATACTTGCAGAATTTTGATCATGATACAATTCCGGATTCTGCAGTTGAGCAGTTGATTTATTTGATGTCATCATTTCCATTTCTCTAGCCTGAAGCTTTCTAGTTAAATCATGAAATGATAATTCAGAATATTCTTTGTCATGGGTAAGTAATAACACATAACTTTCCCACTTTTCCGGTAATGCTTCCATCAATTTCTCCTTCAATTCCTCCTCGGTCTTTTCAATTTTAACCACTTTCATCTCACTAATAAGATGTGAAAACCTTGAAACAAGAGCAGAAATATTTTCTTTTTCATAATGTTGAAAATTTTCAAATTCCTTCTTCAACACTTTTCGTCTACTCTTCTTGTATTGGTCATTGCCTTCACATCGAGCAGATAAAGCATCCCATAACTGTTTAGCTTTCTTGCAAGTGCTGAATTGATGCAACAGCTCAGTAGGTAAAGCCATGGTAAGATAACCATAAACTGTTTGTTCAAGCTCATAATTTTTTCGTTTATCCTTATCAAAATATTGAATTTCTTTATACTCTCCATCTTCAGTTGGACGTACATACAACGTTCGAATCGGAATCCACAAATCAATATTATTTGTGCTGATATATGCAGAAAAACGTTGCTTCCAATTTTGATAATCTTCCAACTTTAACACCTTAGGAACTTTCTGACTTGTTCCTATTTCATTATCAAAATTGAGCATAGCTTGTACTGTGCTTTGCATAGCTGCAAATGCTTGAAAATCAGACATTTTTCCACCAAAAATGATACTTCAAAACTTCAAACTCAAAAACGAAGGTCTTCCAAGCAGATTTTGGGGGTCAAACCGGAGGGTACTAGCCGTTAGGCACTAAAAGTCTAGATCTCGTCGAGACGAACGTTTTGGCCGGTAATAGTTCCCGTAACTCTTAACGGTTCTCAAGTTACGTCAGTTTTAGTGAACACATGTATTCTACCAGCGTACCAAAAGTTTCTCAACGTACCAAATCTGGACCAATCAAATTAGCGAACCAAATGAACCTCCAACGTACCAGTTTAACTCACGTACCAGCAGCGGACCAAAAACCCTCAACGTACCAGAAACTGGTACGGCGAACCAAATGGTACGGAGTAATCGTCAACGAAACAGAAAATAACCGCCACGGACCAACTTGAAGATTGTCTTGCGTACCAGAAACGGACCAGCGGCGTACCAGATTGTTCTTCGAGCGTACCAGAAACGTACCAAACAGAAATTGACGGATTTTCGCGAATTTTGACAATTTGGACTGGAATTTGCTTCAGAAAGGTGCGAAAACTCACTAGGAACACTCAGAAATCATTTTTTTTTACCTCGGAAACACTCGAAATTGGAAGAATTTGATGAAAAACCTAATAAACCCAAACTTTCTCTCTAAAACTCCGAAAATTGATCAAAAACACAGTAGTAGAGCAACCAAATGCTCTGATACCACTTGTAAAACCGAGATACGATCTTACTACTGCATGCTTTGATCAATGTAATGAACACAAGATGTAAATAAGAGAATTCTTATTGATCACTTGAAGATACAAAGAAGACTCTCTCTAGTTTCTCTCTCTAGAAAACACACACAGAAGGTGAAGAATGACAGAAGTGTTAAGCTAGCATTCTAACACACGGTATTTATAGATAGTGACATACTAGCCTACGTACCAACTGGCGTACCATTTGGTACGTGCGTACCAAATGGTCCAGCGTACCAGATGGTATGTCACCTAGATGTTGCCACTACAACACACGGACTCGCTCTAATCTAGATACAATACACGAGACACATCATAGCATAGGTATATGCTCTAACAATCCGGTACAACATTTCTCAGCCCAATCTCTGGTATATGCTTCAAAGATCACTCTGAAGAAAGAAGATGCTTCAGGCTAAAAGAAAAACAAAAGTATACAAATCTGGCCTTAGAATTCTTCCTGTTCATTCTAGAGAAATGCAAGACTAACAATAGCGGCACCAAGGAAGTCATCAAAGCAGAAATTGATGCCCTGATAAAAGAAAGAACTGTCTTCAAAACCCTACTGGAAGAATGTACTACAGAGTACAACTTTGAAATTAACTCACTCACTGGTAGGGGAAAAATCAGATAAGAATTGTAAATTTTAAATTATAGTAGACAAGACTTCTTTTGTTTTTCGTAAAAAGATCAATGAAAATGATCTATGCATATGTTACTTTCTCTTTTTGTTTATTTTCTTCAAATACTTAGGAGGAGATTGTTAGAACACAGTATTAGAAGAAAAGATAAGATATATCCTTAAAAGAGAAAGGATATGAAAGTCTGTATGAATTACAGATTTCTGCATGATTTCTGTACTCATACAGAACTACTTCGGAAATTCCGAAGTAGTTCTATATAGACTAAATTCTATAGAAATCCTCATTTCTGTTGAAGGCTTCTAATGGGAAGCATCAATAGTCTTCAAAGAAGAGTCCTGAAGAAGTTCTGAACTATCAGAAAATAAAGATTACGAGAAGAACAAATTCTACATTTGTGTGAAGAACAAGCAAAATGAATGTAAACTTGGCATTGATCACGAAAGCAGTTGAAGACAGTTGAAAAAGAGATAAATTGAATATCTTAAATTTATCTCTATATACTCTGACACACTCCAAAATCAATCGTCCTCAACTACCTTATCCAAATGCAACTTGCTACATCTTTCTATAAATAGCAAGCTGACTTCACCAAACAGAGCAAGACATCAAGCATACAATTTAATATATTCTCAAAGCAATTACAACATCACTCCCATAGAAAAGTTATTTCTGTTGATACATAGTTATACTATAAACTCGTGTAAACCATTATTTACATTTGAGATATACAGAATAACCCTTTTATGAATTGCTGTCTTCCAATTTGATTTACTTTTCTGTAACTTGTTTATCTTGTTTAAATCAAATTGTGCCAACATTGTTGAAGAGCCCCTCACGGGACCCAACAAAAACCCGCACGATGAAATAAAACAAGCATATATACCAATCTTGATATTTGAATTGAAAAGGTTATCTGCCATATGAACACAAAAAAAGTTGGATACTTATATACCAATTCTGCAAATTGAAATGAAACAAGCATAAATCTGAATAACACATCAAAAACTGAAAACATTTAACCAAATCAACAGAAGCAGATTATTAGTTTTCTATAACCTGTAAATTCAATATGATTTAGGTGCAAGTTCAAAACCTGGTATTCAAGAAGCTGCATTGTTGATCAAGACAGAGAGCAATCCTTTATTAAATATGCAACAAAAGGTGACCAATTAAAATACCAAATAAAACACATCAGCCACCATAAACTTTCATTGAAAAATAAATCAAGATAAAATGGCAACAGACAACATAGAACAAAAGATTCTAGTACAATTATGAGGTATGAAGGATAATTAGTGATATTAAATGACAACAGAACAATTTCAGCTTACAATTTATAATAGAAATAAACAACTCTAGCCTCTGAAATTTGCACATATTCTATCCAAAACATTAACCCTCCATCAAAAAACACATCAAGCCGTAACTGAAGAGATGTCAGCAGAAAATGTTAAAAACAAATAAATAAGCTATTAATTAGAAGAAAAACACAACAAAGAAAAAATAAAAAAAATAAAAAGAAGAAGATTACTCATAGCAAACCCATGGAGCAGGAGAAAAGCAACCACAATGGACTAAATGATGTAAACCTGCAACAATAAACAAAGTGTTAGAGCATATTCCTATGCTATGATGTGTCTCATGTATTGTATCTAAGTGAGCGTGTCTTAGTGTGAGTCATGGGGTCAACATACCATGGGCCGTACCAAATGGTCCGCAGTAACATTGGTACATGCGTACCAAATGGTTCGCCAGTTGGTACGCAAGACTTAAAGTTGACACTATAAATAGATCATGTTAGAATGATAGCTTAACACTCTGAATCATTCTTCACCTTCTGTGTGTGTTTTTTAGAGAGAGAAACTGAGAGCTTTCTTTGTATCTTCAAGTGATCAATAAGAAAACTCTTATTTACTTCTCGTGTTCACTAGATTGATCAAAGCATGCAGTAGTAAGATCGTTTCACGTACTTACAAGTGGTATCAGAGCAATCCAGGTTGCTCTACTACTGTGTTTTTGATCAATTTTCAAATTCAAGTGAGAGAAAGTTTGGGTTTTAGTCGTTTTTCATCAATTTCTCCCTATTCTGAGTGATTTCGAGGTCTATAATGATTTCTGAACGTTCCTAGAGTATTTTCGTACCTTACTGTTCCAAATTCCAGTCTCAAAAGTAAAAAAATTCGAAAAATAAGTCGATCTCAGTCTGGTACGCTGCTGGTACGCTCAATGATGATGATGGTACGCCGGATGAACATACTGGTACGTAGGCAATCTTCATAGATTTCTGGTACGTTGGTTGTTGGTACGCTAGGCAATCTTCATCATTGGTACGCGAAGGTTATTTTCTGGTACGTTGGTAGTTACGCCGTTCCAAATTGGTACGCTGCTTGGTTTGGTACGCAGCTTAGCTTGGTCTGCTGATTTGGTCTGGTACGTAGATTGGTACGTTGGAAGATTTTGGTACGTTGAGAAGTTTGGTCCGCTGGCAGAAAAGTGGTCTTCACTAAAACTGACGTAACTTGAGAACCGTTACGAGTTACGGAACCCAATACCAGCCAAAATGACCGTCTCGGAAAGATCTATACTTTTACTTGCCTAACGGCCAGTACCTTCGGTTTTGGTACTTAAATCCGATATTAAGACCCTCGTTTTTGAGTTTGAAGTTCTTGAAGCATCATATTTCAGAAAAGATGTCAGATTTCCAAGCATTTGCCGCTATGCAAAGAACGATGCAAGTTATGCTTAACTTTGATAACGAAATTGGAACAAGCCAAAAGTTCCCAAATTGTTAAAGTTGGAAGATTATCAAAATTGGAAGCAACGCTTTTTCGCCTATATCAGCACGAATGATATAGATTTGTGGATTCCAATCAAAAAGCTTTATGTACATCCAACTGAAGCGGGAGATTTAAAGAAGTTCATACTTTTGATCAAGCTGAGAGAAAACTCTATGAGCTTGAACAAAAATATTTTAGAGATCATACAGTGGCTTTACCAACTGAGTTACTATATTAGTTTAGTACATGCAAGAAATCAAAACAATTATGGGATGAATTATGTGCATGGTGTGAAGGCAATGATCAATACAAGAAGAGTCGGAAGAAAGTGCTGAATAAAGAATTTGAAAATTTTCAACATTATGATAAGGAAGATATTTCTGCTCTTGTATCCATATTTTCACATCTGATAAGTGAAATGAAAGTGGTTAAAATAGAGGAGACAGAAGAGGAGTTGAAGGAGAAATTGCTAGAATCCCTACCATCAAAATGGGAGAATTATGTCTTGTTGCTGACTCATGACAAAGAATATTCTGAATTATCATTTCATGATTTAACCGGAAAGCTTCATGCTAGAGAGATGGAGATGATGACTTCAAACAAGTCCACTGCTCAATTACAAAATCCTGAACTATATCATGGTCAAATTCTGCTAGTCTTATTGTAAAATCTAAATCATTTGGTGTTACTTCATCAAATCCACCTCAAACAGCATTTGTTGCTGGTCATGGATCAGGAAATTCTGAAAATTCATCAAGAGGGTGTAATTTCATTGTTCCAAATCATTCAAGTCAGACTTCGTATTCTGCAAAAACACCTGATGAATATTTGCCATTAATTTATGCTTTATTATCTTTATATTATGGATTGCTGAATGGTGGTTTGACAACATCTAATTTGATTGAAGAAGATTTTGATCAGATCGATCCGGATAATCTTGAACAAATGGATGTTAATTGGCAACTTGCAATGTTAGCTCAAAGGGTTAAACGATTTAAGAAGAAGATCGGTTTCCAAAGTTTAAATCTGGATGGCAAGGTTGGAATAAATAAATCAAAGGCAAAATCTTTCAAATGTTCTAATTTTGCACACTTTGCTCTTGAATGTTCAAATTCAAATGCTTCTTCATCAAAGTCCACAACAACCATAGTTTCTCAAGTCGATAAACAATATGATTGGGGATAAACTTCTAATCCTCCAATTGCTTTAACTGCTATTACTTCTGAGTCAAAAGTACAAACATCGAATGAAGGTTATGATTGGGCTGCTGATTATCCTGATGAGTCTGGATTCTTGGTCAACTCTGCGTTTGTTGCTCAAATCGTACAAAGTGATGACGAAGTAGATATAACTGATTCTGAATCTAACATGAGTGGTTCTGGAAATAGTGGCTATGAGTTTGTTTGTGAGTTTTGTTCTCAGAAAGACAAGAAGATTCAAGAATTGATAAAAGAAAATGGGTTGTTGGTTGATGAAAATACAAGAAAGATAGAAGAATTGGCAAATGAACATAAAAAGTTGGAAGATGTAATTCAAGAGTTCTCATCTCAAAAGGAACAATTTCAGTTTTTCAGGCAGAGGTTGTTGAGAAAGAATTAAAATTTTAAAGTGTTGAAAAAGAGTTTGAACAGAAATTTACAAAATTATTTGAAGAAAATGCTGAATTACTCAAAGAGGTAAACAAATGGAAGGATGAAGCTGAGGATACCGCGAATGATTTTTCAAATCTTTTTGACAAATCAAAGTCCAGACTTGATACTCTTACTAAAATTTCTGATGAACAAGCTGCTAAGATTCAATCCTATCAGGTTGATATGGAAAAGTTGCTTGATGAGAAAAGGGAGTTAGTAAGTGTGAACAAAGTGCAAAATGCGAATTTGGATATTCAAAAGCGAAATGAAGACAAGTTAAAGAAGAATTGTTTACGGAGCTTGATAATATGAGATTGCAAAAATATGAAACTTACAAGGTGGCGAAGAGATTGATAGCTGCTGAAAAAGAGTTGGCTGAAGCTCATCAAAGAATTTACGAATTAAAGTTTGAAGTCATTGATTCAAAACGTCTTTTGAACAATGTTACTAATTCCTAATCTTTTATAAGTTTCCTGGCCACGGATGAGAATTTTGAGAAGATGTTTAACAAAACAGTATCGCCATCGGGTAGTCTCAAAGAAGGACTTCATGATTTGAACGACAAGGTCAAGACTGGTCATTATTCTAAGTTTGTTGATTCCAAAATTGTTGAAGAAAAGAATGAGAAGAAAGAAACGATTGCTGAAGCTTTTAAAGTTCAAAAGGTTGTGTCTGATTCTTCATCTGATGGTAAAGAGAAATCTGCAAGTTTATCAGCTGTTATTGCTGAAACAATTGTTGATGCTCCAAAAGATATCAACAAGATCAAAGCAGAGTTCTCTCGTCTTGCAAAGAACGGGCATAAACCATCTGGTTCGGTAGAAAAGGTTTCGGGCAAACATAAAGGTTTGGGGTTTCAATAGAAACGGGTTAAAGTTGATGCTTCTACGGTTCTACAACCACAAAATTTGAAGAAAGTTCATTTGAATCAGGTTCAGAAAGATGTTTTCAAAGCTGACAAAGTTCAACCGGAGAGGTTTTACAAACTCAAAGGTTCGGAACAAAGATTATCTGACAAGGAATTTCCACTTAACTGTGTGCATTCTCATAAAATAGCTGAGGTCTTTATCAAATCTGATGGTGCTCCAAAGATAAAAAAGAAACAAACTGCTAAATTTTCTTCTGAAGGTTCAACTTCTACTCCAAAGAGCCCGACATCCAAATGGGTTTATGATCATCGTTATCAGGTATTTGATTCCTTTTATGATCATTTTGGAGATATTAATGTTTTCTGAAGCTTTGCAGATTCCCAAACGGCAACATTGTAAACAATCGCTTGTGTTATAACTGCCGATAAAAAGGGCATATGGCACAAGATTGTCCGGTTTTTGCTGCTTCTACATCAAAAAGAGGAAAGCTTCCATATGTTGGTAAAATTGCCAAATCAAGATTCATTGACGAATATGGTAGAGTATTTGATGAATATCCACAACCTACATTTTCAAAACTCAAGGAAGATTTATTCCTCGTATTCAAAATGTCCCATATGTAAGTTGTTCGTCACAATCGACTGTGACTGGTTCATCAAATACTGATTTACCAAAACATCAAAACTGGAAACCTAAAGTGGTTTCGAAGGTCGACCAGAAGCGATTCACTTCAGGTCATTTATAAACTGACGTGTTTGACCAGTGTGCAGGTACTTCTAGAAGACCTATCGGTGATTGAAAAGTTGCTGATGGAGGAAAATTTTGCTGATTTAAGTTAATTTACAAGAAATTTCACATTTCAAAACTGAAATTTTTCTGAAAAGCTAAAATTGAAAGGTATCCATGTCGAAAGGTCAATTTTCTTTCTTTTACATTCCGTATGTAGTTTAGGGGGAGAAAATTGAAAAACCAAAAATAGTGTTTGTGTTTTTGTTAAAATGAAAAATCCAAAAATAAAGTTTTTATTTTAAGGGGAGAAAAAAGAAAAATACAAAAACATTGAAAAACAGAAAATATAAAAACATTAAAAAATGAGAAATTGTATCCAACATGATTGGGAAATGATGGTACATTGGCTTACGTGTCTGACTAATGGATAAATTATATGAAAAAGCCATAAGATCATTCTCTGATGTGCTTGGTAGACTTGACATTAAATCAGAAAGTATTCAGATGTGATATTCATTAAATGCTAATACTTGACCAAGTGGACAACATCTTGAAGCGTATCTCAAGATATTGAAAAGATGTGTGAAAAAGAAAAATGAGAAGTCACTGTGTATACATGTGTTCATTTTGCAATGATTTAAACTTGTTTGGTTTTCTTTATTTTGTCAAACGATCGGACTTTCTCTGCGTGTTCACAAGACCGACCTGATTGTTGTTCATTTGACTTTGTGCTTTATTTTCTTTGGTGTTTCGTATAACTCATCGGACCTTCTCTGCGTGTACGGGAGTACCGACCTGATTTTTGTTGAGTTATATAATTTCAACTTGTTTTATTTTCTTATTTTGATAAATCTGAGGCCTTATCTGCGTATCGAAAGATCGACCTTAAGGTAGACGATTTAACGTTCTTATTTCTTTTTGCATGGAACACAGTTGACGATATCATGAATTCAATCACTATGTGTTAAAACACAAGTGAAGTCACAAGTGTGATATAAAAAAACATATCTGAGTATGTCTGATCGTGTGGGGTACACTGGTTAAAGCAAATCTAATCAATACAATAACATATCCAGATGTTATGAGTATGATTGTGCCTGAGTTTAAGATGGACAAATTATACCAGCAATTGACTTGACTTATGCGCTGAAGTAATTGAAATTGAAGTGTTGTTCAGCATGTCATGACCAATATGATCACAAGTTGTGATCTTTCTCGCAAAAGACAAAAATAGTGTCTGATTCAGTATTGCATTTTGTTTCATATCTGATAAAATCAAAAAAGATTTTAGGTCTGTTTGAGCATAAACATAGAAAAATCAAAAAGATTTTCGTTGTCTTTTGATTTAAAGTTTCAAAAATCCAAAAATATTTTTTTCTTATTTGTTTTTGGCCGATCGAGATGTGATACGAAATCAAATTTCAAATCTATATCTTGGATTCTCGAAGAGAAGTTTTGCGCCAAGATTAAATTATTTTTTAAAAGAAAAAGGAAACCGCGTTTCTGTCTTCTGAAATTGCAGGTTCTGTGTGTCAAGACTTAAGCATGGTGATAGGGTGAGTTTGTTATATCTTTCACAAGTGGATCTTGAAGATCAAAGATGATTCAAGAGTGTCTAGCCATGCAAAGCCCTATTGCTGACAAGAAAGTTCAAGTAGAAGATCAGATGCAGTGATGCTGAAGATTAGTTAGCATAGATACACTACACGTTAAGGGGGAGTTTGTTAGAGCATATTCCTATGCTATTATGTGTCTCGTGTATTGTATCTAAGTGTGTGAGTCATAGGGTCAACATACCATGGGCCGTACCAAATGGTCCGCCAGTTGGTACGCAAGACTTAATGTTGACACTATAAATAGATCGTGTTAGAATGATAGCTTAACACTCTGAGTTATTCTTCACCTTCTGTGTGTGTTTTCTTGAGAGAGAAACTGAGAGCTTTCTTTGTATCTTCAAGTGATCAATAAGAAAACTCTTATTTACTTCTCGTGTTCACTAGATTGATCAAAGCATGCAGTAGTAAGATCCATTCTTTTTAAGATGATACACAAAGGAAAAACAATGAACTGAAATTACACATCAATGAGCAAACTAAGAAGATACCAAACGAAAACCTACTAAAAAATCAGAATACAGATCCTACAGTCCAAGACTAAACAAAACAACGATTCATAATATTCATAATAAATAATAAATAAATAAACTATATGGCTTAAGTGATTAACAATTTAATATGAGAAATTGATATTGTTGAAGAAGCTTGAACCTTAAATAAACGTCATGAGCAAACAATATAATTTGGCAAGATGTCCACAAAGTAACCCATAAAATTTGTGATATGATAAAAGTGCAGGTAGATAAAATAATAAGATCAAAACCTAAGGAATTTCACATTGCCATCTGTGATTTGAATTCAAGGTAGAAAACTAAAAAACGGTTCCGACTTGAATTCAAATAGATCTACAATCAATCCTGAAAATTTTTCATCATCGCCATCCATGATTCCCGCTGTAAATCCTTCGGCTCTACGGATCTCTGCACGCAACTTAAATAAAAATACAATTGTTTAGATAGATCGAAATCAATCCTATTTGAGAGTATAACAAACGAAGAATTTGAAAGTTGTAGAGCATTTCCTATCAAGAATTGATAAGGTCAAAATCAAAGATGAACGTACGTACCAGTGTAACAAAATCATGGTGAGATCCGATGGTTATTTGTTAGTTGGAAATCCTTCAAACCCATCCTTATCCCAGAAGATTGTGTTGTCGTTGAAAATTTTGGGGATGATCTCTACACGTGCTCAACGAAAGATGGAAGGAGATGGTTATGAGATACTCGTAAGAGTTCACTATATAGGAAGGAAGGCAAACCGTTACCTTTCTTGATTGTTGGAACCTAAAACCTCCATCAACATCCTCGAATCCCTGCATTCTCGAGAAGGCAAACCCCGCCTCTTTGATTGGAGAAAGCAACCACCATCGTCCTTCTTGAGAAGGCACACCCTTTCCCCCTTTGGTCATTGAAGTCATGCGTGGTGCTCAAGGAGGCATTTTGGTTAATACCTATATTAACCTCAAATAAATGAACATAAATGAACGGCTGTTAATTAGTATGTTTGGGGATTTAGAATTGATGCTTTAAAGACTTGTACACATTGCATAACCGTTTGTACGCGTCTTAAAATTAAAAACCTTCCATGACCAAAGTACCCTTATAAGCAATATGCATTATATATAGTAATAGATAATAGATACCTAATAATATATTCTAATATATACCACATTCAAACTTCTCTATTTTACACATTTTCCATTCCCCTCTCTTGCGATCTCAGGTTAGTTCGTTGTTTTTGTCGAGCAAGGACACGAAGAAATGAAACCGGGAAGGAGTCTCCAGATGAATATACGCTTTCTTCTTCCCTGGGTTTATAGGTGGATTTGAATTTGATTTAGGAAAAGGTTTGTATATTTGTTTATGCGTTTTTGCTGTATAACATGTTCTTCTTTGTTTGTCCACGTTCAAATCATTTTCATATAAACCATGTTGTTTGAATTATTTAGGTTATCAATTCACAATTTGAGGCATCGTCCTTCTAATTTGGTCATTAAAATTTCTTTCCTTACCAAATTTTGTTTTTGCTTTAAACTGCAATCTCACTTTCTCTAAGATGTGTAGTATTTTCTATTTAAATGACTTGACCAAGCAACATGAAGGTGTAATAGAAGTTTCTAGCCTTTTCACTTCACAATGTCTGATTTCATCACTTTTGTGTTTTTTTTTCCTTCGAACATAACTAAATCATGTTATGTTAGAAAATAATATTGCAACTTCTCATTACTTTAATTTTATCATAAATCTTTAATGATATAAACTTTTTATCGTATTGCCTTTGAGAGTTTTACTCTTTAAGTTTATCTTAAACTTTTAATGAGTGAATAGAAAAGGATATTGCACATTCTTATTCCCTTTATTTTATTTTATTTTCCTTCTATTTTGACTTATTAAGAACACTTAAATGACCATTGGATGATTTTAGTGTTGGGTGTGAAGGCCTTTTGGGCCGGTTCATTATCAACAGGCTCATTTTAGGTCTTTAGTTGGTTTACCCTAATCTCATTTATTATTATATATATATATATATATATATATATATATATATATATATATATATATATATATATCTATTACTATATATAATACATATTGGCCAAGGACATTTTCGTCATATCAAAATATGCTTAATTTTTAAGACGCGTACAAACTAATAAGCATCATGTACAAGTCTTAAAGCAGCTAAAGTCTTAAACCCTAATCCTCTTCGACCCGTATATACTACTATCTTAATTTGCAGAAGCACGCATTGATTGCTTCGGCCTCTCTCTCTTCAGCGTGCTTGTAAACATCGATGCTGCTTTTGGTGTCTCCCTCCCCCATCGATTGGCCTTGAAATCAGCCCTCCCCTCGATTGGGTATATCCAGCCGCCTCTCTCGATTAGATACATATCACGCTTTCTCCAACAATATCGATTAGATGCATTTGAACGCCTGCACCATTAAAATGTTGTTGGAAACCTCTACAAATTCTTATCGCTGTCAAACGACCGTCGTCTTCCCACGAACTGATTATAGATGGAGAGAACCAAGCTATCTTCGAGCTATAGCTTCATCCAGGTAAGTTTTTGCCCTAATTTCGTTTTCTTTTTTCGTCTTTTTCGTTTTTGTGTATTGTTCGGTCTTCATTCATTGAACGCCCCTTCTGCTTCGATTTTCTGATTCCATCAAAGATTTTGGTTCATCGATTTTTGTTTTTCATTATTGTTCATCATGGGTATTGTTGATTCCATCAAAGATTTCTTTTTTCTGTATAGTATAGTCTTCTGGTTCACACATTCTGGTCTGATTGCAGAGTTCTTCATGGAGTTACAAAGGTAATTGCAGAGTTCTTCATGGATCACAGAGATATCAAGTCCTTTTCTCTATCCAAGAGAGATTTTGAAAGGACATGTAAGGACACTGATGTTATTAAGAATCAGCTGTTAGTTTCTTTTTATTTTCCAGCTCTAGATTAAATTTACGTATTACTAATCTTTATGTTATAAATTTTAATATTATATGCATCATTGAGTTCTTAGACATGAAATGGCCTTAGGACATCAAATAGTCGGTGAATTCTGGCTTTAAAAGATTGTTAAAATGGTGAAATACAAGTTGGTTAAAAAATTTATATCCAAAACCAGTTATTTGTAGCACACTATTATATAAACAAGCATCTATAACAAATATTTCTTTTTGTTCATGTTTGCAGCCGCATCTATTACTTTGCTTGAAATCTCAGATAGTAAGGTTATAAGCTTATATTTGTGAGTTAATTCAAGGCATACTACCAATTTATGATCCGAATGTTTAATTTAAGTCCAACATAGTGATAACATAGACCATAAAAAAATCAACTCTTTAAGTCTTGTTGTTTATGCCTTATTTTGTTTAGGTTTTTAGGTTGAATTGTATAGCATGCGCTCATGAATATAGATTTACATTTGTTAACAGATTTGAAATCCTTACATGGATTGGCTGTTTGTAGAAGGCATCGGTCTTGCATAATCCTTGCAAATTGTGGCTGTTGGTGGACATTACTATCCAAGGTAATTGATTCTTCTTATTTGTTGAGTTTTTCTTTCTATTTATCGATTGTGCACTGCGGTTTTTTGTTCTTTGTGTTGTCTTGATTTCTATTTTTTGGGGTATTTGATGGATCTCTGACTCACTTTTGGGTGTGTACATTACGACTCAAGTGAGATTTTGAATCTGAAGGGTGAGGTTCGGTCCTTTTGATTTCTATTCCATAAAAGTATATAACTAATGACTTTTACTATCTTTGTTTCTCAGATACCATGAATTACTGGATACCATGAATCTGAAGGGTGAGGTTCGGTCCTTTTGATTGCTATTCCATAAAGGTAGTCAAGTTTTTTTCTTTGTTTGTTTATATACATGTTGATTCCGACCTTTTTGGTGCTTGATGTTAACTTTTATACTTATCTCTTTACCGAACTGTTACAAATTACTTGGTTGTAGCATCGGAGAGAGTTTTGAGGAACACGACCAGCAGTAAGATGCCGATTGGTTTAACCAACAACTTATATATTATATGTACATAAAGATGATAAAAAAGAGTAAAGTGAAATTGTCTCATAAATCATTTTTTTGTGTCAATCATGTAAAATTTGTTGGTTTCACATGTGGGTCGAAATACTCAACTTTGAATGACAAAGTTTAGATTCAGGGAATCGTTGCAGAAAGGCTTAGGGTCCAAAGGCACTTTGTGGAAGATACATATGTGGTATTAAACAGCCCCTTGGTTATAACAAAGGTGCATAATGATCTTGGGGATTGGTAACAACTTGATGCTATGATCCCTCTACCATAGGTGAGTCTTAAGGACGTGTCAAGAGCAGAAATCGATTTTTTTTGCTTTGGGTTCATTGTGTTTCTATATTTTTGTGTTCGTCGATGTTGTTTTTATGATTCATGGTTTTCTTTCTTGGCAGGCCGTTCAGCTAAGCAAGTTTGATTATAGACTTTCTAACAAGTTAGATACTGATTTGCAGAAGCTTAGATGTAGGCCAAACTACCATGAATTAAAATTCACGGACCCTATAAATAAAATGGGTCAAGATTTTGTCAACTGAAGGAGGAAGATGGGTAAGCACTATGTTGCTCTACATCTGATGTAAGCACATGGTGTTTTTTAGGTTGCTTTTCACTTTAGCAAACATTGATATTATCATTTATAGAAGTGTCAGTGTCAGTCCATTTCCTTGTAAATGAATTAATTCGTTTAAGGCTCAAAATAGTAAACTAACTCTTAAATACATAAGATTATTAAAAGAAAATTGATTTGACTCAACTTTTTAGTTATTTGAAGATATTTTTAGTCCAGGTTCAATCTGTCCTAACATTTGCATAGGACGAGTTATTTAACGGCAAATTAACAGCCGCATTTAAGTTACTTTCAATATTTTTACTTATGCTTTTAAATAGATTTAAGTTACAGGCAAAAAAAAAAAATTTCAAACTGTCAATACACATTGAATCCATTGCTCTTTGGTTATATGAGAAGTTTGGTTCCACAATGTTAAATGATGTTTACGTACTATTTTTTTACAAGTTTTCATTGTCTGTCTTTATTGGTAATTTTAAATTTTTAATAAAAATTAGAGATATTAAACAGGTTATATATATGTCATCTTATGCAGTTTAACAAGGATATGGAGGTCATCACTTAAGCCATATGTCAAGAACAACAGATCGGGACGATTCTATTCAAACCAAAATGATTCTTCCAAGAAATATCTTCAAAGTTTACAAAACACTCGAGACTAAAATGAACTCTACGATCTAGCGGGTAAATTTATCAATGCAACCAGAAGAATCCTAGATCAGAAAATAAGAGCAACGATGAAGATGAACGATCGCTCGAAGAAAATATATGTGTGCTTCAAGAAGAAAAAAGGAAACCCCAAAAATGAGGGTTATATATAATCGACATCCAAAACAGCTCCGCGAAACTTCAAGTGCTCCAAACTTGTTTTAAGCTGGCCCCAAGCCCAAGCTCCAAGCCCAAGCTCCTAGCCCAGTTGCACCAAGCTTCAACCCATATTTAGCTCCAGCCCGATTCTCAAATGCAACAAATAAACGATATTGGTTAATGGTTAATACAAATATAATACACAAGCATATGAATTAAACATATAAGGCAATATGATATTTTAACACCCCCCCTTAATTCATATGCCAATTTCATCATACATAAATTTCTCAAGAAATTTTAGTAGATACCAACAAGTAAGATGAAACATAGCTCAGTGTTGAACATATTTGACTTTTTGAGGACATGAAAGCCACACCTAACATGAGAAGATATTTGTACAAGAGAAATTCGTTCTAAGCAACATGTGAATCTTAAATCCACGTTTAAAACAAGACTTGTATTGTATGAACAATACTTTGAAACACAACATTTTCGTGTTGATTTATTTTCCTTCCACTGAACCTCAAAATTTTATAAAAAAAACTTTGAGAAACCAATCCCAGTGATTTTGTTGATCAAAGAAAAAACAGTACTATAATCTTCCTAGTAGTTAGAGAAAGCTTTCTTAAAAGTCTTAATCAGATGAAAAACTTTAAATTCATCACTTTTAAGCAAATAAAGTCATGTCAATAGACTTGCAACAACTTTCAGTAAAGACAAGAAAAAAAAATTCAAAAAAATATACAGATTAACAAACAACAAAGACATCTGACCAGAAAAACATATTCTGATAATCACATAATCACATGATTTATTCAATCCATCTTATTAGAGTTTTAATATGACGGAAAATTGTACATCCGGTACAGAACCAAAAAAAACACATATATGATGAAACATTAAACAATTATCCGCAACAAAACAAGTTCGATAAAGAAAATAAATCAGATTCATATCTGATCAGAAAACATAGAATCACAAGATCCCACACTATCAGAAATATATCTAACAAGACAACCACACAAACATATTCCAAGTGAACAATACCAGAAACATATTTGAAAACAGCTCAGAATAAGTAAAGAACCACTTGATTCTTTAATAGTATTCGAGGAACAAGTCTGACCTAACAACAAAGAATCACAAAACTCAAAAAACATATACATATCTACAGATACAAAGAGTCACAAAACATGATGTAACCACATAACAAGATACAAGACACATGTTTGGTAATTTGAAACACAAGATTCAAAAACAATATCACAAACATACGTGTCAAAACCAAGAGGCACACACCTCTACAAAATTTGGAACAACATGTGAAAGAAAAAAAACTATTTGCCATAAGGCATAAAACTAGGAACTTTCTATGACAGAAAAGTAACCAAGTATGACCACATATTCCGATTAACAAAGAATCACATAAATCTTTAACGATACCAAAAACGTATTTGGCAAAAAAACAAGAGTCACAATACTCTATAAAACTCGGAACATCACCGAAGAAACTTGGAACTCAAAGTTCAAGAAACAAGAAAAAAAGTCACACGACTTTTAAATTCAGAATTAAATCTGAAAAAACTTGGTTCATGTTAAAACATGTAAAGGATTTAAAGAGAATTTGACGTTCTTACAAAGCTTTACAAATTTACAAAAACAGAACCAACATAAACAGAATCACATGATTCTACAACAATATCAGATACTTATCTGATACAAAGAGACGAAAAGTCACATGACTTTTAACATCAGACACATGTCTGAACAAAATAATTTGATCAATATACCAGCAAGTTGTAAAGAACATAATGACTCATTTGATTTTTATCAAAAGAAATTCTACAACTTTACAAAATATTGAACCATCAAAATTTGAATCACAAGATTCAAAATACACGTCTGACAAAAAATGGGAATACATGAAACTTTGTAAAGAATTTAAAGACTAATTTGATTTTCTCAAAAACTTTTATGCCTTTACAAGATCACAATTCAAACAGACGCAATCAAAAAAGTTTAACACAAATCTGACAATATAAAGATCACACGATCCTGTCAGACAACAAATCACAGCCAAAAATAACTTCTAATTGTATAAAGATCACATGATTCAATAATAGAAGACTACAAACAAAGTTGTCTATAAATGAAGAACAATCTTGACAATACTACCGGTTAAAAAATGTAAACCATACAATTTTATTAACCAGACAGTACAACAAAAGAAGAAAAGACTATGGGTCAAACAAACTATCACGATACGGTTTAAAGAACACGTCTAACAAACCATCATGATACGGTTTAAAGAACAAAAACACAAATATGCGGTCGACGTTCACAGACAATTTGTTCAAATGTTTGAGGCAAAAAATGAGTTACACAATCTTGATAAAAACACTAAACCTAGTATAGGAGAAGTCAAGAATGAGAACACATATTAGTTCCCAAAAGATACTTGGCATGAGGCAACAAGCCAACAAGAACTTCAACATGCATGTGACACAAGACTGACTACCAAACTATTAGTTTCCAAAAGATTGACCTCAAAACATCTTCAAACTTCATTTTAATAGAAACACATTGATCTAAACAACCCTTTTCTAAAAAAACTTGTAGTTCAATTTTGAAAACGGCTATCAAAAAAATTGCAACTGTGAAATTAAACACACACTTGTGATATGAGAACGAATATTAACTAGAAAGTGATTTTAGCATTAGCAGATTTTGATTTATAGATTCACTTTACAAGTTAAAAAAAACCAATATAGGCTAATAATTCCACAGTGAAGAAAAACCACAGTAGCACTTCTAAATTGTAAAATTTAATTTCTTAATCATAGCAAATAAGAGCATAGCATGATAATATTTGAAAAGGCAAACAATTTCCTTGATCACATGTCATGAACAACTCTAATTTTACTATTCTTTTCTCTATAAAATACTAAGATGACAGAGACAAAAGTGGATAGAGCATATTTCAGATGGACCCAGTATAAAACAAAAAAAGAGTTATGCATACATTAGAGCCTCTAATCAAAGCAAATATAACTTGCATAGATATTGTGGAAGGCCTTAATCAATAATCATTCCCCACAAGAAAAACAAGAGACGGAAAACTTAAGCATTCGAACCAAACCAAACATCAAACCTAAAATCAGGTTACAAACCTCTCAACAACTTCAAACCTCAAGAATGCTCTAATACAGACTATCACTACGATCTAAGGAGAACAACACTCATGAACAAGATGAAACCCTAAACCAGTGACAAGAACAAAAACTCGAGCAAATGAGATCTAATGATCAATACGATGACCACAAAAAATATCTCACGCTAGACTAACAAATTCATACGCCCAAACACTGAACATGAACCTTAATCGCATAAGATACCATCACCTCAAACTATACAGAACATGTATAAAACAATACCAGATTTAAAGAGGCTTCATTATTGTAAAAGAATTTGATATTTGTTGGAAAACGTATGAAAGAAGAATGAATACATGCCAATAACAACAATACATAAACACATATATTCTTCAATAAATAACCCAAATAGTGAACTAATACCAAGAAGAACTAAGAACACGCACCTGATCATTTCTTGTCAACAAAGATAGTACAAAGAAAACAGCAGTCGGGTGTCAATTCTTCTGGATTCTAATCCTTATTCATCAACATGTCTTAGTACTCCTTCTTCAACAATTGATATGGCATCTTCGGTTTGGACAGCTCGCATAAATCGGCTTTATTAGCCACAAGCATAATAGCAATGTTCAAATCTGTATGATCCCTTAGCTCCTTTAATCACCCCCTCAACATTTTGCAAATAACGACCCGGTGTGTGACATCATTGACCACTAAAGCCTTTTACAGAAACAATAGCACCAAAAAATTTTGCTTCACCAGCACCCATGAATGGCACAAATCTTCAACAGCAACCAATCTTGACGACTCTTCACTGTTGCACAATACTCAATCCATATCAACCAAAAACCACAGACACCATGGCCCATTCAATGCGTTTTTTTATCCTCCACGCTCACACCTACCTTAGGCTAACTCTCGCCATCAATATCATACCGCTGTTTCCACTACGTGAGAGGATATTCACTTTAAACAACCATCAAAGATGAATACTAGGCTTATAGAGTGATTTTAAACACGCAAACAAGCTCGTGAACTGAGATTGGGAAGAAGAAAAAGACAAGTTAAGTCGATTCTCTTATAATTTCAAGGCCATTTATGTGTGTCCGTGTTTTTCTAGAGAACGACGATGAAATCAGGGGAAATAGGTAGTCAAAATAGATAGAGTTTTCAAAATTTTGGCTATAAAATTGAATACTAACAAAATTCAACTCCTGAATTTCTTTCTCGGGGAAGGAAACGCAACTAGATAAGATTTTCTCACCACCGATTTAATAATTTTGGTCTCCGATTTGGTTGCTAAAGACTTCGAAGTCATCAGGTTATGTGAGGGCTCTGAGTTTTGACGAAGAGAACACCATCAGGTTTAGGATCAGATAACCCTAATTTCAGGGATCTAACAAATAAAAAAAAACTGAATGCCAAAATCGAAGATAGATATGAATAAAAAAAACCTAGGGTTTCAAACAAACAACAATGAAGAAAGAGAAGGTTAACGCTACAAAACCCCAACTCTTAGAAAATTGAACAGCGGAAACAAACCAGAATCAAGAAAAGTCAATCGATCAAAGCCAACCAGGCTCTGATACCATGTCAAGAACAACAGATCGGGACGATTCTATTCAAACCAAAATGATTCCTCCAAGAAATATCTTCAAAGTTTACAAAACACTCGAGACTAAAATGAACTCTACGATCTAGCGGGTAAATTTATCAATGCAACCAGAAGAATTCTAGATCAGAGAACAAGAGCAACGATGTAGATGAACGATCGCTCGAACAAAATATATGTGTGCTTCAAGAAGAAAAAAGGAAACCCCAAAAATGAGGGTTATATATAATCGACATCCAAAACAGCTCCGCGAAACTTCAAGTGCTCCAAACTTGTTTTAAGCTGGCCCCAAGCCCAAGCTCCAAGCCCAAGCTCCTAGCCCAGTTGCACCAAGCTTTAACCCATATTTAGCTCCAGCCCGATTCTCAAATGCAACAAATAAACGATATTGGTTAATGGTTAATACAAATATAATACACAAGCATATGAATTAAACATATAAGGCAATATGATATTTTAACACCATATTATTTAGAAATAACTCCTATGGTCTTTTATGTGGCACAAATAGACTTTTTTTTATAATGTATATAGAATTAAACCATACGTAATCAGATCATTACGTTGCCCTCAAGTAAGCTATCTTTTCTTTTTTATATATGTTTTTAAAAAAAGTTCTTACCTGATTCAAGGTAATCTTTGTCTTTGGTGATTGATTTCTGCTATTTTAACAGGGGCAATTGTAGGTTGCACATCTTTTGCTAACAGGTCAGATTGTGGTCAGACTAGACTTTTGGGCAATTTAAAGGTCTCTTATGATGGTGACTGTAGCAGCATGATGGTGGTGGAGGATGGTGATGGATCTTGGACCAGAGCTTGAGGGGCTTAAGGGTTTTTGTGAATTTCATGATAGAGATTAATTGCAGACCAGAAAATTGACTACAGTAAACGATGGTTGATGGCATGCTCTAAATGCTAATTGATGTGGATATCATGATTGGAACTTTCAAAAATTTATTTGGATCATATGGTGGTTATATATAGAAGGATCCAAGGTCTGTTTGATAATGATTACCATATTCTTTAACTTCTTTCAAAAACTGCAAAAATAAATTAACGTAGCAAATAATTGTCCATTTGTCCTTGTCATTTCTCTATTCTTCCTTTTAATAACTATTTATGTAGATAAGAATATTAAATTAATGCTTTTATACATGCATAACTTTTACGAACTTACTCATATTTGAAGTATACTTGTCCAGCTCATCTATATGCCACATCAATATCGCTTCCTGTTGCACAACAAATTATATCTGCCATAAAAGTTATTCTTGGAGAGGATTTTTTACTGGTTTTGTGCAGTTATAATGGTTTTTTTTACTGGTTTTATGTTGTTTTGGATTGTTTTTCTATGCACTTTTTTTCTCCAATTTTGTTGTTCTTTTGGATTGTTTTTGTGTGCATTTTCTTCTCTAATTTTGCAGCTTTTGACACGTTATTTATCGAGCAAGTAATGAGGCGATAATGTGTTTGAGGTACAAGATGGATAGGGCAATGGTTAGAAGTGGCTGCTTAAGTGTGATTTGATTTTGAAAGTTAATGGTTCATAGTTTAATAGTCAAAGTAGACATCCACATATAAATTTGATATAGAAGTGTGATATTTTGTTTGTGTTTTTGTTTTGTAATTAATGGATTTAGAGATTATTGAAGGAGTGTGATATTTTGTTTGTGTTTTTTATTCTTCGTGTTGAGTTTGTCAATAATTCAATAGTCAAAGTACACGTTCATATATAACTTTGATATAGAAGTGGCTGCTAATGATCACAAGAATATTGTTGTAATTTTGAAATTTTGAGTGCAATTTAATTGAATTCATTTGAATTGAAAACCATAATTTTTAGTTAATAGTACATTCATGATCTTAAGGCTTCTATGTGAATGTATTAAGATTTCCAAAGTCTACGAACTTAGTTATTTCTAAGAGTCGTGTTTAATAAAGATAACGAATTTGGTTTTGAGAAATTTTTTTAATAGAAAATAGTTGACACTTAGAATTTAACTATAAAATTACTTATTCCATTTTTAAGTACCGTTTTAAAAGGTTTATTTGATTTAGTTAGTTCCACCCATTAAAATTCTTATGATTGGATTGCAAATCCTGAACATAAAATGTAATATATCACGAGAGGATTGATAAACTAACAAAAAGTATTATATATTATTGTCGTGCCGTAACACGTTAACAGAAGCGAATACCGCGTTGTAAATTGTCGCCCAACAAGTAGACAAATGATGAATAACACGCTACAAACTATTGCCGCCGCAACGCGCGGGCACACTGCTAGTATATATATATATATATATATATATATATATATATATATATATATATATACCCCATCATGTAATTGTAATCTTGGCGGTTTGCCTAATGAAATAACCTAGTTGGCAGCCTATGGACGTAGGTCCCCCACTGGGACCGAACCACGTTAAAGTTCTTATGTTGTTTGTCGTGTTTATTTTCTCGTTACAGCATGTTTATCGTGAAGAAATGTGTGTTGGTGATTCCCCTGCGCCACTTGATTCCTAACAATTGGCATCAAAGCTAAGGCTCGTTGTTAAACACACAGTTTGTTGCACTAAGACCATTCGCAGGGGGTTAGGTGTTTTGTCAGATTTTGATACCGTGTTCCGTTAGAGATCGCATATCAGAGTTTTCGCGTTCCGAGGTGGTCAGTTAGGGTTTGGTGGATCAAAATCCTTGAAAGCCGTCGGTAAAGCACCGCCGCCACAGATTAGGGTTGTTTGAAGTCGCCGGGTCTTGTAAGACGAGATTAGGTTTAGTTTGTCGGTTGTTTTGGCCGAGTGATTCAAGAACCCTTGTGTCACTGGACGTCAAAGAGAAGATCGGGGTGTGTGGTCGAGAATTTTGGCCAGGCTCTGTGGCCAAAATCGCTGGTAGTGTTGGTCGCCGGTAATTTTTTAGCCTGGGTGAAACTGGGTTGTCAGGTCTGAGTCGGGGTCCGATTAAGTTTGAAGATGATCGAAGTTCTTTTTTTTCGAGGACCATTGCTAGTTGCCACAAGGAAGAAGACAGAAAGATGTTTCTTCGTAAGTTCTTTTGAGCCGTCGCGAACCGGACGAATCCTAGGGTTTATTTTCATGTGATGAGTGTTGGCTAGAAAGAACAAGAAAATAGTTTATTTTTTTTTGTGGTGGTGATATATCTATGACACAAAAAGGGGTGAATTATTTGGTTAAGTTAATTGGCGTCAGAATTTCAATGAAAAAAAAAATTCATGGATTTTTTTTATTTCTAATAGTTCACATTAGATTTGGTTGCGAGCTTAACTGATCAAAATCAAGGTATATCGGATTGATCAAGGTTAGTACTGTTTTCTTTTAAATCTTGAGTCGTTTTCTTTAATTCGATTGGAAACGCTGGTTACGTTTGGGTAGTCACCAACTTGAGATTCAGTGTTGATCGGATTTGGGTTGCGGGGCTCAGTGGGGATTTGTGTTTTTTAAGTTTGAGGTTTGACTGTTTATTATCAACTATTATTTGGACCGGGTTTGGTGAAGATTGGTTGGGTTCTGGGTCAGATTTATCTGCAAGGTTTTGCAAGTGCATATCGGTTTGATTGACAGTGTTCGGAAGAACAGTCGTCAAGTTTAGGCCTGTGCCATTACTGTGTCTATCACTGTTTTTTTCGATCTATGTTTCCTGTTTGTCAATGATATGGCTGAAGACGGTATGGTTGTGATCGTAATGTTTGAAGGTTTGGATTTTAGTTGATTGGTTTGTCAAGGAACTTGGATGTGGTACTGACGATGGAGAAACTGGAGAAAATGGAACTAGCGGGTGTGCTAGTTGACGACATAAGTGAAAATATGGTTAGTGGCAAGTCATGTGGATTATTGCTCGTTTGGAAGATCTTTCGGTCAGGGTTTGCGTTAACTGATCGTGTGTACGGTCATAGAATCCTTGGTACCGCTAGTGTTCAGTGAAAGCACTATGGTGTTATAACATGTTTCCTATTAGCTAGTCTAGAATTGTGGATGTTATTCCTTGTTCGGTGGTGATAAGTGGTTCGACATTTGAGGGGATTCGGGATCTTGTGCTGGGTGAAGACGTTTTGCTGGTAGAGTACGAGTTGTGATCCTTCTCATGAGTGTTGATTGGCAATGGGTTGGGATAACTGGGACAGTGGGAGCTGAGCATAGTTGACTTGGTGCGTGGCTGCATAGGTGGGACATTTGTTTTAGAGTCGATTGCCAAAGTAATTGAATTCTGCTTCTGGGAATGTGTCTTGGGTTGATGCATTGGGGCTCAGTGGAATACCGTGAAGACTCTTGGGTTCGAGATTCTGGTTTGCTTCATTTCATGTTACCCACTTCAATGAAGTATTGGTGAATCTATTGTTAGACTTTGGGAAGATGCAGGTTCATGTATCGCTGGAAGAAGTGAACCAACTTCCGAGTTGTAAAGTCTTGGCTCGCTAAATCGGGTTGTGCTAAGTGGATTCATATTGCAAGTGTGAAACTTGGGGCCACATGGATGTTAGCTTGAGCGTATTCGGAGGTCTGAACCTTGTTGGGGATTTAGTAACAGTGGGAGCGGAGAGGTGTGTTCATTCACAGTTTAAAACCGATGTTGGGCTCGAAAAACCGGTTATCCGAATGTGAAAATCTCTCTTGGATACTTGTTGATATTGGAGAGTGTTCTTTCCTCTGGAGTCTCTGGAGCCGGTGATACGAGTAAGTGGGAGCCGATTGAGATTGAGGATGAGTCATTGGTGGTTTTGCCATGACTGGGTCTATGATGCCCGTATTGGAGCTGTGGCGAGCTTCAATGGGTCATTCAGGTTACTGATGAGAAGGGCCGTTGCAACTAGGGGAATTGATTTTAAAATCTTAGCTTGTTCTTGGGAAGTAGAGGCTTGGAGGATTTCTGTTTTTAAATATTACCGGAGTTATTGGATGATTGAGACTGTATTTGCTTGGATGGCGGATTGGAGTTTATCGCAAGGCCTTCAAGTGGGAGATTGTTGGGTGTGAAGGCCTTTTGGGCCGGTTCATTATTAACGGGCCCATTTTAGGTCTTTAGTTGGTTTACCCTAATCTCGTTTATTATATATATCCCATCATGTAATTGTAATCTTGGCGGTTTGCCTAATGAAATAACCTAGTTACAGGACGTAGGTCCCCCACTAGGACCAAACCACGTTAAAATTCTTGTATCGTTTGTCATGTTTATTTTCTCGTTACCGCGTGTTTATCGTGTGTGCAATGTGTGTTGGTGTTTTCGCTGCGCCACATGATTCCTAACATTTAGCTGATTTTCTTTTGGGTTAATTGAGATCATTTTACCATATCAGCTTCACAGTTTAATGTACATTTACTTCATGTTACCTTGGTTGTGACAAAATGATATTTATGTAGGAAACTGTATAAGAATACATAAGGTTTGAGATATATATACATGATAGCATATAATTGAATATTGAAATGAAGTTGTAACCATAAATTGTCCTAGATAGGTTCGAATCTTGCAAGAGCAATCTTTTGTGGTTTTCCTGATTAATTATATTGCTTTTATAGCTTTTATTTTTGGTTTACTGTTTAGATTTTGTTTAAGACCAGGTCGTGTTTAATTTCACTTAATATTTAGTTTTGTACTAAAGTTGATCTATTCTTTCACTGCTTCCTACTAATGTTAGAGGTCCTCTGTGTTTAGTTATAATATTAAAAGACAATGATGTTTAACTGAAATCTACCAACCATATTAGTCGGTTGTTTACAGTTTCATACTCTCCTTTATTGTGTTTAGTTATTATAGGTTTACATTGAAACAATTTTATCATGACTTTGTTTTCTATGAAATATATCATCATAAAACTTCTCTATAACAACATATTGAAAATTTTAAATAACAATGCAAATTTTTTATTTCATTTGTTAGCCTTATTATATTTGGAATTTGACAACTTTTCAGTTTTACATGTTCTAATAGTGTATGAAATCATATATGTTTTTGACTCATCTCTCATTTTTCGATGCTAATATGTACTAGAACTTATATTTTTGACTGATCTGAACAGTATCCTGTTTACGTATTCATCTTATCATGAACATTTATAGCTTAATTCTCACATTGAAGTTTCATGTTTTCTTTATGGGAAGTTGCTATTGATTGCAGTTAAAAGTTCTATTTGCTTTTATTATGTTTTTTTACTGTATGTATATAGTGCGAGGAATAGATTGGAGAGCTCATGGGTATATCTGTTTATCTAGGTCCGAAATCGATCCTACACGATATCTAATCACCTCTAAGTGTGTGGAATCCTCTTAAACATGTGATTCAAGAACAAAAAGATGAACATAAATGATGAACACAATAATATAAAATCGATTAAACCTGGGAAATGTGCACACGAATCAATAAAACTCGTCAGGTACACCTGCTAGGGAGTTCGTCTCTCTCTCTCTTGCTCCTCACGAAAATCCTATTCCCAAATGGCTAACCCTTGTAAATGTATCATCCTTGTGTTTATATAGCACACAAGGTGAGCCTACAAGGCCTAAATTCGGCCTATCCCAAGCCCATTTAATTAATCACTAACTAACTCACTATTCTAATGTATAAGCCTTATAAAAACGACCCTTACAATCTTCCCCTAGGCTTATATCATTACAATTGTTGCATTGAAAATTTCAAAGCATGCATCTTCTTTCAAGTTCACATCTTTTCTTTAACAAACTTCAATGGGTTTCACGAGTCTTAGGAACTTTCTCACAATCAGCATCAGCTCGAACTTATAGAAATGAACAAGTAATTAGAGGAGGATTCTCATACACTTGCTTCTCTTGAGTGTACTTTGGTTCTTGCTAAATCATTGGTGACTGTCTTGAAATTCCTTTCACTTTGGAGGATAAAATTTAAAAAACCTCTATCTTTTGCAAACTTGGATGTTGTTCTTCAGATTGAATCTTGACTGCTATGCACCTTTTCCTTCAATCATATGTCTTGAAGTTTCCAGCTTCCACTCAACTTGAGAACATCTCCTTTTAGAAACTTTTGGAAGCTTTAACAGAAATAGAACCAACAACTTCCCATAAACAACAGCTTTTTCAGATAGGGAAGCCTTGTCCGGCTGGTTCTTTAACTTGAGCAGCAGCAGCAATAGAATTTTCAACATCATGATCATTATATCTTCCATTTTCAATCATCAACCTGTCTGACATATCAAAATAGAACAAAATACAAACTACCAGACATAAGATGACTAGTCTCTGGGTTAGTAGGTGAATAACATTGTTTTAACCGAAAACCCTAATACTGATTACGAGTTTTCTATAAAACTTCCCCTTAACCCAATACCTCTTTTGACTTTCGCTTAGCTGAAAACTTCCCCTCAGATAATACATATTATCTTTGGACTTTCCCTCAGATAATATAGATTACCTTGACTTCCCCTTACATAGTAATCATCATCCTCAGACTTCCCCTCGGATAATGCTTATTATCCCTCCTCTTCCCCTAAAAATTGGGTACATTTTGAGGGGGGCATACCATTATACACATAACCCATAAAACATATTGAAACATCTCAAGTTAACATAGCCAAAACATGAAACCAACAACAAAAACTTAGACTCACACACGAAAGATTAAAAATTAAACAAACATGTACCAATTCAAACGTGGAATGGTTTATAAGGGATCAAACCATCTTAGTCTGATTGAGGAAACCTTTTTAGCATTCATTACTCAAACATATCAAGGTGATTGCCAGTATATTGATCCACTTAAACTCACGTTCTTTCCCTTTACTCAGGTTGTTTGTCACTTTATTATATTTTCAGGGCATTAATTATGAACATATATTAGTCACACACAAATCATAGGTAACTTAAACATGCAGTCTATCAAGTACGCAGATTCCCTACCATATATCTTCACATCTTTATCTAGAAGTCTGAAACTTTGTTCGAGAGTTTAGATGAGAAGAGAAAGAATAAATCACATAGACTTCGGGTATAATATACAATTCAACTAACTTCCCAATGGTGTTTCAATCAGGCTGCAACCTGACGTGTGACACGTAGTATGCATTAGTGACAAAGGCTAAGGGTGTTGGACACTTGAGGGTCTCTTTTGTTTGTGCTCTTAGGCATCTTTTGGGTGTGTATATATATATATGTATTTTTATTTTTCTTATTTTATATAGAGTGATCTACAAGCACGTTGATACAGTCAACTCCAGGTCTTTGCTCACGCAAAATAGAGGAGATCTTGTCTAACGACTTAGACATCCCAGGTCTTTGCTTTCGCAAAACAGAGGGGAAGCCGACTTTTTGAGTTCAGTTTCATACACTTGGATTCAAGCGTGTGTATCTATAACATCCCAAGATTCAGGTAAATGCGTAATTGATAGTTATTATATATAACTATGCTTATATTACGTATTTAACGAGTTAAAATATTAGGGAATACATATTTATATATATATATATATTATATAAGTTATATGTATATATGCGTAAGGATATATGTGAGTATGTAGTTGCAAAGATAAGTATTGGATAAATACATGATGATATACGTAATTTGAATCATCATTTTATGTATCTCGAGAGTTAGAGATAATTAGGAATAAATCCTAATAGGTTTTGGGGCTTAAATTAAAAGATATATGAAAGTATAAAGGATAGAAATACACCATAATATATCTAAATATCTATGTGTCTGAATATCATTCATTTGAATGATTACTTCTTATGACTCATCAAAATTCTATCCTAGTCATATACTTATGTGTCTCAATATCATTCATTGGAATGATTACTTCTTATGACTCATCAAAATTCTATCCTAGTCATATACTTATGTGTCTCAATATCATTCAAACGAATGATTACTTCTTATGACTCATCAAATTTTATCCTAGTCACCATGAGATGTGTCTAGACCATATTTCACACCTTATACTATTAATAGGAGCCTTAGTTCATCAGATTCACTTGCTAATTCACAAATCAAAGCTTAGAAAAACCCTAAAACTCTCAAGAACGTTCATAGCTCGAAATCGGTTGATCCAAGAGCTCTTAGAAGCTAATTTTCTACTAGTAAAGCTTTATTAGTTATGTATTACAAAAGCCCTCAATAAATTTTATGATTCATAACACCTAGATATGCTTTTTAGGAAAGATCCGAAATTAGGGTTCTTAAGCATGATTCTTTAAAATTGAGTAATTTGTTTGGAATTAAGGTCTAATTTTTGGTATGTAAGCTTAAAATAACATGTTTTAAGAAAGTCCTAAGTTTATTTGATAATTTAAAGAGTTTTGATGATAATTTGAGAACTACGTCAAATTAGGATTTTTAAAGATGATTATCAAATATTGGGCTATCTATAAGGAATTGGGAGTTGGTTTTTGGTATTAGAACATGTTTATATATATTAGATATATATAAGTTTATTGGTGATAGTTAATAAAATATACCAAGCTATTCGGGTACTTAGAAGTTCATGCGGACCGGAAGGGTAAACGCCTGTACACTGGGGTTTCTGGCATAGCAAGGGTCTCGCTTAAATCCCAAATGGGACCTGGCATACCTCACTGGGCGATCTCAGAGTGAGCGTTTACTTATAGGAATGCGTGTCTTCATATTATCATTAGAAAAGTTATATTGCCTATAAAGGGCATTTTGGTTATTTTGACCTCTAAGAATATATAGTTTTAGGATTATAGAACATAGAAGATGTTTATGATATAAAGCCTTACATTAATGCAACCCGATACACGATTAGGTTTGGATCGAGGCTTTTAGTGAAGATTCTTCCTGAGATTATTCAAGTAAAGACAAATGTGAGCACTCTCTCACTAGGCAATTACTTTTTATGAAACGTCATGTGTTGTTCTATAATTAAAGTATATATATTTGACTGCCATTAGTATCTATAAATGTTGAGGCCTGAAGGGTTAGATAAGATCTTGGAAGAGGGCCCATGTGACACGTACAAATAGGTAGTATGCATACAGATAGACCTAGTTGCTTGGACGATCATTCCCGATCCTGATTTTGTGATCCCTGCCATGGATATACATGTTTATATGATGTTGTAGTCAAAATTTAATTACATATGAATTGCTACGTTTATGAAACTCACCAGCAATATGCTGAGCCTCAAATGTTATCTTTTTCTTTTGGACGTACATCTTAGGTACCCTGTAGTAGCGGATAGCTAGACATGGATTGGACGATGAAGAAGCTAGTATAGAAGTCTAAATTTTGGTTGGACGAAGACATAGACTTCTAGTTTTAAATGGAACTTAGATATTGTATTATCTTAGTACTTTGTAGATTCTACAACTTTTGTTATGAATAAAGTTAAAATCTTCCGCTGTAAACTTTGATTAGTGCCATGTGCATTTGTGTTATTCGATGCGTAACACTCCCTAGTGCTTATCCTGGGATGCGAGTGTTACAAGTTGGTATTAGAGCACTGGTTTAAGAGAACTGGGTACAAGATAGTATCTGGACTTAAACTAAGATAGACCCCTTGAGATAAGCTACTTGATTAAGACAGGATAACCGGATTTTATATACCATGAAGGAAGATGACTTGAACATTCAAAGTATAACAAATAAGCGATGACATCTGGCCAATGTGATATCTGATCTGTCTGTACTATTTTGTTCATATCATAATCTGACATTGGGATATTGATACGTGTTCTTCTTAAATATAGGTACTAACTATGGTTAGAGGAATACGTGGTAGACCACCAGTTAATAGGATGCAAATTGGGAACGGGGAGCCTGAAAATAATGCCAACCCTGGACCGTATGCTGAGCCACAATTCCAGGCCGCTATACCTCAAGCTATCCGAGATCTATTGCTAACCATAATTGCTGAAATAAGGCAAAATGAAGGTGCTGGAAATGGTAATGGTGGCGGACAGCAAGAGCTAGGTGCTGGAGGTGCAGATACGGAACCCGAGCCACCTAGAGGTTGTACTTACAAAACCTTTAAGAGTTGTGATCCTCCAAAGCTGGAAGGTAAACATGATGCTATGGCTACTTTCCAGTGGATCTGGGAGATGGAAGTGGCAATTGACATTAGCGGGTGTACCGATACACAAGTTGTTCAATACGCTACCTACACGTTTAAGTCTGAAGCATTGTACTGGTGGGACAATGTTAAAATAGCAAAAGGTCATGAAGAAATTGCTACGATGACATGGAACTAACTGAAGGCGTTGGTATTTGCAAAATTTTGTCCTACAATTGAGAAGGACAAAGTAGAGAGAGAGTTTCTGCAGTTGCAAGCAGGGGATATGACTCATTGTCAATTTGTGAAGAAATTTGACGAGATGGCACGATTACTTCCTGAACATGTTGATACAGAAGAAAAGAGGATGAAAAGGTTTATATAAGCATTACTACCTCGTATCCGAAAACCAGTCAAGATGGCTGCTCCTCGAACCTATGAAGCGGCAATTGACCTGAGTGCCATTGCATATGAGGAGGAAGGCCTGGTGACTGTTGAAAAGAAAAGGAAATAGGAAGAGGAAGGAAAACATTGTTCGAGGTCTGGTAGGAAGGTACCAAGGCGTGAAGTAAATAATAAGAACCGCCAAGATAAAAACAACAGGACAAGTTATCAATGCCAGAGATGTCCTGAAGCAAATCACCTTTCAAGAAATTGCCCGAAGATACAATGTTACAATTGTGGGGAATTTGGACATATTCGCCCTAACTGTAAGAAGCATATGCAGCACAAGCAGGGAGATAATCAGAACAAGGCTAAGGGTCGCGTGTTTGTCTTAGATGAAGCTAGAGATAACACCATAACCGGTACGTTTCTTGTCAACAACATGTATGCTAGAGTTTTATTCGATACTGGAGAAAATAGAAGTTTTATGACCAATGCATTAGTGCCTTATATAAAACTTGTGCCCCAAATTCTAAATCCTGCATATATAGTAGAAACGGCTAGTGGTGAACAATATAGGATTACATAAGAATTTAGGGATTGTACTATAAACCTACTTGATACAGAATTCCTAGTTAACCTGATGCCGACCACTTTAAGTGAATATGATGTTATTTTGGGAATGGACTGGCTAAACAAGAATTATGCGTACCTCGATTGTGAAAGCAAGAGAGTGACAATACGTAAGCCAGATGGGAAGTAATTGCTAATCCATGGCGATGATGCCAATTCCAAGATTGGGATCATTTCCACCGTGAAAGCAATGAAGCATTATCAAAAGGGATGTCTTTTGATTCTGGCAAGTGCAGTAGAGGTGAAAAAGGAGAAAACGGTCAATGAAATTCCGGTGGTTAATAACTTCTTGGATGTCTTTCCAGAAGATATACCCGGACTTCCACCTGATCGTCAGATTGAGTTCCATATTGAGTTGATACCTGGTGCTAAGCCTGTAGCTAAAGCCCCTTATCGATTAGCTCCTTTAGAAATGCAAGAACTCATGAAGCAAATCAATGAATTGATGCAGAAAGGATTTATCAGGCCAAGCACATCACCATGGGGAGCACCGGTATTATTCGTTAAAAAGAAGGACGGTTCAATGCGTATGTGCATTGACTACAGGGAATTAAACAAGTTGACCGTCAAGTATAAATATCCTTTGCCAAGGATAGACGACTTGTTTGATTAATTTCAAGGTGCCAATTATTTCTCCAAAATTGATCTTCGATCAGGGTACCATCAATTGAAAGTGCAAGAGGAAGATATTTCAAAGACTGCCTTCAGAACACGTTATGGTCACTATGAATTTTTAGTTATGTCTTTCGGACTAACTAATGCACCAGCAGGATTCATGGACCTAATGAATAGAGTATGTAAACCATACTTAGACAAATTTGTTATCGTTTTCATCGATGATATACTTATTTATTCTAAGAATTCAGATGATCACGCCAGATATCTGAATATGGTTTTAGAAACTCTACGACAAGAGAAACTGTATGCCAAATTTTCTAAATGTGACTTTTGGAAAAGGGAAGTCCAATTCCTGGGTCATGTTATTAATGAGAAAGGTATACAAGTTGATCTTGCAAAAATAGAAGCAGTAATGAAATGGGAAGCACCAAAGAATCCTAGCGAAATCAGAAGTTTCCTGGGATTAGTTGGATATTATAGAAGATTCGTCAAAAACTTTGCAAAGATTGCTTCACCTTTAACTTCTTTAACACAGAAGTCGGTTAAATTTGATTGGGGATCAAAGCAAGAAGAGGCATTTAATAATCTGAAGCAAAAACTTAGTAGTGCTCCAATTTTAGCTCTTCCTGAAGGGAGCGACGATTTTGTGATTTACTGTGACGCTTCTCTGAACGGGCTAGGGTGTGTGTTGATGCAAAGGGATAAAGTTATCGCTTATGCTTCACGACAACTACGAGTTTATGAGAAGAATTATACCATGCATGATCTCGAACTTGGTGCCATAGTGTTTGCTTTAAAGATTTGGAGGCACTATTTATATGGTACTAAGTGTGTGATATATACAGATCAAAAAAGTCTTCAACATGTTTTTAGTCAGATAGAATTAAACATGAGACAGAGAAGGTGGATGGAATTAATCAATGATTATGATTGTGAAATCAAATACCATCCAGGTAAGGCAAATGTAGTAGCAGATGCCTTGAGTCGAAAGAACAGGATCAAACCAATTAGGGTAAAAGCATTAAGGATTAATGTTATGATCGATTGGAAAGATCAGGTTAAAGAAGCTCAGATAGATGCATTAAAAGGAGAGAACATTAATGCTTAAAGAATGCTAGGAAAACAATGCCTCCTAACCAAAGGAACTGATGAAATCCTTAGGTTTGGTCAGAGGATTTGGATTCCTAAGTTGGGGTACATTCAAGGAAAGGTTTTGGATGAAGCCCATAAATCCAAGTATACGATACACCCAGGAGCAAACAAGATGTACCAAAATATTAGGAACCAGTTTTGGTGGCCTAATATGAAGAGGTCAATTGCTCAGTACATTAAGAAATGTTTAACTTGTCTTCAAGTTAAAACTGAGCATCAAAAGCCAGGTGGTCTATTACAAAAAATAGAATTACCCATTTGGAAGTGGGATCAAGTAACAATGGATTTTGTTACAAAGTTGCCTAAGACTCGTAAAGGGTATAATGCTATTTGGGTTATAGTCGATAGACTAACCAAGACAGCACACTTTATTCCAATAAATGAAAGCTACCCAATTGAAACATTGGCAAAGTTATATATCGAAAAGATTATAAGTAAACATAGAATACCTATATCTATCAATTTTTATAGGGATAGCCGATTTACTTCAAGATTCTGGACGAGCTTTTAAAAATCTCTTGGGATAAAGTTCAATTTAAGTACTCCATATCATCCTCAGACTGATGGTCAGAGTGAACGTACAATTCAAACTCTAGAAGATATGCTACAGGCTTGTATAATTGATTTTGGTGGTAGTTGGGTCTGTCATTTACCTTTGATAGAATTTTCCTATAACAATAGTTATCATTCCAGTATTAAGGTAGCACCGTTTGAAGCCTTATATGGAAGGAGATGCAGAACTCCTATCTGTTGGACAGAAGTAGGAGAGAATCAGTTGACTAACACATAAATTATTCTGGAAACGACTGATAGAATCCAACAGATAAGAGAAAAATTAAAAGCCGCCCAAGATCGACAAAAGAGTTATGCTGATCGAAAAAGGGGCCTTTGGAGTTCCACGTTAGAGACTTCGTGATGTTAAAAGTTCCACCTTGGAGAGGTGTTATTCAGTTTATCAAACGTGGAAAGTTAAGTCCAAGATATGTCGGGCCGTATAAAATCATCGTGAAGGTTGGTTTTGTTGCTTATACGTTAGAATTACCAGAGAAGTTGGGAAACATTCACAATAGATTTATGTATCACATCTCCGCAAATGTTTAGCCGACCCAACTCAAGCAGAAGTGCATTAGATGATATACAAGTCTGATAAGCTAAAGTTTTCTAAACAGCCAATAAAGATTCTCCAAACCCAGGAAAAGAAATTAAGAAAGAAGGTTATCCCACTAGTGTTGATACAATGGAATGGTCAGAAAGGACCTGAGCAAACGTGGGAATTAGCCGACGAAATGAAAATAAAATACCCTCACCTATTTAAGTGATATTCAAATTTCGAGGACGAAATCCTTTTAAGGAGGGGAGTGTTGTAACGACGCAAGATTCAGGTAAATGCGTAATTGATAGTTAATATATATAACTCTGCTTATATTACGTATTTAACGAGTTAAAATATTAGGGAATACATATTTATATATAAGTTATATGTATATATGCGTAAGGATATATGTGAGTATGTAGTTGCAAAGATAAGTATTGGATAAATACATGATGATATACGTAATTAGAATCATCATTTTATGTATCTCGAAAGTTAGAGATAATTAGGAATAAATCCTAATAGGTTTTGGGGCTAAAAATAAAAGATATATGAAAGTATAAAGGATAGAAATACACCATAATATCCTAAAATATCTAAATATCTATGTGTCTCAATAGTATTCATTAGAATGATTACTTCTTATGACTCATCAAAATTCTATCTTAGTCATATACTTATGTGTATCAATATCATTCATTGGAATGATTACTTCTTATGACTCATCAAAATTCTATCCTAGTCATATACTTATGTCTCTCAATATCATTCATTGGAATGATTACTTCTTATGACTCATCAAATTTTATCCTAGTCACCATGGGATGTGTCTAGACCATATTTCACACCTTATACTATAAATAGGAGCCTTAGTTCATCATATTCACTTGCTAATTCACAAATCAAAGCTTAGAAAAACCCTAAAAACTCTCAAGAACGTTCATAGCTCGAAATCGGTTGATCCAAGAGCTCTTAGAAGCTAATTTTCTACAGTAAAGCTTTATTAGTTATGTATTACAAAATCCCTCAATAAATTTTATGATTCATAACACCTAGATATGCTTTTTAGGAAAGATCCGAAATTAGGGTTCTTAAGCATGATTCTTTAAAATTGAGTAATTTGTTTGGAATTAAGGTCTAATTTTTGGTATGTAAGCTTAAAATAACATGTTTTAAGAAAGTCCTAAGTTTATTTGATAATTTAAAGAGTTTTGATGATAATTTGAGAACTACGTCAAATTAGGATTTTTAAAGATGATTATCAAATATTGGGCTATCTATAAGGAATTGGGAGTTGGTTTTTGGTATTAGAACATGTTTATATATATTAGATATATATAAGTTTATTGGTGATAGTTAATAAAATATACCAAGCTATTCGGGTACTTAGAAGTTCATGCGGACCGGAAGGGTAAACGCCTGTACACTGGGGTTTCTGGCATAGCAAGGGTCTCGCTTAAATCCCAAATGGGACCTGGCATATCTCACTGGGCGATCTCAGAGTGAGCGTTTACTTATAGGAATGCGTGTCTTCATATTATCATTAGAAAAGTTATATTGCCTATAAAGGGCATTTTGGTTATTTTGACCTCTAAGAATATATAGTTTTAGGATTATAGAACATAGAAGATGTTTATGATATAAAGCCTTACATTAATGCAACCCGATACACGATTAGGTTTGGATCGAGGCTTTTAGTGAAGATTCTGTCTGAGATTATTCAAGTAAAGACAAAGGTGAGTCACTCTCTCACTGGGCAATTACTTTTTATGAAACGGCATGTGTTGTTCTGTAATTAAAGTATATATATTTGACTGCCATTAGTATCTATAAATGTTTATGCCTGAAGAGTTAGATACGATCTTGGAAGAGGGCCCATGTGACACGTACAAATAGGTAGTATGCATACAGATAGACCTAGTTGCTTGGTCGATCATTCCTGATCCTGATTCCGTGATCCCTGCCATGGATATACATGTTTATATGATGTTGTAGTCAAAATTTAATTACATATGAATTGCTACGTTTATGAAACTCACCAGCAATATGCTGAGCCCCAAATGTTGTCTTTTTATTTTGGACGTACATCTTAGGTACCCTGTAGTAGCGGATAGCTAGACATGGATGGGACGATGAAGAAGCTAGTATAGAAGTCTAAATTTTGGTTGGACGAAGACATAGACTTCTAGTTTTAAATGGAACTTAGATATTGTATTATCTTAGTACTTTGTAGATTCTACAACTTTTGTTATGAATAAAGTTAAAAACTTCCGCTGTAAACTTTGATTAGTTCCATGTGCATTTGTGTTATTCGATGCGTAACACTCCCTAGTGCTTATCCTGGGATGCGGGTGTTACAGTATCGGGAGTGCAAACTTACATTCAAATAAACATGCATAAAACCTAAGTACGTGATTCCAATAATACGCCATACGTTATCTTTAAGTATGTGACTCGGAAACAGAACCTACCAATATATCACCATGAATCATGCCTTTCACATCTGCCTTACGCGTGACCACCTGAAGAATCAATAAAAGAGATTTCCTTTAAACACATCCCCTCGGGAATTTGGAATAGAGCTGACTTAGTCTTTGGCTTCCAAGTTTGAGGTGATATAATAGTTATTTTAGTCACCTTTGGAGGTGTGACTTTAGGTATTTCAACCATCTTCAGTTTAGGTTCATTTTTCAAAACAGTTTTAGTTACCTTGGGAGGGGTAACTTTAGTTTTTCAACCTTTTGTTGTTTTGAAATCGGTTTCTTCACCTGTTTATGAAAATTTTTGTAACTTGGAAAGCTGTTATTTTGATTTGAATATTTTCATTTCTCTTTGGCAGCACCCCAATGTTGATCAAAGGGTTTAACTCTAGGATTGGTTGTCTTCATTGCCTTAGGTGGTTGCACCTTCATTGGCTTAGAGTTAATTAAATCCTGTGATGAAACCCTTTGACTCTGTAGAAAATATGGCACATAGGGAGCGGTACAGCCAGTTTTGGGCGATTGGACCAGGTTTGCTACAATTAAAGCAAGTCTGTCTGCTTCTTTGGGTAGAAGTCAGACGTGTAACCATTTGAATTCTTTGGCTGATGAGGAGCAACATGGTCTTGTGTCTGCATCTTTGACATGTATGCAGATCCAGTGTTGACTTTTGGCTAGTTCCAAGAAGCTTGAGCAGAGTTTCTCTTTACTATTCTTGTGCTCCTTGTATTATTTGATGTGGAAGAACCATTTTTGCAACTGCAACTGCAGCTGCATGAACCACATAAAGAGATAGGAGATACAGCCACTCCCTTGAGTTTGACATCTTTGACCCCAGCTGCAGGTATCACACGTGGTGGCTTAATCATGATCTTGGGCCTTTCAACTTTAACTCCACTTGTAGAAAAAATCCGTGGATAACCCTAATCCTTTAAAGTTGAAGGTAAAGGAGGGTAGCTCGTATCCATAACCTTGCTCTTATTCGAACATGGACCCAGAGGTCATAAATACCTTCCCCTAAGGTCTTGTTGTCATGACCACCCTTTCCCGTTGTACTTCATTAACAACCTTGAAGTACACAATATCTATTTGTGTATATTGTTTCGCCTTTTTCTCAGCAACATGAGTGTTTGCCTCATCTTGAGACACATC
This sequence comes from Deinandra increscens subsp. villosa, assembly GCA_039602395.1. Taxonomy (NCBI): domain Eukaryota; kingdom Viridiplantae; phylum Streptophyta; class Magnoliopsida; order Asterales; family Asteraceae; genus Deinandra; species Deinandra increscens. Next base: position 48,617,203 of record JBCNJP010000009.1, on the reverse strand, counting down.
ATTAACTCCCTTAGAACTCAAACCTGCACCCTCTGAATTTGAGTTATGACATCTGTTGTATGTTTGGCACTTAGTATCATCATTGGATACATCTTCTACGGTCCCTTCAACTGCACCTCTTGCATTAATTTCAGGTTCAGTTAAATTTTTAGCTGACCTTTTGCCATAAGTCATAGTTGCCTCCATATCCAATTCCTCCTGTCTAATTGGCGTCGACCTTACCAAGACGCTATCAGCTAGAGGAGCAGCTTCCTTATATCCAGACCTAGATCTATCAACTTAACCAGCATAAAGTAAAAGTCCAACTATATCTCTGGTACAATGTTATTTAGAACCTCAGATTTTTCTGTCCCACACCTTGCTTTATCTTTTCCAACCGTCCAGTCACAATAGCACAAGACAATGTTTTACCAACATCCATCATACGTTGATTCCTGAGCTGATTAGTATCATGCTTAACCAGTAGTTCGTCATACTTATGTTGTAGGTCATCAGATGTTTCAATTGAGACACCTCTATCTTAGCTCGATCATACAAAACGGACTTTTGGGCAGCTAATTCCTGATACTTTTTAATATCTTCTTTTCGTGCTTTCGTTTTCTCTTCGCTCTTGGCTAATACACGCTTAAATAAAATAGTGTCAATTTTGCATCAAATAGTTATATTTCAAGATTTTTAGGAATCTTTCTAAGGCCAGGAATTAGACGAACAGAAGTAGGATTAGAACATTCTTGTGATGTACAGGAAGTATCCGATTCACTCATTTTGACAATTAAAAATAGTTGACAGGCAGATCACGAGCTCAAAATAGAGAAAAATCACCAAAACTCCAAATTTCGAAAACCCTGAAACTTCCGATGCAAAAACGGAGGCCTTAACAATGGAATTTGGGGGTCGAAACGGACTACACTAGCCGTTAGGTAGTAAAAAGCGTAATTTTCATTGCGAGTTTGTTTTAGCTGGTTATGGACCTTCTAACTCTTAACGAAACTCAAGTTACGCTCGTTTTAGTGAAAGTTGGTTAAAAACACCGTTTTTCTCGAAATTAGCTTCTCAATCGAAAACCCGTTGTACAATCAAAGACCTCATGTATGCAATCGAAAACCCGAAATCTTAGCCGAAAACCCCACTTTTTGGTTGAGAGTTAAACTGCAATCGAAAAATAGCAACACAACCGAAAACACCTTCTCGGTCAAAAACTTGAAGAGCTTGATCGAAAACTACTTCTCGACCAAAAACAACGATAAAAAACGAATACTAGTTGTTAGTGCAAAATATGAGTGACGTATGTGTATTCAGTTAGTGTCGTTAGTTGATATAGTTAGGATAGTTGAATCTTTGTCATAGGGTAGTTTGTGTCTTTTACTAATACTTGAGGGACCTGGAATGATATATGTGTATATGAGATATTAATCAATTGAAGTCCAGATAATTGAAGACCAGCAAATTGAGGCCGAACGATGTGAAGATCCATGAGATTATCCGAACTACTTAACAAACGAAGTGGAACCGAAGTGGTCCTGAACTGACCACCATATATATATCTAGGTTTTCAGTTTGGAATATACATCTCTCGCCATAACCGTTTCCTGAGTTCGATTTCTAGGGGGAAGAGTAGTTTTGTATTCTAGATCATGATTAGAGACTATAAACAAGTTCATATCATGTAATCAGTTATCAATTTGAGATATAAACCGAGTTATATTTACGATTTTGTGTTCTTGAGTTCGGGGTAACTTTCGATCCAATTTTCGGTGTACAAATCACTAGATCGGGATGAATCGGTTTTTCAATTGGTATCAGAGCATCAAGGCCATGATTCTTCACCAATTTTTGATCGAATTCAAAGCTGAATTTGTTAAAATCGCGAAGTTTGACCTTTTGAAGTCAAACTGTTCATCGTTTGGCTGCGAAATTGGAACAAATTGCTGAGTTTTGGTGTTTCAAATTGATACAAGAAGTTTCCACGGGTTATTACGCATCGAATGCAACAATTATTTTCGATTTTGGTTGAGTTTTGATCTGGATCGCAATTTCACAGATCATTCACGTGTTCTTTAACTTCTTCAATGGAAACTTTCATAATACTCGATCATTTTGTGTAATTTTGGTTGCTACAGGTTCCTTTCGGTCATACGAAGCTAATGCAACGATCCGTTTCGTTTTGGTTTCGATTTGAGAAGATCACAAATTCTTAAATTTGTTAATTCACCGGAGCTTTTGTTTGTTGCTTAAATCAATTTAATACATATCAACAATGGTGCTATTTTGATTCTTCTCGTCGACACGAATTCAACGCAAGTTACGGATTGGATTTTCGTCAAGTATTGAAGAATATACGGTTTTTTGAAGTTTATGGTTGGTTTTATGGTTTAGTCGCCGGGTTTTGGTTGCCGGCAGGACTTCTTGGTCGCCGAAAAAAGAAAAACGGAGGACAGGATACAAAAATTCGACTATTTTGACTTTATTCCCAAAGTTCACTTTCAGCCCCCTACAGTTTTTTATCAAATACTTAAATTTGTTACATAAGTTTTCATTAAAAAAAAATAAATAAGAATTTTAATAAAAAGATCAATACAATTTTTTTTTAACAAAAAGGTTTCTTTTAAATAAAAGTTTTTTTTACATAAAACATTTTCTAAAACAACACAAAATTAAAAAAAAAATTAACACAAAGTTTTGTGTTTGTTGAATTGATTCGTGAACGCAAAATATTTTTGCGTTTAGTGAATCGGTTAACAAACACAAATTCTTTTGTTTTTGTTTACGTTTTTACTTTGATATTGTTCATTGTTTAGTTTTGTTTTCTTAAAATCAAAACAAAAACTATAAACTTTTTATTTTTCCAAGGTTTTTTTTTAAAAAAAAACATAAACAAAAACATTTTGTCTTTCAAAATTGGTTTTCCTTAAAAAACAATATTGAAAAGAAATATACAAAAAAAGTTTTGAGGACTTGGCCTTGGGATTTCAATTAAGTGATTTCACAAAATTCGAAGTTGAATATACAAGGGTCAATGATTGACATTTTTTGGTATAATCACAATGATTAAAGTTCAATCAAGTTCGGTGGTTCCCAAATTATTATAATCTAAAGATTATCAGAATTGGAAAAAGAAGTTTAAAGAGTATATTGATTCTACTGATAAAGATTTGTGGATTCCGACTAAAAAAAGGTATACTTATCCACAGTCTAGTGGAGTACCGATCTTTCCTATGAGGAAAAGAAAAGTCTTGAAAGAGAACGACAAGCTTATGAGATCCTTTCCATGGTCTTACCACAATAAGTATTCAATCAATTCAAGACGTGTTTTAGCTCAAAACAATTGTGGGATACTTTAATATTAAGATGTGAAGATGAAGGTTATGATTGGGGAAATGAGTTTACGGATCAAACTGCTTTTGTTTCAAAGACTGAGAAATTTGATGTTATGGCAGAAGTTCAAAAAGATGGGTCTTCAAAATGTGAAGCTTTTGAGAATGAATTGAAGCTTCAACATGAGAATGCAGAGTTAATTGCAAAAGTTTCAAAACTGACTGAAACAATTGATGATTTGATGAAGGATGTTGAAAAATGGAAGAAAGAAGCGAATGGCATGGTGACAGTTTTTTGATGATTTGTTTGCAAAAATAAAGATCAAACTTGAAGGTCTAGAAAAGGAAGTTGGTGATCTTACTGCTAAAGAATTAAGTCAACAAGAGGAAAACACGAAGTTGTTAGATGCTAAAGCTGAATTGCTTCGTGAAAACAAGCTTTTGAAGCAGAATGTTGAGATTTATAAACAAAGAGGGGAAAAGGTTGTACAAGAAACATATGATGCTCATGATCAGTTGAGGAGAGAAAAGTTTACTTTGAATACAACAACAGACGAACTTATTGAAACACAACAAGAGTTGGCTGAAACGCAAAAGAAAATTACAGACATGAAGATTGAGGTTCATGACAGTTACATAATCTCAATAATTCATCGTCTTTCACAAATTTTTTGTGTAAAAAGGAGAATTTTCAATAGATTTTCGGTGATGTTATTCTGAAAAGTGTTCCACCTCCCGTGGTTATTGAAATTTCTATCAATACTTTGAAAACAATGGAAGAAGTTCATGATTATTCAAAGTTTGCTGTTAATTATTCGGAGAAGAAGAAAAAGTCAAAGTCGTAGAAGAAAAATAAAGAGAATTTTGATGCTTATAAGAGAACTAAATTTGTCTCAAGTTCCATATTGCTTGATAAGGAAAAAGTGTTTGAAGGCAATCCAGGACATATTAAAGTTGACAAATTTTCAAAGATTGTGATTGATGAATCTTTGCTTTCTAATAAAGATGATCTGAATGCCATCAAGGATGAGTTTTCTCGACTTGCTTCACAAGGTCATGAGAAACCTAAGTCTGTACCAGATAAATCTAAAAAGAATGGTGGTCTGGGATATGAAAGCAAAGATGAGAACGTGAATGTTGGAAGTGATTTCCAAGATATGTTTGAGATAGAACAAATTGTGGAGGATGTCAAGGTTCATAAAGAAAAGGAGAATCCAGTTGAGAATCATATCATGTGTGAACCTGATGCCGAGTTTAGCTTTAATATCCTTCAACTTGTTCTCACGCACCAAAGATTTAATTGCTTCTTTTTTCAGATGAAATACTTTCAGACTTTTCAACTTTATTAAAAAATCTTTTCGTCTTCCAAAAATATTGATCTTGAATCAAACTTTGGAGCTTCACCCAAATTCTTCTTCTTTTTCTCAGACTTGGATTTCTTTTGCTTAGCTGGAGTGACAAATTTATAATAATCATGCAACTTTGCATTCGAATCAAGAGGAATAGATAAAAATTCAGATATATCCACCGGTTGAGGAACCTTGTGAATATCAATTTTTTTTTAAACTATCATCACTTCTGTCCTTCTTGTACAAAAAATTCAAAAACGGAGGCGACAAATTGCAATTCTTGACTTGTCGTTGTAATTCTAGAATTTCCAGCTTTAGTTCAGAAATTTTCTGTTGAGAAACAAACAGATCTTTTTGTGACTTAAAGAATTCTTCATTGGGATCATTGTATTCATACGTCTACTGCTTTCTAATTTCACATTCTGCTAACACCTCTTCGGTAACCTTCTCCCATTTCTTCTTGAAGATATCAATATATCCTCTGTTAACACTTCATTCTTATCTCGAAAAAGAACATTTTCATCTCAAAGTTTTGAAATTTCTTCCTGAATACTAATTACTTTCTCAACAGCTTCAACAGCAATCTGATTAGCTTTTTCATATTCTGTTGAACAGGATAAGCATTTTTGAATAAAGCTTCAAAATCTTCAGCAACTTCTTTAGCTTTAGCTTTTTCGCATTCAACAACCAAATCATCCTTTTCTTTCATCAAGTTCTTGTTGATCTTAGCAAGTTCATCACACCTTGAACACATTAAAGAAACTTCCTTTGGAATTTCTTCTATGTCACTATCATCCCCTTTATCATGTATCACATATGAATTTATTTCAGAATCATAATTGGTTACATAATCATTAATTTGTTCAGTCTTGAAAATAGTATCACAATCCTTTTTGTCTGAAAACTCATTACTTTCTGAATCTAAACCACTAGATGCTGAATCATATGATTTTGAATCAGCAGAGTTGGAGCCAATCTTCATGGTCTGAATGTGTGCACATGTCTCGCCTTTTTCTTTCAATGCATTCCATTTATCTTTCGCAGTCCAATATACTGTGATTTCAAGAAATAACTCTCTTGAAAGAGAAGTTTTGATAATGTCTTTGGCTTTTTCTTCATTATTTGTATAAGCCTTATCTTCTAGAGAAAGATGTCGATGAATTATTATATCTCCTCTTGCATCAGTAGGCCATATGAATTGCTTATTGATTATATTCTAAAAATCTTTGAAATGTTTGTTGATGTAAATCTCAAAATCGACTTTCCATTCATGATAATCTTCCCATTTCATCAATGTAGGTATCATGGGACTAACTTGTGATGCACTCATTTTTGAACAATTTATAAAAAATCAGCTTAATGTGCTTGAATCACTCTTTTCTAAAACTGAAAACTAACACTCCAAAAACTTCAAACCCAAAAATGAAGGTATTAGAAGTGGATTTTGAGGGTCGAAACGAAAGGTTCTAGTTGTTAGGCTGTAAAAGTGTAGATCTCTTTGAGGCGGTCGTTTTCACTAGTATTAGCTCCCGTAACTTTTAATAGTTCTCAAGTTACGCCAGTTTTCGTGAAGCAACCCAAAAGTTCCAATTTTGTCCGAACTGGATGCGAACTCAAAAAGTTATTCGAACTTCAAATGAACTGAGTGCAAACCGAAAGCTTCCAAATCCAATCCGAACTGTATCCGAATTGTGACTTCGTGTAGACGAACTGAGTCCGAACCAGAAAGTAGCCGAACCAGATCTGAACTGAACCTAGATAGCAGAGCTCTATCCGAACTGGATCCGAACTGTGAATTCGAAGTGGTTATTTATCTGATCTGTGAGTTCGGAGCGGTTATTTATTTGAATTGGAAGTTCATCAGCCGAACTGAAAAAGCATGATATGAACTCAGACGAACAAAATCGTATTTTCTCTAAAATTTGCGATTTTGGGTGTTTTTGAATGAGATTTTCAGCAGTAGGCAACGAATATACAATAGGAACGTTCTGAAATCAATTTTAACACAAAATTCTCTCGAATTTGATGAAACTTGATGAAATCTCACAAAAACTTACTATCTCTCTCAAGAAAAACTCAAAAATCACTACAATTTGATTAGTAAATGGAACCAGAAAGCTCTGATACCACTTGTAAGAGCGAGAGCGTTGGATCGTTGATAATCTAGTGATTATGAGATGTAATGAGATCAAAATGTAAATACAAATGAAATTTGTATTAAAAGGTGTAGAATATGACAAGAAGTTCTATTCTCTATACAAGACAAGCAATATATAGAATGAGCATCCTAAGCTAAACCACGATCAGCCGAACCTCCAGTTCGGACATAGTTTATGTGAGTCCAAACTAGGAGTTCGCCTCAGGTTCGGACAACACAATCCTGTAGCCTTTTGTCTTGTATCTGATACTTCACATGACGACCTAGAACCATGTATCAACACATATTTTTAAATCCAATACATCAAATAGGTTTTATCATACAGATAAATTCTTTGGTTATGGAGATGATTTAGGTTTTTATGATCCTTCATTTGAAAAATATTTTCAAAAACCTTCAAAACCAAAGAAAACTAAACATGTTACCCCAACAATTTATGATGATGGATCGACTGATCAATGTAATCGTCGATGTTGTTATACTTGTCATCAAAAATGACATTTTGCTTATAATTGTCCTATGAATTTCAATAACTCATCATCATATGCCAAGGATACCAAGTTTGTTTATCCCGATGGCATAATTTTCAATGAACCAATGCCTAAGAGTAAAATTTTCCGGAAAAAGAAGTATGTTTCTGAACATTTGGATAGTAGTTCTGATTGTCAGTCATCTGTCGACATTGGTTCATTAGAAAATACAAAACCAAAATTGGAATGGAGACCATAATTGTCTCTACGGCCAACACTGATTTTGTTGAAGACACTAGACGACCTACCACAACTGTGGATGAGGGTTGGGGTTTTAGGAATTTATTATTTTCCAGTGTTTGCAGGTATTTCAAGAAGACATGTTAGTAATTGAAAGATTGCTGACAGTGAGATACTTGTGCGTGATTTAAGTTAAAATGCATCGTTCTAATCTTTGAAAAAAATTGACAACTGATTTTCAAAAACATCATTTTCAAAAATGTGTCAAGTGTTGGTCGATCATTTTCATTGTTGTTTTCATATTTCGTTCATATATTTAGGGGGAGAAAAATTTGGAAAATTAAAAAAGTAGAGTTTGTTGAATTTTAGGGAGGAGAAAATGCAAAATATATATAAAAAAATGAAAAATGAGAAATTAATCCAACACAAGATGAGAAATGATAGTACATAGGGCGGGGGTTGTCTCCTTCAAGACACGTTGAACATCAAGGAGTTTTTTGAATAATTCTGAGTACGTGATCAGTTTCTCCCGAATCCGCAAGGCAGAAACAATGTGATTGTACTCATCCCCTAATTGAGCAAGGATGTGAACAACCAAGTCTTCTTCATCAATAGGGCTTTGCGCCAATGCGAGTGCATTGGAGATCGACTTCATGTCGTGGAGAATTTTGGTAATCGACCGAGAACCTTGTTAATTTTTGGCCATACGATATTTCAATGAGATAATACGAGATCAGGATACGCTTACATAGCTGGAGTTGAGAGACGTCCATGCTTCACGGGTGGTTTTGGCGGAGTTCATGAGTGGTTATATCGTGTCGGAGCAGCTACCTAGAAGGGCACTAATGATTATTTGGTCTTGACGAAACCATTGCGCATAGGCAGGGTTGGGTTTCATGGCATCTCCGGCGAGGGTCTTGGATGGTGGTGCGGTGATGCCGTCAACATGGTGGTCCAGTTGAAGACCATTCAGGGTGGATAACACCTGTGTGCGCAAAGACGGGAAATTAATGGTGGTAAGCTTAATAAAGAAGTGGGTGTGAGGAGTTAGGTGGATCACGGTGGTGGCCATGGTGTTTGAAGTTGGCTGGATAGTATGATAGAAAGAAGAAAAAAAGCGGGTTGTGAAAGTGATTTACTCGTGGGAGTGAGGAAAGGGCTCTGATAACAATATGAAGAAATGATTTGATGGATCGAAAGTTAGCTTCTCATTTACATGGATAATCTTTAAATCGAGTACAACCTACAATGAAGGACTAAGATTAGGACCTGCTACAACACAAGTTGACAATTCCTATATACATGTGATTTTGAATTTAAAATATATACATGAATAATTATTTATTATCTCTAATAGATTTAGCATTTTTTGACAGTGTTTACTTTTCTGGTCAACCTCCGATACAGGAACACAGGAAAGCAGAGAAACTAAGAATCAGCTTTATAATTTGAGTTGCAACGTGATTAATTGTTTAAGGTTTAGATATGCACGTCTAATTTATGGGTTTTGAAGGTTGAATTATGAGTTTTATTTTTTTAGAATCCAAAGGCTGCAGGATATTGTTGTGGATTAGGTTCAATGATATGAAGAAAAAAAAACATGTGCCAAAAAAGAGAATTATTGGATAACTCCGATTATATGTCATAATTTTGATAACATTTTATTTTTAGGGACATATTCCAACAAAAATGTTTCTTTTCCATTCTTTCTAGGTTATTTTTTAATAAAATTTATTTAATTTTTTTTTATCCGGTCACTCATAGTTTATAATCTCTTAACTTAAATATCAATATATATATATACTAAACTGGCTACACATAAAGTGAAGTAGTATAATTAACCATATATATATTTAATCAAAGTATTTTTTTGTTTTAAATACATCAGCTCGAATCAATAAACCAAAATTCAATTAAAAAACATGATCGGGACTTTAATTTTACATTTTTATTTAATAGCAACTCAATAATTCCTTGCAATTTCACTTATCTCAGATATGTCCGGGTAACCGTGACAATGCGTGGTTGTCCTCTAGTTATTGTTATAGTAGGTGACGTGGTTTTAATGAAATAAACTAAAGTGGTTAAAGTTCAATTATGACCGAAGAAGGATTGAAGTGATTTATAAGAAAAGTTTAAGGACTAATCATGCAATAAAGTAAATAAAATAAATATATTAGAAAAAGAAAAAAAACGTGTCGCCAGAGAGTTGCATAAATACATACATCAGCTTGAATCAGTAAATTAAAATTTAACTAGTGGGAGACCCGCCGCGCGTTGCGGCGGCCTCACCTTTTTGTATCATGGCTCGATGTAGGCAGCGGCTAACTGTAGCCGATCTCTAAATATTAAGTCTTAGATTTAGCAAATAAAAGGGACCACCTATATCCATCAAGTAAAAACATCTAATTTAACCAATAAAGCCATAAATAAAAGTTAACACTTAAATCCATCAACTAAAAGCGACCACCTAAATCCATCAACTAAAAGTCCCATAAAGTCATAAATAAAAGTTAACACTTAAATCCATTAAGAATCCATTGTTTTGTTCTAAAGTGGATACAAAAGAACCTCCATCCGCAGCATCACATTACTTGGTTGTTCAGGCATGTCCTGTATTTTTCAAAAGTCACTTTGTCTTAATTAAACAATGATTTGATATAGTTCCTAACACGTTCATGTAAGGTGAAAGTGTATACAAAAGAGCTGTTAGTTACCTCCATCCCTAGCATTAGCTCGTTGTCCCCTTCCCATGATGACTGTTATTGGCCTTACATCATTCGATATAAATGCCAGCTGGCCGTCTGGGTTTCTATCGAACGACTTCACCATAAAGGCCCATTCTGTTCCTATAATCTCCCTTATAGGATCCGGCAAAATGTGGGTATTTGTACACTCTTTGACATTTATCATCTGACAGCCATCGTAGCCAATGATGTCATTTATACCCGGGGCTAGGACTGTGACAATGGCCGTACCGGTGCTATCCCTAACAGTGCATACTGCCCTGTAGCTGTTTAGCATGATAGTAATAAATGGTTAAAACATTAGATACCGGTGTAAATATTAACATAACATATTCTAACTGTCGTACCAGTATCGCACATACTCATCACCATGCTTTTCACAGGAAAACACAACGCCTGTGTGTTGTACTCTGGATCTGGGTGGACATGCGATGCATTCACCGTCGAACCACGGTTCAGTCTCGGAAATTGCAACGATGACGGCGGCTAGTGTGTATATGTGCCTGTGTTGCTGCATGAAAAGTATATATCTTTGAAGCTGTAAAGTTGTCCTGTCGTGGGTAAAATGCATGTACATAGTTATATAACCAATCTATGCGTTTGTTTTGGTACCCGTGCTACGATGTGAGGGTCAGAATAAAAGCTGCCAATGAACGTTGCGTGTGTTGTTGCATCTGGGTATGATTTATACACTTCACGTACTGCAAGCCTTTGTATTGGGGCACCGTTTCGTTGAGCTCTAAACCTGTTTTTAAACACAACAGAAACGTTAGAGACCTGCGAGTATAGAGTACATATATCGTACACGAAAATATTGAAATATTTACTCTTTTGCCATGTTCTTTGCAATTCGGAGACCCGGGTTAACTGACACCTGTGTCGCGGGAGTACACACCAATTGTAGTCCGGCTGTCATGAGGGTTAATTTTTTGAAACATAAAGATTAAGAGTTTGGAATCACAAAGATGTCAGATATACATGCTTTACCTGGGCTAGGCTTGACTTTTAATGTTGTTGCGGCTACGATGACCTCCCTGTCGATTGTAGTAATGTTTTCAAGGTTTATGTCATTGTATATGCCCTCCGGAAGGTTCAGCACCACAGGTCTGTTCCTGGTACATGAATGACAACTTTAATCTTCATTAAGCTATAATTGTAATGTCATTATAGCCTATAACAGTATCTACATCTAATGAAAAGCAGGAAGCAAAATAATAAAAAACCCTATATACATTCATGGACATATATCATTCATATTTAACTATAATATAAGATGCAACATAAAAATTGGTTTCTAATATTCTTAATTACCAATACATGAACACTGTATTGGTAATCAAGGTCAAGGTAAAGCAGTTGAAACAAATCTTATTCAAACATCGATCATGAACTTTCTTACCCTGGTTCCTGTAGTTTCATCCTTAGAACAGGCCTGCGGTCACCAATATGTGCCTCTTCTAGGTCGATCACCTTGCCTATGTAGTCTGTGATGTAAGCATGAGAATGGTTAATGGTGTAGCAAATGTTAACCAAATATATATGCATGTGTACCTGAAAGTTGGCCATCTCTCAAGGCACGCTGGCGTATCTCGGTAAACGTCAAAAAGTTAAAGTATTTCCATGGAATGCTGAAATCGTCTTTCATACGTCTCACGTTTAGGTTTCTATCGATGTACAGCGCAGCTGTATGCGTTGCGATTCGGTAGAAATCTGGGGCAGATGCGCATTCGTAGTTGGTTAGCTCGTAACATCCCATTATAGCTAGCCTTGGTTCCAGATACGCTCTTTCACGTATGTTAAAGACGGCTTCAATTGCATCCCCCTGTTTTGCACAGATGGCATGTATATCAGCTGAAATGCGTAACAATTGAAAGAGATATGCGAAAGGATACTTGTCTAATGTATTCTAAACTTACATATTCGTCGATTAATAAATATCTCATCGTTGGGTTATTTGGTTTAGGCCTCCACAACTGTAGGACTCTAATATAGAGCGGTCCGCAGCCGTCGGTGTGGCGCAAATCGCTTACCCTTTGTTCTTCATCCATTGCGTACTAAAACAGGTGAGAACCAAAGTCTAATCATTCATTAAGCAAACAATGAAGCACATCATAGCCACCATAAAAATATTAAAAGCTGTGCAGAGCAGACACTATATAAAACCAACAGATTAACCTAAAATGTTCATACAAACAACAGTTTTATAGAAAGCATGGTGAACAAAAAAATGAAGCAAAATAAGCAACAGCTGCAGGTTCCAAAAACTATGTACAGCTCACACAACATGGAAAAAAAAAGCCACCCAAAATGTATATACAAACAGCACCTTAGGTTCACATTATGAAGAAACATTGATGAGTAAAAGATGGTTAATGACTGCATATTTGAAGCCAACCTGTGAACAGAACTGTGAACAGAATACATGGGTATATTTCTACATATACACACAAATATTTGCTAAACCAATAACAAACAATCAATGGCAAAATTAAGCCCTTTTGATAAAATCTAAAGGAAAGCACATGAATTACTGCATATTTGAAGCCAACCTGTGAACAGAACACATGGGTATATTTCTACATATACACGCAAATATTTGCTAAATGAAGAACAAACAATCAATGGCAAAATTAAGCCCTTTTGATAAAATCTAAAGGAAAGCACATGAATCGTGAACCTGTGGCTGTGAATTTCACCCACCTCCCGAAAGAAATCACAACAATCACACCACTGGTCAAGTTTTTAGGAAGAGTAATACATATGTAAGCGCAGGGGATGGCGTTAATAGCTGTAGATTAATTTAAACGTACCCGAGTATAAATCAAACGAAAATTTCTAAATCGGTTCAAAAGATACAACCGATTAACAGATGCAAGAATAATGAGAAACAAAGAACAACACAAATTAAAGCTCAATTTCGGAATAAGGAGCAAGAATTGACCTCTGTAGTCGGCTGCAAGCAATCTCGGTGCTGCGTTCCGTGTGTTGATGAGAGTGTGGCCGGTGGGTTGAGGAATTTAGGGTTTGAGCGTTGGGGTCTCGGAGCATCGAATGAGTGTGGCCGGTGGGTTGAGGAGTTTAGGGGTTGAGGTCTTGAGGATGTTTTATGTAATTTAGTGTTTTTTTAACTTGATAAGCATAAAACTAATTTAAGTTTGTATTGAGAAAATAAGGGTCTAGCCCTAAACTAAATTAACAGAATCACCCAAGAAATTCCCATCTTTCTAACCATATTTGTTAGCAAAAATTCCTTCATTAATAACAAATTTACTTTCCATGAATTAGATTAGTGATAACAAACGGCAAGTTAAACTAATTTAATATCTTGACGTCTTTTGTTTACAAAGTGTTTACGATATGAAAGACGGATAAAAAAAAACTTTATGTGTTTCTCCAAAGAAAAGGCAATTAAAAATGATACGATTAAATAGCAACAAATCATTACACTTTGTGTTAAATTGTGATTTCATATACCATTCACTTATATTTAAATGTCACACTTAAACAAACATAAACGCAAAAGTTTAGTTAAGTGAAAAAATATCATGTTACGGTTTGTTGATTCATTTTTAGAGATATCATTTGGTACTATGTAATTTTTAACGCCTCACCGATTCCGCATCACGCCCTAACCACATGTTCTTGTAATAACATTTGTACTTAGTGTGCATGATCTGAACTTTGTGTGAACATCCACATGGGTCAAGTTTCATACAAACTCAAACATAAGTTGCATACAACCATAATAAAGTACTAAACCGGTCATTTAATAAAGCACTAAACCGGTCATTCAACAAAAGCGCCAGGCCCACTTCTGGACATAGATTCTTATACATTTGTCAAGACATTCCTTCACCTAAGTCTACTTATACTCGCACAGGTTCAAAAGTTGCTGAGACCGCTGCTCTGCAAGATAGCCTTCATAGACCATTCATACTTCAACTGTACACCAACCTGGCGGGCTCAAAAGACGAAGCTGCCTCACCATCCGTGGCGGCTACTTCATAGGTTGCTTCTTCTTTGCGGCGGACTGCTGAGGGCCTGTGGATAGTCAAACAGAATAAGCAGTTAGAACAACATTCATATGGATTAATATTGAAACAAACTCATTCATAGGCTGCAAATAATCATAAAAATACACAAAAAGAAACGCAGAGTATCCATACTTTCAGCATTGAAGTCGATGGATCTTTTAACTGGTTTCTTCTCGGTGGGTTGTGGCTCGGCCTTCACCTGTAGCGCAGCAGGAGGCACCGGCTTCTTCTCGATGGGCTGGGGCTCAGGCTTGACCTGTAGCATAGCAGGAGGGGTGGTGCACGCCGGCGAGGGTGGTGATGCCTGGGCTACGTTCTCTATTTGGAGAACCGGCTCCAATAAGATTTCAGTGACCTGGGTGACAGTCATGCTTACCCGTCCTGGCCCAGCATCCCTTTGCAGCTCGAGGTGGAAAGCCTTCCTCTTGCCCCTTGCTGCCTGCACCGGTTCTGGAATGACAGTCGGGTCAGTGTATCCGTCGGTCACAATCAGCTCAGAGCATTCCTTCCCGATTAAAAGGCTTGCTGCCTCGTCAAATAACGTTGTTTTTACGCTGCCAGTGTGATCTGCAATGGTTGCTCCTATGCAGTACCTGTAAGGGAGACAAAGGCATCACTGTCATAGCAAGTCATCCTTGGGTCAATAAGTTATTTTGTATGTATGGCGTTTACTGTTCTTACGTCGGCCTTGGTGCTGGGAACCGTCCGTCAGAAGCACATGCCCATTGATCACCGCTTTTTTTGGCTGGGCTTGGGCAACTTGTGCAGGCATTGTAGAACCAGCCCTTGCTTATGTGCAGCTCAATGATCGTCCCCTCAACGATAACTGTCCGAGCCTGTCCGAAGCAAACCTTTGTAAGCGTAGCCATTTTAACGATTCATACCGGTTCTGTGTGGGACACTTACATTGAGCATGTCTCTGTCCATCTGCTGGAGCTCAGCAACTGTGATTTTGTCACCAGCTACAGCAGCGGGTGCAAGAGCAATTGCCTGACCATCCTGGGGGGCATCCTCCCTGTCTCTCAACCTGTAACACCATGATAATGAGGCATCAGACCTGCGCGTGAATGGTACAGGGTAACATCAATCGTTGGTAAATGTAAGGTGTGCACCTGTCCAGCAACAAATCAATCACCGGAGAGACCGCGTTGATATAAAGATAGGTGGCCGGAGTCGACTGCAGCTGTAGGGTACCTGGTTGCGTTTTGTTCATCAGCTGGACACCCAGAATGTTTTATCTATGTGGTTATAATATACTCACCCATGAAATCCGTGACCTTAACCGAGGTCAGCGCAATGAGTGTTGGAAGTTCGGCCTCCTCCAGCTGCTGTTTGTCGACCTTATCAGGCGACTGATTGACTTCCTTCCATAAGGCAGCTGTTATCCGGCGTCCCCTGATTAAAAAAAGCTCGTTAGTATTAGCACATTCATCAAACTTGGTAGTGAAAAGATTACCTTGAGTCAGAGATTATAAGCTTCAGCATTTGATCCTTTGATTTTGTTGGGCGGTACTCTTTGCGCTGGAGGAACCCAATGTAATCTGAACACATTGCGCAGGGTCAAAATCAAGAACCTGGCAGTAAAACATCGCACAGGGGCGGAAAAACTGTACATCATAAGCCCCCCTATCTTTCTCATTTTATACCTGTAACCTCTTCCTTTTTGTCGCAGATACTGCGCAGCTCACTGTAGATCATTGGTTCAAAGTAGTGACACAGGAAGTCATCTGGTTTGTCCACCTGGGTAATTGTTGCTGCAGGACCGAGCAGCAAGTGCACGGGGTGGCTGATGATGTTTAAGTACGAATCCACGTTGTCGCAAACATACCCCTCTATGCGATAACACAGATGCAGCTCTAGCTTCCCCTCAGCGAACCTTATATTCCTCTGACCATGAGCAACAGCCTGTATCGCATCTCCCTACAGACAACGAATAAGTGATTTAGTAAAGTAATAATATGCAAGAATTAAACAGGTACCTCATTTACGTATGTGCGCATCAACCAGCAAATAACATCTGTCCAGTGGGCGCTGATGTGGTGTCCATTTCCTAATCATGCGAACCTCAATTGGTGCCCCATCACCACCAAGGCCCAGCGTATTCAGTGGCTGAACCTCAGACCGGGGGTTGCTGCAAAATCACACATGTAAAGTAAGTAACCGTCCAAACCACTGCATCATTAGTATCGGGAAAACTACTAAGAAGCATATATAAAACTCTTGTGTTATAAGATAATCAGAAAACAAAAATAAAAAACAGCCATACGACATGTAACACCTAAACATAGTGAGATTGATTTGAACCTGTTGTTTCTTTATTTCATCTAGCACCTCAGCAAACACAATGTTCACTGTTGTCTTTTCATCCCTATGTTCGTTCGGTTTGATTAAAACCTTCAGGCCAGCCGGCGAGGTGGCCCTTGACAAAGCCACATACAACTGTCCGTGGCTAAATACTGGCTCGGGTAAATAAACGCCGATCTATTTCAAAGACTGTCCCTGGCTTCTGTTTATGGTCATTGCGTAGCATACTTTCACCGGGAATTGTTTTCTGGTAAGCACAAAGGCCCGGTCTTTGCTGTTCTGAACAAAGCTTATCCTAGGTATGTACACCCTATGGCCTATGTGTGTACCGGTGATTATGTACGCCTCTATTATCCTAGGTAAGAGATGAGACACTATCAGCCTGGTACCATTACAGAGTCCAGTCTTCTGATTTATGTTACGCAGCAAAATGATCGGTGTGTTTTTTTTCAGTTTCAAACAGTGTGGTGGTATGCCACTAAAATTAAGCAGGTTTAAATACTCGGTTGGGTACATGTCATCAGTGGTGCGTCCATTTGAGGCATGAGGAACCATGGAGTCATTACTCAAATATGTGGAGTCATTACTCAAATAAGCTGCATTAGGCTGTCATCAGATGGTGGAATCAAAAAGTGGGCTGGTATTGTTACTTCCTTCGAGTCAACATCTCCATTATTGTTTGAACAACCTACGTCGCCATCCCCGACCCGAAGCAGCCAGGATGAGAAGTCGCGAAGTGATTGTTGTACGGCTGCATCTGCACTTGAGCTCATAACACGCACATTCTCTTCGAGTATGTGCACCCTGAAGTGTGGCCACAGTGCTGACCGTGTGAGAGCTAGATCTAAGATCTCAGACTTTGAGGCCTTTTTCTTAATCGGTAATGTTTGCCTGAAGTCTCCACCAAGGAGCACCGATTTACCGCCAAAGCATATGCCTTTGTTTCCAGTTATGTCTTGAAGTGTCCTGTCTAAAGCCTCGAAACATTTACGATCGCTCATCGGCGCCTCGTCCCAGATTATGAGTGTTGTCTCCAAAAGCAATTGTGCTAGCTGTGTTTTTTTCTTTATATCACAGACAGAGGCATTAGTGAGGTCGATAGGTATCTTGAAACGCGAGTGGGCTGTACGGCCCGAGGGCAGCAACAACGATGCGATTCCGGATGCGGCGACAGCAAGAACTATCTTATCGACGGATCTTAGACCAGATATGATGGCATTCCACAGGTACGTCTTTCCTGTTCCGCCGTAGCCATATATGAAAAGCAGGATTTGTGAATTGGTCGCGACGGAACCCATGACCATGTCATAAGCCACACGTTGTGCAGGTCGAAGCGTAGCCTGCATGACGACGTGGTCCGCAGCCAATTTCTCACGATCGTAGGACCTCTCCTCCATGATTAGACGATTTGCCAGCCTTGCGAGCATAGCTGGGCTTGGCATCGGCAGGCCAAAATCACACAATGAGCATGACCTAGAGCTTGATTTTAGCAAAACCTGTAGCTCATAGAGAACATGTTGTTGGAGGTCGCTATCGCGGATGTGGAAGGCACCCGAAGGCTTGCCTTCTCTGAGATTAAGCAATATATCATCAGACATCTTTTTCCAGTATTTCTCCCACAGCTCGAGGGGGCTGGAAACCTCACAGAACAGAAGGATGTGTGTAAACAGGGCCCGAAGTTCTGATGCAGTAGCCCACTGTGATGCCTCCTCAAATGCAGTGGCCCACTCAAGATCATCACCAACCAGCCCAAGCTTCTCGCACGCAGAGCGGTATGTCGCGCATACCACGCCTGCAACAGTCCTTATATCGGCAAACGATCGGCACCCCTTTTGATACGTCAACAGCATCCGCAGATAAAAGGCCTCCCCGCAGGTTGGGTGAATGTACGATAATCTGCCTATAGATGGTGATTTACTTGTCGCTCTTCGTTTCCAGCTTTTCCGAGAGACATCCCATCTGTAACGCGAAAGGTAGTCCACATAACGCAAGTCTCTGCCGGCTACATCGTGTTGGTTACTGCGCAACCACTCTGTGAGGGTAGTCTTTCCACAGTTTGGGTTGGCCGCCACATCTTCCAGCTGTTCTGCTGCTCTGAACGTGACGTTCTGCATGTCCTGAAGATGGACTGCGAGAACCTGGACGGCTGGATCCCGGTGGTGTATCGGGAAGTTGAAGATTCGCCAGGCAGCCTCATGCGGACAAACATAACGACCATCGACAAAATTCTGGATCTCATCAATGACAGCTGGCTGTGGGTCATCTCCCGAGTGCCCAGCAGGTGCGGTTGGCTTTGACACGGAGAAACGAACCCGGTCTGCACCCTTTGATATATACTTGAATAGATACTTAATGAGCATGCTCAAGCCGCAGTATTCGACATTGATATGGGCGTCAAACCGCAGGCATAAAGACCTGTTATACGGCACCACATAGCCATTATCAAGGGGGACACCGTTTTTCATAAAGGGCTGCGCGCCCATGGGCCTTCTGTAATGAACATAGCCCTCAGCGTCAAACCTTGTTGCCGACTCAAAGGGTTTAGGGAAGGACTTTGAACAGTTCCCATCAACCATGCACGGAGAGTCCTTCCTCGCTGCCCCACATGGACCGTGCATCATAGATTCAGTGACAACCCTATACAAAATAGGGTCCTTAGACGCGTCAGGCAACTCAGCAGTTATATATTTGTCCACATCCGCGGGGCTGTCGATTTTGTTCTGCAAAGTAACCCAGAGAAGCGTGTGACAATGTGGCAGACCTCTCTTTTGAAACTCTATGGTGTAAAGATCGGCTGTGACCTCACCAAAAGGCTTCTCAGTCCTAAGAAACCTAAGGAACGACCCCACCTTCATCCGGAAAACCCTGGCAATGAGATCAGCCCTGTTCTGAGCAGAGGCCCCAGGATTCCGGGCCACCTCGCGGGTGATTTCCGGCCACTTAACATTGCAAGTAAAGGTTATGAAGTACTGCGGGTTACCGTAGACCCTGCAGATCGCTAACGCATCCTGATAGTGTTTATACATGTAGCGCGGCCCACCAGTGAAGGACGCAGGCAAGATAACCCGTTTACCAATCTCATGGCCAGTCGTGTCGCCTCTGGACAAAGCGTCCTGTACACCGCTCAGTAGGTCAGTACGAAGGCTGGCCTGGTTGTCACGAAAGTAATCCAAGCGGTACTGCTCAACACACACATATGCATCCACCATATACTGTTGTAGCAGCCTGCCTGCCTGCAGAAGATGTGTGTGCGTAGACTGCCTCTCATGAAGCTGATAAGAATAGAACATATTCATGGTGAGTTTACGATCAGATGAGCGTGCGTCAGGTATTAGGCGTAACTCAGGGCACCAGCCTTGCCCACCGTAAGGAAAGATCAGCGGATACTACAAAGGCATATAGGACGGATGTCGCTTATCCACCCTACGAAGGCCGCCGTCTTTGCAGTGTATGACAATGTCGTAGTCAGTGGTGGTGCAGCCGTCACCATAGACAATGGCACCAAGTGTACCGTTTGCAGGGTCGTCGTATCTCCTCTCTTTTGGCCCGCTGTACAACCTGATTGCGAAGTCAGGTACCTCGCCCTGTGAGCAAATCTCAGCTGCACTCTTGAATAGCCGAGCATACTCATTAACTGAGCCAAGCAGCGCAGCAAGAACAGATACGACCTCTGGCGACAGCTCGGACCTTTTCTTCCCGGAAAAGAAGCGCAGCCTGTTGCAGATTTCGTTCTCTGTATCGAAAATGTACATCTGGAGGAATTTTGGAGGTTCCCCTGCCTCAGGGCATAAGGACCCCAACAAATGAGACACCTGTCCAGATACTTTAAAAACATAAGGGCCAGGCTTGCTGTTAATATCTTTGTCGACGGTGGCCCCAAAGGAAGTCATAGAAAACATTGAGTTATAGGCACGAATGTTAGACATGAATGAGGAGTCGGTGAATAGAGCTGCAAGAGAATCAGGGGGCATGGGAGGGATATCTATTTTAACCTTCCCTTCTCTACAGCACACCGAGTACCTGGGCTGACGATTCTTGTGAGAACTAATAAGACGTTCAGAATACCAGAAACGCGCCCTACAGAATTCGCAAACATAGGAGCAGTCGCCAAGGTCTTCATAAAAGGGAGATGCGGCACGCGACACAGCAGGCGAAGAAGAACTGGGCTCCGTAGCTAACCCAGGCTGGTGGCCGGCCTGCGAGGTATTCCTGTACGCAGCAGACGCGAGGAGAGACGCACGCATGTTCGATTAAGCAGAAGACTGCGCCCCAGTATACCCTATAGACCCAGAAGCACGCCTGGACGCAGCAGACGCAAGCCGAGCGGCACGTCTGTTCGACTAAGTAGCGGACGGTGTGTCGGTGTACCCGAGGGAGCCTGATGAAGACGCGGAGGGCAGAGGAGCGGCTGC
This sequence comes from Deinandra increscens subsp. villosa, assembly GCA_039602395.1. Taxonomy (NCBI): domain Eukaryota; kingdom Viridiplantae; phylum Streptophyta; class Magnoliopsida; order Asterales; family Asteraceae; genus Deinandra; species Deinandra increscens. The sequence continues at coordinate 48,596,175 of JBCNJP010000009.1, read as the reverse complement.
TTTTCGCTTTCGACTCATGATAGCAACAAAAGAACAGAAACATGCAAACACACACACATATATATAGATATATACACAACAGCCGAACAGTCTAATAAAACACAACACCAAAACAGGCACGCATATTTATCAGCACGTATACACAGGATACCGGATGACTATGTATAACAAAGAAAACAGCAACATACAATCACATAGACAGAAACATCAATTAAGCATGCATAGACACATATATATTCCCCAACCTGACATTCACAAATATAACCCCTTCTAGAATAACCCCATGTTTATGATCAGGCATGCATATGTATGTACAACGAAGACAGCCACAGGCAATACTGGTTCATAGTTGGTGTATAACTGATATAAAACATGACACATACACGCACACAAAAGCATGACACATAGACACACACATATATATAAAAATATAGACACACAGAAAGAGAAGCACACTGTCACACACACATACATACATACATATATATAGGTAATATATATAATATATATATATATATAATATTTATATATAAAGAGAAACAAATTACTACCTAACAACAGCAAGCGCAGACGCCATCACAACTTAAGCCAAACCTGCATTTATAAAGACACACATTAACAATAGAAAAGAGAAGTAAAGCAGTCATAAATAAAAACAGACATACCAGGGCGAACGTTCTTCGTAGCACAATGCTGCCAAAACATAGAAAAGCAGACAGTAATCAGAATGCGGTCAAAATTGAGAGGCAAAACTCACCAAACATGTGACAGCTAATCACCAAAGAGAACATATGCAAGCAAAAGAGAACAAACATCTCCATCCTAAAAATTAATATTCACTGCCTCTAGGCTAGAAAATCTTAAAGATACATGTCCTTAGACACCCAACCAGAACAGTTTAAGCACCTAACAGTAAAAACATACAAAGGCAGTCCTCAAACATGAACACATCCTGTTAGGGTAAACAAAATTAGGGAAACAAAACACATAATCAACCATAAGAGCAAAAATGAACACATCCTCTTAGGGTAAACATGGAGTCACAAAACAGAACAAACATATAAAAAAACAGATTCTCTACCTCTGGCCTACAAAATCTTAAACATCCATGTCCTAAGACACATCAGTAAAACAGAACAAACATGTAAAAAAAACAGATTCTCTACCTCTGGCCTACAAAATCTTAAACATCCATGTAACATCCATGTCCTAAGACACATCAGTTAATCAAAATGAGAGAAACATTAATACAACCAGAAGAGTTTAAGCGCCTAACAGTAAAAACATACAAATCAAAATGAGAGAAACATTAATACAACCAGAAGAGTTTAAGCACCTAACAGTAAAAACATACAAAGGCAGCCTTCAAACCCGAACACATCCTGTTAGGGTAAACAAAAGAGCAAAAATGAACACATCCTCTTAGGGTAAACAAAATTAGGGTAAACAAAACACAGAATCAGAGAATCGGTCAACAAAAATGTATGTAAAGAGAAGGCAGGATCTAAAGAAAAGAGGTCAAAAAAATTAGTATGGAGGCACTCACCGAGGGAGACGAAGAGTACATCTGAGGATCCAATTGGGTAGAAACTTCTATATACGCAAAGCAAGCACCCAGTGTACTGTAGAAGCGACTGTAGCTCGTACAGCAACCCATCTCTTTCACGGTGAGGGTAAACCCTACTGTACACCGTACTCTGTTGACCGAGTGTGAGTGAGGAGAGTAGACAGCGAGAGATGGGAGGTTGCGTGAGAAAAACCTAACCTGTAGCGTGAGAGAGAGAGAGCGAGAACGGGGGGGGGGGGGGGGGGTGTAATGTAAAAGATCAAAAGTGAAGAGCAAAAGTGTGGTAAAAAGTGAAGCAAAAGTGTGTTTTTTTGGTAAAAAGTTAGGACCTCACTATTCAAAGAGATGGATTTTTATATTTAGTTAAAAAAGATCAAAAGTGAAGAGCAAAAGTGTGGTAAAAAGTGAAGCAAAAGTGTGTTTTTTTGGTAAAAAGTTAGGACCTCACTATTCAAAAGATGGATTTATATATTTAGTTAATTGAAAAACATGATAGGAACATTTAATTTTGCATTTTGTTCAATAGCAACTCAATAGTTCCTTGCAATTTCACATATCTCTGATATATTCGGGTAACCGCGACAACGTGCGGTTGTCCTCTAGTTATTGTTATAGTAGGTGATGTGTTTTGAATGAAATAATCTAAAGTGGTTAAAGTTAATTTCTGACCGTATAGAGATTGAAGTGGTTTTATAGAAAACTTAAAGGACTAATCATGTAATAAAATAAATAAAAAAATATATTAGAAAAAAGCAAAAAATGCATCGCCTGAGAGCTTCTATTAAATAAATACATCAGCTCAAATCAGTAAACCAAAATTCAATTGAATAACATGATCGGGCCATTTAATTTTGCATTTTATTTAATAGCAACTCAATAATTCCTTGCAATATATATCCATGATATATCCGGGTAACCACGACAATGTGCGTTTATCCTCGAGTTATTGTTATAGTAGGTGAAGTTGAAAACGCTAGAGTGGATGGATCGTGATCAGTTCGACATCATTGTGAAAGCTAATGTATGAACAATTCGTGTAAATAAAACTCAATCCCTCATTCAGTAAACTGGTACGAATTACAAAGAGACTTAGAGCTGTTTCACAGTACAAAACACACACATAAGCAAAAGTCGTTAAAGATTTCAAATCTAACAACCTATTTATAGACATACTACAGTCCGAAATCTACAGCTGGTCTGAACCTTAAGTTCGGCCTAGGTTCGGCCTGGGTTCGGCCTGGGTTCGGCCAGGGTTCGGCCTGGGTTCGGCCTGGGTTCGGCCAGGGTTCGGCCTTCGGGTCTTAGTTGAAATCTTGAACTTCACAAAGCTTTGTCTGATCCAGCATGTTGCCACATTCAGGTACTAACAAACTCCCCCTTGGCAAATGCTGGACCGTTCTTCATCATTCTTGATTAGCCTCCATCCCAGTCCATGTCAATTGATGATTGTTCCGGCATATATATTGAACGCGAAGCATATCCGAATCACCCTCTGAAATTACAACGCTTGATCCATGAAATCAGGATGGAACAAGATCTGATTATGATATAGCACACCAATATCAGCCTTGGATAAGTTTATCAGCCACATTGGATCATGGATGCTCACAACTTTGTTCTCATCTTTCAACACAATCACAACTTCTCCAGTCTTCTCATTATAGTACCACCACCTCAAGTTTTTTATAAAATCTAATTCCAGTTTCATTAAAGGAATTTTCTTCATAACCTTTGGCTTTTTCTTGAAGACCAACACAATCAAGTTCTTTCCCGTTTTCTCATAAATCTTCGTTGGATGCTCACGCCTCTTGGGTTTCTGAGGTATCAAATACTGAAAACCTTCAACACATTCTTTCTCAGTCTGCTTCTTAAAGAAGAACCCTCTCCAATCATTGCCATAACTGCAAAATGGTTTTCGAGTGAGTTCCCTAATATCCCAGACTGGTAAAGACTCAAAATCTCTTGATCTCTTGAAATACTGAATACCGTGTTGACGTTTGATTGCATAACACCTCAAACTCTCAACGTACATCCAGCTTATAATTACCCCTAATGCTTGACCCTTAAATCTGACGTGCCTTTTCTGTTCAATCGGTTTAGGAGGTGGAACATAGTTGGCATGAAACTCTTTCAAGTAATCATTGTATGCCTGACGTTTTTTTTTCCTTTGCCTCCTTGGCAATTGGGTCTTCATGTATTTCAGCTTCTTTCTTCTTTAATCTTTCTTCAGCTTCATCACCTTTTTCTTTTGGAAAGAATTCAAAATCATCACAAGCTTGGTCGTTGTCATTGAAATTTGAGTATATACCAGGATACTCTTCCTCGGTAATGTCTTAACCTCAACTTCTTCATCAAACACATCTTCTTCCAACTCTGGCTTTGATGATTCAAATTTTTCAGGTGTCTTTTCAGAAGCATTCTTCAACTCCTCGTCATTTAAATCAAACACTGCTTGAAGCTGTTCAGCTGTAAGTTCACCTTCTTCTAATGTTTGCAACATTTGTTTGAACTCATTCAAACTCACTGCAGCTTGATTTGACGGAATTGAGGTAATCGACACGGCTTCTCTTGAATCTGTCTCCCCCTGGGATGTAGATGTCCCAGCACCCGAACCAGTGGTTCCAGTCGGGCCTGATCCTCCACCAACATTCCCTTCAGGATCATCTTGATCAGGATCATCATTCCAAAAACTGCATATAATCCTCTTGACAGGCATCACGAGACCCAATCTCCCCCTGAGCTTTAATTTTTTTCATCAAGACTTTTAGTTGCTCACTCATCTCGAGAAGCAGAGCACTCTGGGTCTGACTAGCCATATTCAAACGCATAATTTCCTGATCTTTAGCCAAATCCCGATTTTGAAATTGCAAATAATCTCTCTGTAAGGTAGTAATCATCTGACCTTGAGATTCATTTTGAGCTCTCAATTCAACATTACTCGACCTCAGCTCAGTAATCACCTTCGATTGCTCTTCAGTCTTAGCTTTCAAACTATCAATCTGTGACTGTTGATCAGTTAAGGCACTCTAAAGGATACTGGCCTGAGAGAAAGACACAGAACCTTGATCGAAATTGAAGTTGACTTCTGGTGTTGATTGTGTTAAAGCTGCACCTGTTGTAGCTGTTGAGAACACAAGAGTGGTGGGTGTTGAACCCATAGGCTGATTCACATACTGAGCACCAGCACTTGCCGAAGGTTCTGTGCTAACAGTTGTGACCCATGTTGCATTCATCAGGTCCAGAAAATCTGACTGACTAACCCCTTGAAAAACATCATCAGGTGCTGTAGAAACAGAAGTTGTGGTAGTAGTCATTTCTGGAAAAGACATAGATGGACTTGCAAAGAAGTTACACCGGCACGAGGCTTCAAAATAAATTTTTGACCTTTGTGTTTCTTTCCTCGGCCACCGGCAACAACTGATTTCTTCCTCTTCTTCGCAGGAGTTACCGAAGAAGTAGTAGTCACCAGCTGTTTTCCTCTACCAAGACTTTCATCAGCAGTGGGATTGTAATCTTCATTTGATTCGGATGAGGCTACAACATCATACACACGATCTTTGTAATGATCGTTGCTTTTCTTCAAACTGGTACGGTACGCGAAATGTTCTTTGCTACCTTTTCTCACTTTGACATACTTGGAATTGATCTTGATGCGAACAAACAGATCCTTTGTATCAGACACATCTTCAGAGTTAGCCCCCAAATTCACAAGTTCATCTTCATCATCAGATTCATCATCTTCATCAATCAACGTGTTAACTGCAGGTGTTTCAGACACACTGACAGTTGCATGAACTTCTTGTGCTGAAACCACCGGTTCTGAAACAGGAGGTTGTGATACAACCGGTTCTTGGTTCACGGGTTCTTGTACAACTGGTATTCTTCGTTTTGGTCTTTTAACTCTTGCTTGTTGTGGTAACTGATTATGTTCTTTAATCCAACTATAATCTAACTCTTCTGAATCACTTCCCGATGAATGGCGAGCTGCACCCTGAGTTGGTGCCACATAATTGGGATTAGCCAAATGACCAATCAGTCTCTTCAGTTTTGGCTGTTCTCCAGGAGTCTTTTTCTGATAAGATGCCAATGCACCCACACTAGCTTCATTCATATGTTTCAGCTCTAGCTTTTGATCATCATGCTTCACTAAATCTGGATACATATCATTTAGAATCAGCTGAAGGAATCTTGGATACAACGCTGCTTTCTTGTGCCTTTGAGTCAGATTATCTCTCATGTAATGAAAGATTAATCCAGCAACGTTGTATGGACGATTCATCACGAAAGCATTTAGCAATGAAAGCATCATCTAGTTGACTTCATCATGCCTTGAAAGTCGGTGCCCAAGACACAGCAGAACACATGCACCAGATATTTGTATGGAACACTAAGCGATGATTAGTAAATCCACTCCTCACTTGGATCATCAGTATACCAAATCTGCTTCAACCGTGCCACATTATCAGCTTGTAGAAATTCCAATGGTGTTGTTGTTGTATCAGCAGTCAGCTTCAAGACTCTTCTGATATCAGCTTCAACGAATTCCACAGTTCGATTCTGAACTGTTACCGATATTCTGATAGGATCATTCGTGATTGTTCTTGTAGTACTCCAGAACTCTAGCAAAATATCACGATACACATCACACGATTGTGTGATTGCATAATGAATCCTTGAACGACGTAGGAAGTCAAATATTCCAGATCCTCCAATTTTAGTGAGTTTTGATCTTGCAACGCCAAGATAAGCACATACATTATGTTTGTCACCAACTTTCAAATCGTCGGCCATATCTGAAAACACATAAAATGAAAAGTTCGTTAAATTCCATGTTATTAACAGATATATTCACCAATTTCATCAGTTCATTGTCGTTTGCATAATCACACAACTTTTTAATCAAAAATCTATGTTATGCAAACCTGGTTCGAACCTTGTCCGAACTTGGTACGAACTCTGATGAAAGTCCGAACCTGGTCCGAACCCCATGGTCAACATTGGCCTTCGGTCAAAGTCCGAACCCTATGGTCAATGTCCGAACCTGTTTGATCAACAGTCTGAACTTCGGACGAACTTTGTCCGAACTCCAGGTTCGGAACCTGACGAACACCGAATTTTTGAATCTCTAAAATACGATTCAAACCAAAACAAGTCTCAAACTGGAATCCCTTGAGCGGTTTTTGACAACGAAACCATAGACACCATTTTAACTTCTGAAATCATGTTTTACATGGTTAATTCTTAGATCTATGGACTGAAGACCCTCGGAATAGTTTTTCGAACTGAAACCCACAAATTGTGACCAAAAACGACAAGTAAATATACCAGTGTACTTGGAATCAAGATACCAACCTCAATCCGGTCTCAGAAATATCAAATAGGCAGTCTAAAATTTTTTGAAAAATTGGCAAGAGTTCGGTAGCAGTTCGGAATATTAAGAAATAGGGACCTCCGAACCTCAGGTTTGGCTATTTATAGCCTGAGGAGTTCAGACGTGCGAACTCTGTCCGAACCCCACGTTCGGTTTAAAATTTTCTCCGAACTCCCTCCGAACTCCTTATTCGGATTGAGAATTACTCCGAACTCTTGTCCGAACTCCACCTTCGGCCAATCCAAAAGTGGTCTGAACTCTGTCCGAACTTAGAGTTTGGACAGTTTTCCAAATTTATAATTTGACCCCTGAAATTTGATGAATCTTCAAATTGAACCCCACAAGTTTTAAATTTTGTCAATTTTCAACAAACTTTGTTCAATTCGATGATGAACTTCTTGAATTCAAGTCCATTTGGTTGTATTCGGCATAATAATGATTTTTCACTATCGGTTGATCGAAAATAAAATAAAAACAAAATCTTTTTGATTTTTATAAAATATTCAAACACACTGAAATCTTTTTGAATTTTTACAAGATTATGTTAAAACACACCTAAAATCTTTTTGAGATTTTCAGATAATCAAAAAAAAAAAAACAAACAGAAATGAAATAACAGAATTGTAAGCTAAAATAACTTAAAATTTTTGCGAGAAAGATCCAGACGCGAGATCATATCAGACAATGTGCATCAGACACATTTCAATTTCATTTTTAATCAGCATGCAAGTCAAGTTGGCAGCAAATACAAATTTTCAATTTATTTCAGCTCAGGCAAATCAATTTTTATAGCTTTCTGATATGTTAAGATATGATTTGACAAGCATTTTAACTATGATAGCCCACACAATCCGAAATACTGGTAATCTGGCTAATTCTCTTTTTGTATTTTTCACAGAATTTTGATTTCAATAGAGATTTATCGTCCATGGTGTTTCATGCAAAAATAAAGCAGAACCCTAAACAAACAACAATCAGGTCGGCTGGTAAGCACGTAGAGAAAGTCCGATTGTTTAGGAAAATAAGAAATAGAAAATAAAGCAGAAGTTGTACAATCCAACAACAATCAGGTCGGTACTCCCGTACACGCAGAGAAAGTCCGATGGATTATACGAAACACCAAAGAAAATTAAGCAGAACGTCAAATGAACACCAATCAGGTTGATCTTTCGATACGCAGAGAAAGGCCGATCGTTTGACAAAATAAAGAAAATCAAACAAGTTGAAAATTTTGCAAAATGAAAGCAGGCATACACCAGATCATCTCTTATTCTGTTTTTGCTATTTTCATTTTTTAATTTGCAAAAATTACACAACAATCATCATGAAAAGATCCTAGATTGCAAATAGTTATTAAAATACACAATGCTCAATAACTGCACCAATTGTACAAATGAGAAAAATAACAGACATACAATACGATAAATCACAAGAGAATTTATAAATTAACAAAAAAAAACAAGTATTGCTTAGGTTGATGTCGCTGCCTCTCCATCACGCGAATTTGGTCATAGAGATCATCAATACAAGCACCCGCTATTACATAATGCAGATTGTAAAGAAGAATTGCTATGAAAGAGCTTTGAAAACAAAAGATGGTCTTTTTCTCGCTTATTCATTATCAAATATCTCTCAGTTTCGGTAATTACAGTTTATTTATTTATGTGACATCCGAGAATTTCAAGGTTAATTTCCGTTAGACAATTCCGTTAGTTACGTTATAAGTGTTAACTTAGTAACTAATGCTTAACTAGGCCGAATACGTCCACGACCTTTGGTTGATCACCGAACCCGTCCATATGTGTTTATTTATTGAATTGCCTCTATGAGGAAGTATGTGCAACATGTTTGTTAATTAATTGTGTAATTGTGTGAAATTCATGAACCGTGCTTATCTTGCTTAGAATGTAAATTGGTCACTTTTGAGTCCCAGCGAAACTACCGGGCGAAACTATAGTGTCGCCCGGCTAGCTTAACCTTTGACTTACAGAGTCAGTTTCGCCTGGCCAGCGAAACTGCCAGCGAAACTAGGCCCTGATATATAATATCTTAATAAACCCTAGTTTCTCCCATTTGCCTCTTTTACACAAAACACACACACTCTCCATCTTTCTCCTGGAAATCTGGTCAGCCGAGAATCACACCGAGCCATCGAGATCTCAGCCCCGAGCCATCATCCATTGAGCTTGGAGATCGAACCGTGAGTTCCAAAAAACCATTTCTATGTGTTTTCTATGTGTTTTCTATGTGTTTTACCTTAAAGCATGCCCAAACCTTCATGAAATCGTGTATGCTTCTGAGATAATGTTTAGGGATGCTAGATCTGTTATAAAGTCTGCAACTTTACGTTTGAAATCCATCCATAATGAAGATTTATGCCATTTTAGTCATTTTAGGTTTAAAATGTGTTTTTGGTGATTTGATGATAAAAACCCATGTTTAAGGTGTTAAAACTTGTTGTTTGATGTTGGTAAATGATTATTCATGCTAGAAATTGAATTACATGAGATATGGAAGCTGTTAGATTAATTTTTAGGCTGATTTACGTGTTTTTCGCGACCAGCGAAACTGTACTGTTCTCTGGGCGAAATTACTTAGCGAAATTATGTACATCTTCATCCAGCGACACTATGGAGCGAAACTGTAGTGTCGCCGGGTAAACCAACCAGACTTGTCCGAACGAAACTACCGAGCGAAATTCCCTGAACGAAAGTTCAAACCAGTTTCGGGCGAAACTAGGCTAGCGAAACTATGCCAACAGTTTCGAGCGAAACTAGCCTAGCGAAACTGTGTCATCGGGTATTGCCTAGCGAAAGTGCTGCCCGTGCACACAGCGAAACTGCCTAGCGAATTTAGACTAGCGAAACTGTGACCAGGCCTAAACCCAAACTTGTGCAACTTACTTGAATGCTATGCTATGACTTACATGATTATGCTATGATGAAACATGCTATGATTTCTGTAATATGTGAACCCTTGTTTATGATCAACCATCGGTGTCGTGTGTCGTTATGTCGTGTCGTAGTTCCAACGTGCTATGTTATGGGCCATAGTGACGATAAGTTAATAATTAGACACAAAACTAATACTTAAGACCTAAACGTGTTCATAGGTCTTTGTTAAGCTATATTTGGATTAATTACCAAGTGTAGCTGAGCAACCTAAGGTGAGTTTCACTAACCCTTTAATTGTGAGCCCGTTTGGGACACAACGCATGAACTTAACGAAAAACAACGCTGACATTTTGAGGTATTACCAAATGAGATACCTGTTATGGAAGTTGGAGTGTTTTATGGGGAGCACTTGCAACTGTCCATCCTTGGGGTTTCAATTGAAATCCGGAAACGACCATTTCGACACTTAAACTCTTTTTAGGATTTCAAATGAAATCCAGAATAAACATTTTTAATATGACTAGTGTAGGTTAAAGTCTAAACCAAATGATATCACATGATTTCTAAGGATGCCTTAAAAACTTAAAAGTCCTCAATTTAGTACTGTTGATCTGAGAAGCGAGGGGATGTTGGGTAGATCTACTGAGGGTTTGACAAACCCTGCTCCGCGGTACACAAATGTGTAACCAGCCGGCTGGAGGCCGAACGGGGTTCAATATCAGCCTGTTTTAGTTGTGGGCCTCCCAAAAGGGACACAACTGGAGGCACCAACCATCGGCAAATGCCGAACTCTGTTACGTCAGCTTTCAGCCCTAGTACGACTTCCTTAGTGCATGGAAACCGGATTAGCTACCCGCGATATCGGTTGACCGCTTTAACTTTTACTTAACTAGTGCATATTCGGTAATTCAACACTTGGCAATGCTTTGCAAATCTATTACTTATTTATATGTTGATGAATACGATTATGAGACCGGGCCAATGCATGTCATGCCCACCGTGAACTCACCAACCGTTAGGTTGACACTTGTGTGGTTTTCACTTTTGCAGATCGCTGAGGAGTATCCACTGGGGGTTGGCATGGCACAAGAAGATACTTTCTTTTATTTTAAACTAAATTCGGGAATTTAACGACAGTTTATGTTTTGTAATTAAAGCACGTGGTTAGTGCTGAGAGACTTGTGTTTTTATTCCGCTGCGTACTTTTAAACTGTTTTTATTTATGAACATTGGACTTAACTCTGATTCGTTTAGTATTTGTAACTAATGGTTGTGGTCCTGGTTTGCTCGCACCCCTTAACGGTATAAACTCCGTTAGTGGTTAATTGGGGGTGTGACAATTTAAATAACCCATAAAGGAACATTGATTATGCTTTTTTACAATTAAATCGTTTTCGATTTATAACATTATAATTCCTGACAAGTAGTAAGACACATTTTCACTTTTGAGTACATATTTTTATGATTTTTTTATTTAATAACGTTTTTTTGGCAAGGAGATAGCATCTAAAAAAGAAAAAAAATATAGTTTTTTACAGCTTTTGTATGAATATATTGTGCTACTCGTTTGAGCCATTCTATTTTTACCACTTGGAAACTAACAGACGTATAATACAATATATCACATGATGATTACAGAAAACAAATACCGCGTTAGTTGATTGTCGTTACCGTAGCATCACGCGACGGGTTTCCCATATGTCATGAGTCTTGTAAATTGTCACCGTCGCCGAACGCGCGAACATAAGACAAATAACGCGCTATAAATTGTCTCCCGCCGCAATGCACGGGTACCCCTTAGCGTGCGAACAATGCGAACACACAAACAGAAGACAAATAACACGCTATAAACTGTCACCGCCACAACGCGCGGGCACACGGCTAGTAAAAGAAAATACATATCTGAGTATGTTTGATAGTGTGGGGTACACTTATCAAAGCAAATCTAATCAATACTAATAACATATCCAGATGTTATGAGTATGATTGTGCCTGAGTTTAAGATGGACAAATTATACAAGTAATCGACATGACTTATGTGCTAAAGTAATTGAAATTGAAGTGTAGTTCAGCATGTCATGTTTAATATGATCCCAAGTTGTGATCTTTCTTGCAAAAGACAAAAATAGTGTCTGATTCTGTATTGCATTTATGTTTCATATCTGAAAAGTCCAATAAGATTTTCGGTGTGTTTTGATATAAAGTTTCAAAAAAGCCAAAAAGATTTTATTTCTTATTTGTTTTCGACCGATCGACATGTGATACGAAATCAAATTTCAAAAATCTAGCTTGGTTCTCGAAGAGAAGTTTTGCGCCAAGATTAAATTAAGTTTTCAAAAGAAAAAGGAAATCGCGTTTCTGTCTTCTGAAATTACAGGTTATGTGTGTCAAGACTCAAGCATGGTGAAAGGGGAAGTTTGAAGTATCTTTCACAAGTGGATCATGAAGTCCAAAGATGATTCAAGAGTAATCCAGTTCAAGTTGAAGATCGGATGCAGCAATGTTGAAGATTGAAGACTGAAGTTTAGTTAGAAGATAGATACACTACACATTAAGGGGATTTTTGTTAGAGCATATACCTATGCTATGATGTGTCAAGTGTATTGTATCTAGATTAGAGCGAGTCTATGAGTGGTTGTGACAATATCATTGGTTCTGTACCAAATGGTACGCCGAACCATATGGCACGCCCGTACCAGATAGTGAACCATTTGGTACGCAGGCTGTTTGTCACTAAGTATAAATAGGTTGTGTTAGAATGAGTTTAAAACACTTCTGTCATTTCTACACCCTTACTGTGTGTTCTAGAGAGAGAAACCAGAGAGTCTTCATTGTAATCTCAAGTGATTCAATACGAATTCTCATATTTACATCTCGTGTTCATTACATTGATCAAAGCATGCAGTAGTAAGATCATATCTCAGTTTTACTACGTAGTAAATACAAGTGAATAGTGCTAAACTAATCACTTGCATTTATGAAATAGGATCTCTATCCTAATTGAAATATGTGTTATTGGGTCTATCTATTTAATTAGGTTATCTAGTAACATGAAACACTAAAATACTGTTTCCCTCTTGTAGATGTTCCATAGCTACTATAAGGCATTCCAACACCGACAAATAATGTACAGAAATAAACTCACCAAAAGGTATTTTCCCATATGGTACCAAAACTTGAGAAGTGTACTAGAAAAGGAGAATTTGCTGTATGTGTTAGACATACCACTGGACGATCTCTCACCCATGAATGACACTAAATCCAAATGGATGGAACTTTACCATGACTCCACGAAAGTGTCATACTTGATTCTTTGTACCGTTAGTTAAGAACTCCTAAATGAAACCGGGGATGATTTTAAAAGCTTGTACGCCTATAAAGTGGTCCAAGAGTTGGGACACAACTATCAGACAAAACAGGTTTGGAGTTTGGCAATCACTAAAGAGATAACTAAGCCTATGAAGTTTAAACACAGTATGGGAGATCATGTAGATTGGATGGTTAGTTAACTTGACAGACTTGTGGAACTTGAGTTCCCCATACACCCAGTCACTGCTTTGAATATGATTCTGACGTCCATACTAAGCGAATATGAAGCATTTGTGAAGGGATACATTAAAAGCATATTTGATGGGTCGATACCAGCTCTGTGAGAGATGCTCATTGCCGAGGAACGAAATATCAAGTCAGTTTGTGAACCTATGACCAAAATCCTTAATAAAGGGATGTTGAGAGTCTGAATCCTTGATGATGATGCTTGCTATATTTGTGGCAAGTCGGGCAACCTGTTATGCTCAGGGAAAGTTCCCAGATCAGATCGGATCCCTTTCAAATTGTTTATGAGGTAATATTCGTTTTAGCATTTTCCTATCTTGAAATCAGCAAGTGTATAGACACTAACAAAATGTGTGTTCGCATTCGATTTCCAGGATATGGAATTCAGCAACGATGAAGAAAACGATGAAGACTGAGGTGACTGAGAAGTCGGCTGAAGCTGAAGATATAAAGAAGTTTGTTTCTTCATTAAAACAATTATGTTTTGTTTTGCGTACATCGTTTGATTATACTTTTGTTTTAGAAATATTTACTTTATGATTTGAGATTTTATTGTTTCTGCAATTTGATATTGTTTCGTACAAAAGGCAAATATGAGATAGATATCCTCTCAGTAATGAATATATATATATATATATATATATATATATATATATATATTGTCATTTATGCATGAATGATATTCAAAGTACTAAAGTTTGTCATCCTAAAACAAATGTTAGCACGTTAGAGATTTCTTGAGAAATTAATTTCAAAAGAAAACCCACCAAGTGTGCAAACATAGTTTAAATATTGGTAACTAATAACGAGCTTGATTAAAACCAGACTCGTTAACACATACATGAAGATGCAGCAAAGTAAAGACAATAATATAAAAATTAGTTACATCTCTTCAAGAGATCACAAAGAATAGCAGATTCTTCAAAATTAAGTAGAAAATATGATTAGTCAAATGAGACATTTTGATGAGATCAGAACAAATGTCTCATCTTAAATACTGAACAAATCATTAGATAAATCTTCCTGAAGGCTAAAAGGAAGTTTTAGTAAAGAAAGATATAACTTACAGAAGTTGAACTAATGATAAAAGTATACATGTAAATCCAGAGTTCGTACTCACCATTCCATAAGATTAGACTAAATCTTAGGAGAGCCTAAAATATCACGAAAACTGACAAGAGTTGTTAAGTTTCTAAATCCAAGAACACAATTGCAGATATTTCATAAGATAATAATCTTACGATTAAAGATAGAAGATCTTCAAAAAGGTGCTGGATATGGGATACTGAATAGACAAAGTTCACATACTGAGACAAGTAATGATGAAATTTGTCTTTTAACAGTTCAATAGCTTCCCAGACAAATTACTATACTCAATAGAGTATAAATAGGCAATCCTTAAGATCAGGGATTGTAAAGAATGATGTTAAGGCAAGTTGGAGTTCAGCAACAGATCTGGATAAAGAGAGATAATAACATAAAATGAATTTTATGATGCATTAAGAGCCTAAGACTAGCTTACAGAAGTTGAACTAATGATAAAAGTATACAAGTAAATCCAGGGTTCGCACTCACCATTCCATAAGATTAGACTGAATCTTAGGAGAGCCGAAAACATCACGAAAACTGACAAGAGTTGTTAAATGTCTAGATCTAGGAGCACAATTGCAGATATTTCATAAGATAATAATCTTACAATTAAAGATAGAAGATCTTCAAAAAGGTGCTGGATATGGGATACTGAATAGAAAAAGTTCACATACTGAGACAAGTAATGACGATATTTGTCTTTAAACAGTTAACTAGCTTCCCAGACAAATTACTATACTCAATAAAGTATAAATAGGCAATCCTTAAGATCAGGAATTGTAAAGAATGATGTTAAGGCAAGTTGGAGTTCAGCAACAGATCTGGATAAAAAAAGATAATAACATAAAATGAATTTTATGATGCATCAAGAGCCTAAGACTAGACAAACTATAGCGAATGATTGAAGGTATTATATACTTAATCATCACATAACCCTGAACTGTAAGATGAAATCTAAAACAGATCCATGAACAAGTTAATAATAGAAGGATGCTGATATGGGTTATCAAGATCGAGGAAACATTATGGACTTTGAAAGGGTGATCTTAGAAAGGGTCAGCGGAAATGGTATGTCATGAATAGATCCAGTTAAGGAGGAATCCACAATTGTATAAGGCAAGAGAAAGGATAGAGTGATCTCTATGAACTCTCCTGAGTGTTCATATACCAGAATAGATATTCTAATATTAGGACTTCTGGGAAAATTCATATCATTGATTAATCTCCAAATGATTTTTGAGAGTACATAAAGTCACGGGAACAATCCCTTGAATTTTTCGTCGGTAAAATATTCTAATATGAGATGAGATTCTCAGGATAAGAAAAGTTGGAAATCAATAATGAACCAAGAGCTCATACACGACTCTATTACTGAAGATTGTCAGTATAATTACTAAAAACATAATATGATGGATGTAATAATTCATCCACGTACATCAATATCAGAAGAGAATACCAAGTGTATGCTATACGAATCTATAGCATAAATGACAAGTTGTATATCGAGTGTGATCTAAAGTCACAAATATCAGAAGAAGTTAATCTGATAAGAATGTCTTGATATAGCGAAACAAGGATATCTTAAGCAACTTAAGGATTGTGTCTTGCTAAAACCACAATCTGCATGAAAGGATGCAATCACACAAAAGTTACCAAAGATGGTCCAAAATTAGTATCTGGTGTTTTGAACGATACAACCACATGGATTAGCCCATCCAGAATCAATGATTGATTGCCACATAGACAGTGGATCTACTTTTAATATTTAGTACGTTTTAGAAATCTATGAATATTATATTCTAAAAGGTCCGTAGTTGATCAAAGTTTGTGGGAATGAGCTTCGAATAAAGACTGTTGTGATTTATAATCTTTCATGAGATGAAAGCTCAAAGGCGTCGAGGTTTATAATTCGCAGATACTTATTATTAGAGGAATGGTATTGGACGTAACTCGCTTCAAAACTAACTGCATAGATCAAGTCATAAGTAGTTTTGAAAATGGTATGATTTTCACATCCTTAGACCTGAGAAGCATATAGAGACTAACATTAGTAAAGTGTCATTATTTGATCTTATCTAACGCTGGATCTTAATAGGAAAGTAATAAGGATACTTGATTGGGAACCGACCTAAAACTAAGTAGGAGTTGTATGTTATCAAAGGGATTCTGTACTTCTAGAAATGAGAAGATGAACATCTAGGCGCCTTCGTAGGATCAAACTAGTGACAAGTGTGGCCACACTCAAATTAAGTGGTAGTTTGCCATCCACTTTGAGTCTGATACGAAAACAATAATGGTTGGACAAAATATGAGAATGATAACGAATCCATGTCTCATGTTCAACTGATGTTCTAAATAGAAAGGAAGGATGATAAGGTTACCACAACTTAGCTCCACAAGAGCTATAAAACGCTTAAAGAGTTTGGAGAAAAGCTGACGAAAGAAATCACGTCATACCTTAATGGTCGTAGAGAGATACAGCTAGGTGTGCACCTATACGAACATTACGATCTTAATCGATAATCGTTCAAGTGGGAGTGTGTTGGATTTGGATATGTTCGACCATTGATTATACAACGTAACCATAAAGGTACGATCCAAGAGTTACACTCTGGACGACGAACAAGTCATAGTATTTAAATATTTTATATATGTATTTAAATATTGTTGATCACAGGAATGAATATTAGGCAAATCATTATTTGTCGAAATGATGATTATAATGAATTGTTGAAAGAAACAATTAAAAGGGGACAAATAAATCGGTGAACGTTTAAGATGTAAACGATGATAAAAATGTTGAAGCAGTTAACAATTTAAATACGTTATTTCAAATGACGTAAACAAGATAATTAATTTATAGAAATAAACTAATACAGATAACATAAATATTATTAAGACGTTAATAATAATTATCCAGAGAAACATTTTACTAAAAGTGAAGTTTACTAAAACATGGAGACTGATTTAAATATATATCAGATATATTGGGTTTGTTTCGAACATGTAAACTTCAGTTGGTATTAACTGTAACTAACAGTTGTAAGGGAATAATTTGTGGCTTGTGTATTAAATCATCACTTGGCGGACTATTTTGAAGGCCTATGTGATAGAATAAGTGGAGATTAGCTGGGTTATGGTGATATTGGGTCACTGGGACAATTTAGATGTGGTTGGGCTCAATTAAACAATGTTTAGAGGGAGTTTAGTGGGCCTATATGGTCAAAAACAGGAATTAGTGAGTAATTAGGGTTACCAAAGATAGATTAGCTTGTTTTCCAAGCTAATCTCCCCCTATATAAGGATAGCTAATCTAGGGGTTTAGGGTTGCTGATTTTGGGGTGTTCTTGGTGTTTTCAAAGAAGTGTAATCGAAATTCTCCCATAGAGAATTTCGAACCTTTCAAGTGTGGTGCAATCAAGTTCGATCTAGCATTCTCAATCGGTTTGTGTGTTTCATTATTTTCCTAATCGTTTGTTCTTGTTTATGTCGTTTATACTTGAATCACTCTAGTGTTTGGATTCCGCACACTCACTAGAGATCGTGATATCGTGTTTGGGTTCTTTTCGATCCTTACAATTGGTATCCGAGCCAAGAATCGCAAGTTTAGAGGCTCTCGCGATATCCGATTCAAGTTTTTGACAACTAACCGTTTGAGTTTTGTGGTGATTTTCAGCTTTTAGCACGTTCGGAAGTATTTTTGCAGGTTTCAAGTCAAGACAGGAGCTTTCGAGGTGCTTAATTCATGATTTGGAGACTTTTCGATCGTCCTCCTGATCGAAAAGCTTTTTCTGTCACACCATTTCGATCGGAAAGTCCCCTTGTGACTTTTCGATCAGCCATCTGTCGATCGAAAAGACCCCCTTGTGACTTTTCGATCAGCCCATTTCGATCGAAAAGTCCCCCTTGTGACTTTTCGATCAGCCCATTTCGATCGGAAAGTCCCCTTATGACTTTTCGATAAGTCATCTGTCGATCGAAAAGTCCCCCTTGTGACTTTTCGATCAGCCCATTTCGATCGGAAAGTCCCCCTGTGACTTTTCGATCAGAGCATTTCGATCGGAAAGTCCCCTGTGACTTTTCGATCAGCTTCTCTTTTCGATCGGAAAGTCCCCACTGAGACTTTTCGATCCGCTGACACTTTTCGATCGAGAAGTCTACTTTTCGACTGACCCCCTGTCCGATCGAAAAGTACTTTTCGATCCAACCCTTTTCCGACCGAAAACCCACTTTTCGATCCATCCCCTTTTCAATCCGTTCAAGTCTTTCAGTTCGTATTTGATCCAGAAGTTCCATCCAAAGAAGTTCATGGCACCCATTCTACCAGGTACCACTTCATGCACCAACAATAATGAGGAATGCTAAACCCTAAGTGTCAGGCTATTTTGAATGAATGTAAAGACTGGGAACGTAAGTTTACCAATGAGACCCTAAATCGCGAATTAATTGATAGAGACCTTAGGGAGTCCAAAGGTAAGACCAGAATATTTAGAGAGAAACTTGAGGCCATTCAGGTTGATGTTAAGAGTCTTCAAAGACAATTGAGTGATAAAAGCACCTATCTTAGGCTTGCTAACGCTAAGGTAGAAAAGCTAACTAAGGAGGTAGAGGAACTAAGAACCAAACTTGACACTTCCCAATATGCCCTTGAGATACATCAAGTTATTCAAAAGAAAATGATGGACTCTCATCATGTCTTATTCAAATCAGAAGAGCGACTCGAGCAGGTAAAAGAAACATCTGGCCTCGGGGATGGAAATTTTCCTCCCCCATTACAACATGAATACATCAAAGTGCCCCAAACTGCAGATGAATTGTTGAAAGAGTCCTTGAATGAAGCAACCATGGTATATGGGCCTCAATCAGTGAATAAAGATGAAAAGACAGCCACAGAAGCAACTCAGTCAAACAACACTACTGAGTGTACTGGCTCAAGCTCTAGTGAAGTGAAGAAAGCTGATGAAGAAAAGTTGACTCCTTATCCAAAGATCGAGACTCCTTATTCCAAAGTGGTGGATGAGGTAAAGCGGGAACGAGTGGTAATGACTACCAGACCCAATGGTAAGATATTCATGACATCTGGGTCTATGTTTGACCAAGAACCAGATGCTGGCTATGAACTACCATCCTTCTCCACTAAGTTCAAAGGCTTGGGTCATGATGGTGGTTTATCATCTCACATTAAGAGTATAAGGCCCAAGATCACCATCAAGCCTCCAAATTCCGTTCCAATCAAGATTGAAAGGCCCAAGATGACAAACAAGTCTCCAAACTCATCAGTGGGCTCATGCAGTGGCAAAATAACTTTCTCAAAGAAACCAGGGGGCCCAAAAGGTCAAATGTCTGGTTCTACTCAGTTTTCAACGAACCAGAAAAGATTCAACGAAAATGGATCAAGGTCAGAAAGATCGAACAACTGGAGATCTGGAGTCTTTCTAAACATGCAACCGAATCTCAATGCCTCTCCATCAAAGCCATACAGCTCAAACGGTCACACTTCTGACTTCTACCTGAAGAAGCAAACTTGCTTTAATTGTGGCAATCCTGGTCACATTGCTCGAAATTGTCTCTATCGCCCCTATGAGCCATATTATCCACAAAGTCGGAGTGTTTCATCTCAGGATTCAATAAAGTCTAAGCCAATGAAGGTGCAACCACCTAAGGCGATGAAGACTGTTTCTCCTTCGATAAAACCCTCTGATCAACATTGGGGCGCTGCCAAAGAGCATAAAAAATTTTCAAATCAAAAATATGTTTTTCCAAATTATGAAAATTTTCATAAAAAGGTGAAGAAACCGATTTCAAAACAACACAATGTTGAAAAACCTAAAGTTGCCCCTCCAAAGGTAACTAAAATTGTTTTGAAAAAGAAACCTGAAATGAAAAATGTTGAAATACCTAAAGTCACTACTTCAAAGGTGACCAAAACAACTTTCAAATCACCTGGAATCTGGAAACCAAAATCAAAGGCAGCTGCAGCTCAAATTCCTGATTTCTCAAAGGGAATGTTTTTAAAAGAAGTTTCATTTTTTTACGCTTCAGGAATACCCAGAACCACAATGGCCTTGGTACTTATGGCTAACTGATCTCTTACTATGTGCAGGAACAGTCAAGGAGGACTTTCATTAACCTTTGTTTGTTTGTGATAGTGATTGTTCCAGGCACAGGATAGGAGGCATCTCTCCGCTATATGCAATGCGGATCTTAAGGGGGAGCATGTTATCCTTGTGAGAGGTAAATCTGAAAACATCAGCAGAAAAAGGTAACACTGTCTGTATTGTTTGTTTCTTGGCTAATTGTTTGTTTCAACAAATTTTCAAAAGATAAACTTTGAAGGTTAGCTTGGCCAGTTTTAGTAGATATTTAGTGATGTGTCTGTGTGTGCAAAAAAAAATAATAAAAAAAAAACATGTGTGTTAATTTTAAAAATCAAAAAGCAAGGGGAAGAATAGAAAATATGAAATAGTTGACCCCTCAAAAATTGTGCTTTTTAATTTTCAATTTTTTGTTTGTGCGTTTGAGAAGGTGGGAAGTGAAATATTTCTGTTCTCAGAATGACTGACACGCGTAAGGCAAAAGTGAAAGACATGATCCAAGGTGATGTGCTCGGTAGGCTCAGTTCCAAAAACAAAGGTATGTAAAGATAAAGTATGTCATTTGACGAGAAACACACACTTAGGTTAAGTGCTTGTTCTATTTTACTGCGAAATTGTTCCCGATACACACGCCGGGCTCCAAAGTGTTGAATCGAAAATCTCAAAAAGTCGGCGTCCCCTCTGTTTTGTGTGAGCAAAGATCTGGGGATGTCAAAGCCGTCAGTCAAGTCTTGCCTTTGCTTTGCGTGAGCAATGACCTGGTGTAGAATGGTTGACGTGTTAATCAACCTAGGATTTGTGTGTGACTGTCGGATGTTCATAATTAATGCACCTAAAAGATAAATAAGTGACAAACAGCCAGGAAAATGAGGAACATGGGTTTAAGAAGGACCAATATACTGGCAATCGCCTGGACGTGTTCGAGTAACAGATGCTGAAAAGGGTTCCTTAGTTCAGACAAAGACGGTTTGATCCCAAAATAAAACCTTCTCGTTTCGTAATTTGGTATGTTTGTTTTTATTTTCTTCTGTGTTATCTTAAGTTTTTTTATTGTTTATTTTTCAACCATGGCCAGGTTAATTTAAAAGGTGTTAATAAGTTCTTTTTGGGTTTTGTGCAAGAAGGTGTGACTTCCCGCTCGGGTTCAGGGGAAGTTGTTTGGTTAAATAATGCTAACTCGATAACCATTCATCATTGTCTGGTTAGTGTTTGTTCCATGTTATGCATGACAGGTTAAATGAGATGTCATGGACAAGAAAAGTCAATGAGTGTTGCTACTGTTCGTGTTGAAGAACCAGCCGGAAAAGGACTTACCCTATGCTCAGGGGAAGTTTGTTGGTTGTTCAAGTAAAGCTTCCAAAGACATCGTTCTCAAGTTTAGGGGAAGCTAATTGAAGAAAAGATGCAGAGCAGTCACAACAAGAAATTCAAGAATGCCAAGACAGAGGTTTTCAAAATTTAACCTCTGAAGTTAGTGGCAAGTCAAGACAGTTACTACTGATTCAGCAATGACTCAATAGTTATCAAGAATAAGCAAGTATTTGAGAATCTGTTGAGACCTGAAATTTAAGGCTTTCGCATTAGAATTGATTTGGGCTTGGTTAACTGTATTGGGCTGATTTTAATATGTAATTGGGCTAGTATGGATAGGGACTTGGTCCGATTTTGTTTAGATGGGCCTAGGGGTTTTCGAAACCTTTAGCTATATATAGGGTTTCTTTGTATTTTGTAAAGGTTGCTAGTCAGTTTGGGTGTTGAAGGTGATCATCGAATTCTCCATAGAGAATTCGATCAAGGTGTAACAAGCAGACAATTGATTAATCAAGTGTTCTTCTAATCGGTTTGTTTTCAATTGCTTTATTATACTTTTCGATTATATTCTTTCACTGTGTTCTTGAATCAACTAGTTAAATCGGTTTCCGCACGATTTCACTAGTTCAGATATCGCGTGAGGGTTTATTCGATCCTTACAATTGGTATCAGAGCCAAGAAACGCAAGTTTCGAGGCTCTCGCGATATCAGATTCAAGGTTTTGAGTACTAACGACTTGAGTTTTCTGGTGATTTTCAGCTTTTAGCACTTTCGGAGGTGTTTTGTGCAGGTTACGATTCGTGACAGAAGGTTTCGCTGTGATTTTTGAGCTTTTCGATTTGCCTCAGCACTTCTCGATCAGGATTTCTGGTCGAAAAGTCTTCCTCAGCCACTTTCCTCAATCGAAAAGCCCCCCTTTGTGGCTTTTCGATCCACTGCCCTTGCTCGAAAAGTCCCCTAAGTGACTTTTCGACCAAGCCTGCCCAATCGAGAAGTCCCCTTTGTGACTTCTCGATCAGTTTCATCGATCGAAAAGTCCCCTCAGAGACTTTTCGATCCGACCCTTTTCGATCGAGAAGTCCCCTTGAGACTTCTCGATCAACATTCATTGATCGGAAAGTCCCCTGGGACTTTTCGATCCATCGTGCTTCCTGATCGAAAAGTCCCCTTCGAGACTTTTCGATCCAGCCTTCACTTTTCGATCGGCATAGGCTTTTCGATCCCCATCCATTTCGATCGAAAAGGTACTTTTCGATCAAGCCACCCTTCTGCCAAGAACCTCTTTTCGATCAAGACTTTTGATAGTAAACCCACTTTTCGATCCTAAAGCTATGGCCTTCGATATGTCAAGCCTCTCGAGTGCCACCTTGGAAATGGATTCTAAGATTGGGACATCTGCCAGACCGCCACGTCTGATGTCTGGCAAAGATTTTATGAGCTGGAAATACAGATTCGTCAACTATGTCAACTACCATGATGCTAAGATCATGCGATCAATCGAGGTGGGAGACTACGTCCCATCAACTCCGGGGGCACAGGGTCAACCTCCTGTTCCTAAACCCAAGCAAAATTGGATAGATAAGGACTGGGAAAGGGTTGAACGAGATCGAAAGGCTCTAGCAAGCTTGACCATGGCCCTATCCCCGGAAGTTGCTGAAGCGTTCAAGGAATACACCTCAGCAAAGACATTGTGGGATGCCCTTATAGCTGCTTATGAGGGAAATGATGACATGAAGGAATCCCGTAAAGAGAATCTGAGGGAGATGTTTAATGAGTTCAACTATGCCCCGGGTGAGAATATTGAGACGTTACTTCAGCGGTTTATCAAGATAGTCACTGGAATGAAGGATGCTGGAGTAACATACACTCAAGTGGAGGTCAATAGAAAGCTCGTTAACTCTCTTCCACCAAATTGGGACAGCACTATTGAGCTAATTGAGAAGACAGTTCAAATGTCCACCGCATCACTAAATGAGCTTATGTCCACAATCAGAGCATATGAGGAGAAGAAACAAAAGAGGGCCAGAAAGTCTGGCAATGGAGCTTTCATGAACCAATTAAACCAAGCTTTCATTTCTCAGCCAGCTGTTGCTCCAGCCAATCCACCCTCAACCCCAATGGGATTTATTGCATAAGCAACTGGTTCAAGCTCATCTGGAGCATCAAACATTGTCTCACTGGACGTAAATGCCCTAACCAAAGATCCCAGCTTTGCTCTTGGAGTGGGAATTATGAGTTGCTATCAGGCACTCGTGGCAGGCTCACTTCTTCCCACGGATCTGTCACCTGATGATGTGAATCAAGTGAATCCTGATGATCTAGAGCACATGGACATATCGTATCAGATGGGAATGTCTGCCCTCCGTGCAAGACAGTTCATGGCAAAGAAGGGACAGAAGGATTGGAATGGTGGAAAAGGAATCAAGTTGAGCTTTAATAAGGCTAATCTGAGGTGTTACAACTGCAATGAGTATGGGCACTATGCCAGAGAGTGCACCAAACCGAAAGTGGATAGAGAAGGCAAGACTGATAGCAGAAGTGAGAACATGAAGAAGGAGGCAGGAAAGAATGATAAGGCACTGGTGGTTCAGCATACGCCAGGATATGACTGGACATCTCAGGTGGAGGACCTCAGTCTTACACTTGACCATGTGGCCCTGTTAGCTGAAGAGGAAGCACAAAAGGAAGAAGCTGAGGAATATCAACATGCATTCATGGCAGACATCACTCCAGGATCCTCCGCAAGCAGCTCTGAGGTATGTTTCAACTCCAAATGTCAAACTATTCTTACTGAATCCAAAGAATGGCAAACTAAGTTTTTCAATGAAACCCTAAATCGTGAATTTTTTGATAGAGAGTTGAGGGAATATAAGGGTAGAAGTAAAAACTTAAGTGAGAAACTTGAAGCTGCTAAAATTGACATAAAAAATCTTCAAAGAGACTTAAGTAACAAAAACACATATCTGACTGTTGCTAATGAAGAAATTGCCACATTAAAAACTGAACTTGAGCAACTTAAAGGGCAATTAGAAACATCACAAACCAAAGTTGAGCGAAATGATAAGATTGTGTCTGAAATGATGAAGGCTAGCTCACTTTTCTATAACACAGACACCCGTATGCGTCATTTAAAAGCCAACTCTGGTTTGGGACTCGGTACTGAAATCAAAGATGAAAAATCCACTCATACAGTACCAATGCCATTAATGCATGATATGATCTCAGATTATGAGGTTTCCAAGACCAACTTGGATGCTAAAGCTGAGATCGAAAAGAAATTGGCAGCTTGTCCTATTAAAATTTCTGCACCTGTTTCTAACCAGACTAACCCTTTTACTTCTTGTGCAGATAAAGGTAAACATGAAGCAGGGGTAATAAAATGCCAGGAGTCCACTAAAAGTCCCTTGAAGTCTGAAGTTGATTTTTCTGTTCAAAATTCTGTTTTTGAGAAAACTGAAACTTTTGTTATGTCTGAGTCAAACACCTCTAAGTCGTCTGAGTCTAATGATTGTGCTAAATTTTCTGTTTGTGGTGTGTTTAATGTTGGTAAAGGTGATTTGAAACCTGTGAAACCCCTTAGAACAGTTAGAATCTTAAGAAGGGGTAAGGGACCACAAACTGATGGTCCCAAACCCACAGGTGATGTGAAGAAATCTGAGGACAGTGTGACCTGTCCCATTAAAAATGTGCAGAAAGTACGGGATGCAAAACCACAAGATTTTGTCCCGTACCCCGAGGTCAATTCTGCATATGACCAATTTCAACCTGTACAGCGGGAGTATGTTCTGACCACAAAGCCCCATGGTAAAGCCCTTTGGATCCACAAGAATGCTTCAAAGCCAACTTGGAAATCCACTGGGCGGAACCAACCACAGGCTCCCGTGTATCCAAAGAAACAGTCCTGCCATGTGTGTGGTCAACCAGGACACATGGCAAGAAACTGCCTGCACCGCCCGTATGAGCCTTACTATCCAAAGAAGGTCCAACAAAAGACTGTTCCTTTGAGCCAAACACATGTTGGCACAAAGCCCAAAGTTGGACCTTCAAACCAAAAGGTGCAGAAGTTCACATTCCCACCATCACAGGCGGGAATTCATCTAGACCAAAGGCTAAGTCTGCATCGTCAACCAAAAGGTGCAGCCAGGCCCAACACAGGCCCACAGACAGAGGCCAAAGCCTAAGTCACCCAATCAGACACCTCAAACAGTTAAAGATAAGGTGAATCACAAAAAGATGTTCACAAAGCCTGCAAGGGCCTCTAAACCTTCAAAACCTGTTTTTCACCCTAAGCAAGAAAATTTTCAAAAATCGCCTGTGTCACCTCAACCTACTGTAAGAAGGTTTTCTGAAACACCACTTTTCTCAATACCTCATTCTGTTAAAAAGAGAAAAGATGAAAGGTGGAATGTTCCAAAGGTTGTTGACTTGTCTTTCAAACCTAAAGGAGTGTACAAAAAACACTCAATGTCTTTTCAAGAGGTCAAAGAGTCTAAATTAAACCTGAAAAATGAAAAGGGGATTGGGAAAGAAAATCAACACAGTGATGTCCAAAATAAAGACATTCACAGTCACATCAAGGACAGACCCGTCTCACCCAGACCAGTTAAGGCCTGGGTACCAAAATCTAACTGATCTTCTCTGAATGCAGGAACAGCCAAGGAGGCCTGTCAGCAACCTATGGTATGTTGACAGTGGTTGTTCCAGGCACATGACGGGCGACATATCTCTTCTACATGACTTGGAGAAATTTGATGGAGGTTATGTGTCGTTCGCCGGAGGAGTTGGTGGTTATATCAGTCAGAAGGGAACGGTTCGAAATGGTTGTCTCAGCTTCCACGATGTCAATTTCGTGGAGGAATTGAAGCACAGTTTGCTGAGTGTTTCACAGATATGTGATCGGGATTATCCAGTCTTATTCAATAACAAAGAATGCCTTATTCTTAAACCTGGATATTCTATACCCGACGACTGGGTGCTTATGAGAACACCCAGATATGGTAACTCTTATGTTCTAAACATGCAGAAGCCCCCCACATCTGAGGTGGCCTGTCTCATATCTAAGACAGCTGAAAATCATGCACAGCTGTGGCACCGAAGATTGGGGCACATGAATTTGAAAAACCTGAATCGACTTGCCAGAGGAGGGCTTGTCAAAGATCTTCCAATTAATGAATTTATCCTAAAGGAGAAATGTGTGGCTTGTGCTAAGGGGAAGCAGCACAAACGCCCACATAAACCGAAGATCTACAGTCGAATTTCAACACCGCTGGAGCTGCTTCACATGGACCTGTTTGGTCCCGTCAGTATGTTAAGCCTTAACCGATGTGCTTTCTGTTTGGTTATTACTGATGATTTTTCTCGTTTTACTTGGGTGTTTTTCTTGTCCAAGAAAAGTGATGTTGCAGGTATCCTTATTGCCTTCATCAAGCTGATTGAGAATAAATTGAAGCACAAAGTGAAGACCATTAGGAGTGATAATGGAACGGAGTTCAAGAATCAGACGATTGACAGTTTCTGTGCTGATAAGGGCATTGAGCATCAATATAGTGCTCCTTACACACCCCAGCAGAATGGCGTAGCAGAAAGAAGAAACAGAACCCTAATTGAAGCTGCTCGCACCATGTTGTGTGATTCTAAGTTGCCAACCATGTTTTGGGCGGAAGCAGTTAACACTGCTTGTTATGTCCAGAATAGGGTGCTCATCAATAAGCGGCATCAGAAAACGCCATATGAACTAATCTACAATGATAAGCCCAGAATTGGTCACCTTCGGGCTTTTGGGTGTTTATGCACAGTCTTAGTTAATACTGATGTTCCTAAATTTGCTGCTAAGGCTGATGAATGCTATTTTGTAGGTTACTCTGCCAGCTCCGCTTACAGGGTGTTCAACAAGACTTCCGGGATTGTGATGGAGTCCACAAATGTGGACTGGCTAGAAGAGAATCCTTCAGATGGCGGAATTGGTCCTCCTCAAGCTTTCGATTACAATCAATTCTTCCGCCCGTTGGGTTTAGACCCCGTTTTAGCAGAAGAACTTTATGAAGAAACAATTTCAGGACCATCTGTCTCACACTCCATCACGAAGGCTCCCGTCCCTGCTCCTGTAACAGATCCTACACCTGCACAGGAGTCTGTGGATCCTGTGGAGACTCACACACAAGAAACAGATGCAGAAGGTGACCCAGCTCCCGACTCTCCCCAAATACTCGAAGCTGATCCTGAAAATGAAGCTGATACTCATGAAGAACCCGATCTCTCAAATCTGCCTCCGGAAATTCCAGTTCAAGCTACTGCAGAGACCAGAATTCAAAAATACCACCCCTTAGATAACATTATTGGTCCCTTAGCATCTGGGGTGGTCACAAGAAGCCAGTCAGGAGACATCAATCATTGCATGTTCTCCTGTTTCATCTCCCAGATTGAGCCCCCCAACATTACTATGGCCTTGACTGATCCTAGTTGGGTGGAAGCTATGCATGAAGAACTCAATCAATTTTCTCGGCTTCAAGTTTGGAGGTTAGTAGAAAGGCCAACTGACAAAAAGGTCATCACTACTCGGTGGCTGTATAAGAATAAAAAGGATGATAATGGTGTGATTGTCAGAAACAAGGCCAGATTGGTGGTTCAAGGCCACAAGCAAATTCAAGGTGTGGATTATGATGAAGTGTACGCACCGGTGGCCCGCTTAGAGGCCATAAGGGTATTCTTAGCATATGCTTCGTATATGAATTTCACCGTCTACCAGTTGGACGTGAAAACTGCTTTCCTATATGCTGAGATGGATGAAGAAGTTTACGTCACTCAACCTCCAGGGTTCATTGATGAGGAGCACCCGTATCATGTTTTCAAGCTTGACAAAGCTTTATATGGGTTGCATCAGGCTCCTCGATCATGGTACAAGACTCTGACTGATCATCTTCTTGCTCATGGTTACACACGGGGCATTGTTGATCAGACACTTTTCAGAAAGGAGGTTGGGCAAGACATTATTATGGTGCAAGTCTATGTTGATGACATCATCTTCGGATCGACAAATGAAGACTTGTGCAAAGACTTTGAGAAAGTTATGCGCACAAAGTTCGAGATGAGTCAGATGGGCGAGATGGAGTTTTTCCTCGCATTGCAGGTAAAGCAGAGTGACAGTGGGATCCTGATCCATCAAGCTAAATATGTTACGGAGATTTTGGAGAAATACAAAATGGTGGATGCCAAGCCGGTTTCCACGCCCATGGCAGCAAGACCTGCACTTACCAGGGATCCAGATGGGCAACCAGTGAGTGAGCACATGTACCGGTCCATGATTGGGTCCTTGATGTATTTGACTGCCAGCCGTCCAGACATCATGCTAGCTGTGTGCCAATGCGCACGCTACCAGGCTAATCCTAAACTCTCTCACCTTTCTGCTGTGAAACGTATTTTTAAATATTTAAAGGGTCGGCCTCGTCTAGGCCTCTGGTACCCTAAAGAGTCTGGATTTAACCTGTATGCCTTTTCTGACAGTGATTATGGTGGCAATGAGCTAGACAGGAAATCCACGTCTGCTGGAGCTCAATTTCTAGGCGATAGGCTGGTGTCTTGGCAGAGTAAGAAACAACACACAGTGTCCCAGTCGACAGCCGAGGCGGAGTATGTTGCTGCATCTGCCTGTTGTTCTCAGGTGGTCTGGTTGCAGCATCAATTGGGAGATTACGGTTTGAATTTTTTCGATACTCCCATTTTTTGTGATAATAATGCTGCTTTGCAAATTGTGAAAAATCCCGTGCAGCACTCAAAAACCAAACACATAGACATCAAAACGCACTTCATTCGGGATTGCTATGACCGACGGCTCATTCATTTGGAGAGGGTGGCATCGGATGACAACGTGGCGGACATGTTCACAAAACCCCTTCCAAGCGCAAACTTTGAAATGTGTCTCAAGGGCCTCCGGATGATAGCCTTTGATGAGTAGTCTGGCAACTTATCATTTTCTGTATTTATTAGTGTTTTTCATTTAAAAAAAAAAAAAAAAAAAAATTAAATTAAAAAAAATTAAAAAAAATTGAAAATAATAAAAATACAAAAATAGTGTCCTTTTAGTTATTTAAAAAAAAAATCTAAAAGCAAGGGGAAGATATAAGAAAATATCAAGTATTTTCTCTAAAGTGTGTGCTTTTAAATTTTTTTCTGGTTTTGGGTGATCAGGTGGGACGTGATATAAATTTCCAGGTGTTTGCTGACTGACACGTGTAAGGTGGAAGTGAAAAGCAGTGATTCATGGTCGATGTGCTTGGTAGGCTCTGCTGACGATCAATCAAAAGGTATGTTTTATCACAACACTTGAAGATAACGTATGATGCTTGAAAGGGAACACACACTTAGGTTAGTACAATATCTATTTGACTGTGCATCAAGTATCCTGAGACACACGCCCGGTTCTGAGTATTGATGTCATGCTCAAAAATCCCATTCCCTCTGCTTTGCGTAAGCAATGACCTGGGAATGTTGTACGTGAATCAGGACTCCTCTGTTCTGCGAAAGCGGAGACCTGGAACCACCCTGATCCACGTACGTTTTTAAGATCACATTGTATATATGATAAACCAAAAGATGCCAAGTGCACAATCAAAAGAGACCCTCAAGCGTCCAAAACCCTCAGCCTTTGTCACTGATGAGAACGTTGTTAAAAATGTTTCAAAAATTCAGTTGACTTTGTATATTATCCAACAAAACCTCCGTGATCTATTCTTTTCTTTTCTCAACCCCTCTGGAGCATGACGTTGAGCTTAAGGAAAGGTGTCGTGAAAAAGGTTGTACGGAAACCAGATGTGCTTGATAGAATGTACAAACCATACCTAGGACTTATGTGTGTGAACTGGATGGATTTTCATAAATAATAAACCTTAAAATATAAACAATGTGATGAAACTGCTTGAGTAAGCGAAAGCAGCACGAGTTTAAAGAATGGACCTAAATACCGGCAATCGCCTGAACACGCGAAGTAGCTGAAGCTGAAAAGGGTTCCTCAGTCACAGACAATCTGGTATGATCCCTGACAACGCCTTTTCACTCAACATCCAGTTGGTTAAGTTGTTTTGGTAATTATTTTTTTTAATTATGTTTTTCCTAGTCTATTTGTTTTTTTTATTTTTTTAACTTCTAATTTTGTGTGGTTTGTGTTTAAGTAAATGTTGCCGGATATCAAATCTCTCGGGCTTGATTTTAGGGGAAGTTTTGTTTATCAAGAGACACTTTGAGATGATTTAAACATTTTTTAAGTTTTTTTTTCAAAAAAATTGACTTAGAGAAAGTTTTTGTATGATGTGTGTTCATTTGAAAAGTTGAGGGGGTGAATGTGAATAATTTTAAAAAAAATTTTTAAAACAAAAGAGGGAGGGGTGAGGTCGGCGACCCTCATTCTCCTTCTCCCTCTTTTCCGCCTCCAAACCCTAACCTCCCTCTCCCCTCCGCCGACAACCACCTCCACCCACTGTTCCGACCACACCGCACACCACCAGTCACAAGTTCAAGTGCTGGTCCATCTTCTTCACTTTCCGACCCAAGAAGAAGAAGACTTGATTCGTATGTACCACCAGTCACAAGTTCAAGTGCTGGTCCATCTTCTTCACAGCCCACAGCTCAAGATAAGGGGAAGGCAGTAGAAACCCCGGAGTTCAGATTAGAGAAGGAACTCAGAGCTGAAATAGCCGATTTGAAAGCCCAGAATGATACCCAGAGTGAAGTTATTAGTGATCTGATAGATATTCAGAAGGTGCATAATACTGAATTGGAGAATCAGAAGAAGGTTAACAGAGAGTTCACAAGGCAGTTGAGAGAACTTCACAAGCTGATCAGGCAGCTAAATTCAGAGAAGTCTAAGCAGGGAGATAAAACAGAAAGAGGTTCAGGTGCAGGTGATTCTTCTCAATCACCAGTCTTTGACTTTGAAGCTGATATTCCTGAGGATACACAACCAGTCTTGCCAGAAGCCTCTAGTGATGACAAAGATACCAGAGACAGAGACTATATGACTGTTCCCGCTTCTGATTTTGATGGAGGGTGGGAGTCACAAACATTTGCCTATCCACCTGAGAGGTATCTAATTCAACTGGGAGAGCATTATCATGATAGACAAGGCATTACTGCACCAGTGAAGACGTGGATGTTTGATGGTGAAAAGAACATGTTCGTAGTACGAAGAAGGGGTCAGTATCCATTGGAGTATTACAAAAGCTGGACCCAATTCTACTCCTGGACGAACGTGGATTTGACTATGCTGTATCAGGCTCCATTCTCCAACCCGTCAAACAATGATCAGGCTACATATTTCTATAAGAAATTGGAGAACGCAGTGAGGAGCAAGTTCAGGAAGTTTGAGGAGTTTCCTCACAAGAAGTCGTATGTGATGAAATACAGGAAAGTGTTCAAATGGGATGGTAAGAAAAGTATCCCAGGGAAGGAAGATGAGAAGCTCAAGAAGTTTACAAATGTCTTGTATCCTCCCACAGACAAGACAAAGACTATTCCTCTTCCCATGAGACATCCTGAAGACTGTCTGCATGACTTTCAGACATGGGCATACAGTGATTATTCTGGTGAAGCAAAGATTCTCTGCAAGTCCCAGACCATCAATGTCATGGAGGTTCATGATCTGATGCGGTTCCACAAGAAAGACATCATGGTTTTGTCTAAACATCAGATTGAGTGTAGCCCAGACACTGAAGAGTATGCTAAGTGTTACACTCGGGCAGTAGCTGAGATCGTAGCCAAGGAACTCTGGTATGATCCAGCAACTGTGAATTTGTCCAAGAAGTTCAGAATGTGAAGACCGTCTAATGCTAAAGCCTAGGGGAAGATTGTTGAGACCTGAAATTTAAGGCTTTCGCATTAGAATTGATTTGGGCTTGGTTAACTGTATTGGGCTGATTTTAATATGTAATTGGGCTAGTATGGATAGGGACTTGGTCCGATTTTGTTTAGATGGGCCTAGGGGTTTTCGAAACCTTTAGCTATATATAGGGTTTCTTTGTATTTTGTAAAGGTTGCTAGTCAGTTTGGGTGTTGAAGGTGATCATCGAATTCTCCATAGAGAATTCGATCAAGGTGTAACAAGCAGACAATTGATTAATCAAGTGTTCTTCTAATCGGTTTGTTTTCAATTGCTTTATTATACTTTTCGATTATATTCTTTCACTGTGTTCTTGAATCAACTAGTTAAATCGGTTTCCGCACGATTTCACTAGTTCAGATATCGCGTGAGGGTTTATTCGATCCTTACAGAATCCTCCTCTCATTACGTGTTTATCATTTGAAGTTCAAGCTGATGCTGATTAAGAGAGAGAGCCATCAAACATCCCACATGCTGCCCAATGAAGATTGTAAAAGAAAAGAATCTTCATCAACCCATGATCAAGCCAAGGAGAAGACTGCAAGTCTGAAGATTGAAAGTAGAAGACATTTAATATCACAAGCCAATGGGAAGATTGTAAGGGAATAATTTGTGGCATGTGTATTAAATTATCACTTGGCGGATTATTTTGAAGGCCTATGTGTTAGAATAGGTAAAAATGAGTTGGGTTATGGGTATATTAGGTCATTGGGCCATTTTAGGCATGTTTGGGCTCAATTAGAAAGTGTTTAGAGGGAGTTTAGTGGGCCTAGATGGTCAAATCCGGAAATTAATGTGTAATTAGGGTTTTTAGGGTGTCTTGTTTAGCAAGTTGGAGACTCCCTATATAAGGGAAGCTCTCCTCTCATTATTAGGTTGTTGATTGTGGAGTAAAGCTCAAAAGGTGTTCACGAAATTCTCTAAAGGAGAATTTCGAATTGGTGTATTGCAACCTGAGACATCAACGTGTTTGTCTTCTAAATCGGTTTGTGGTTGATTGTGTTCTTTACTTTTCTAATTGTTATTTTATACTTTTCGATTATACTTGAATCACTCGATTATTTGGATTCCGCACTCTCAATCGAGGTAAGATATTGCGTTTGGACCGTTTCGGGACTTACAAGGTGAACTCCTGTTCGAGCGTTAGAAGTGTAGCTAGGAAGGACTTAAAAGGTGAACTAGCCACCATCAGATTAGTCATAACCGATTGAAGTTGTCATTAGTGATTAGGATTCCGAGTCTAGGTGGTATCTCTCCCTGTTTCTGAAGGTTGTCTTTAGGCTTTCTGGTTCTCGTTTGTTGGTTGCGTTATTAGTTAAGTTAGTTAAATCTTAATTCAATCCAAAAACCAAATCAAATTACTCAGTATTTCCATTTTCTAGGTCTAGGTTAAGTCTTGTTATTAGAGTGTCCTAGGTTCGATAATCCGGTCTTACCTTAGCTTTACTATAATCCGACAGGTTCACTGCCTTAGGGTTCAGTTCGGTTTAGGTTATTTCGGTAAAATTAGGTGTGTCTTAGGTCTAGGTTTAGGTTTATTTTATTAGTGTTTTTAGTGTCGTTCCGAGCACATCATAATGTGAATATGATAGTTTCTGATGTTATTAAGAGTCCTCTGAATTCGGTTGATTTATAAGGATATGGGAAGGGACCAAATTGTAGATTCCTATACTTTTTTCCTACCGATTGTTAGTTAATCTTACTGTTAGGATTAACTGCTCTATTGTTTATCCTGCTGCTGTTAGAGTATCCATTATTGGGATTAAAGTTGTCACAACCTCTTTGGCTGCTATTTTTGTGTTGGGGTGCAGTGTTGTTCACAGTTGTTTAGGAAGTCCTAGGTTGGGTCATGAAGAAAGGTTTATTGATCAGTGGTTCAGAATGAGCATCCTATATCGTGGATGTTTGCATATGGTAAGGTCAGACTTACAAAATATATTCACAGATGGCTGTGACTTATACGAATGTTAAAGGTTGTGGTTATTCTGATTGGCAGTGCATTCCTGGATACTTCTATGTTGCGAATTATAGTGTTGGTTTCTTGGGCCGTATGTTGGTTCCAATATGTATTTGTTATTGGACCAGTTTTTGTTTTTTCTGGGCTGGGCTTAATTGCCTTAACCCATGGCCTGACTAGTGGGTTTTTTTGTTTGGTGTTTTTGTCTTCCCGTTGGTATATCTCGGGCTAGGCATTAATCCTTCTTTTTGTTTTTGTATTCTTTATTTTTATTAATAAAGGTTTGCCGGGTCTCCGTACCCTTTCCCAAAAAAAAAATTGACACCAATTGACCCAAACTTGTCCTAATAGACCCTAACTGGACCTAATTGACACCAATTGACCCTAATTGGGCCTAATTGACCTAATTTGTCCTAATTGCCACCAATTTACTCTAACTGGACCCTAACTGATCCTAATTAACACCAATTTACCATAACTGGACCTAAGTGGTCGTGATTGGGCCTAATTGACCCTTAGACACCAATTGACCCTAACTGATCCTAATTGGTCCTAATAGACACCAATTGACCCTAAATGGACCTAATTGACCCTAATAGACACCAATTGACCCTAACTGGTCCTAATTGACCCTAATAGACACCAAATGACCCTAACTGGTCCTAATTGACCCTAATAGACACCAATTGACCTAACTGGTCCTAATAGACACCAATTGACCCTAACTGGTCCTTATTAACCCTAGCTGGTCCTAACTGACACCAATTGACCCTATTTGGGCCTAATTAACCCTAATAGACACCAATTGACCCTAACTGGTCCTGATTGATCCTAATAGACACCAATTGACCCTCATTGGTCCTAAGTAATGGTCCTAATAGACACCAATTGATCCTACATGTTCCTGATTTGGCCTAATTGACCCCAATTGAGCCTAACTGGTCCTAGTTGACACCAGATGACCCTAAGTGGTATTAATTGACACCAATTGACACGTCAATAACGCACGGGGGTAGTAAATTCGATTTTGGAAGACCCCGACCACGATAAGACATTAATTTATTTATGTTTATGCTTGGTTTAGTTATGTGTAGTTTGGATTAATTATTTTCATTCATGTTACTTAATATACATATTGTTTCTTTCATTAATTTTGCAAACCATGTTTAATTCGCTGCATTTGAACGCTTCCCACCATTTTAAGCATTTTCACCCAAATTTTCAAATTTCCCACCACTTACTCAAATTTCTCCTAAAAATTTCAAACCTAATCTAGTTAATGAGCCTTAATCAGATTCTTTTCCCCCTCATTTTCACCAAAAAATTCCAATCCAACGTCTCCAGCTCCACCATCATCGAATACCTAGGTCTTTTCCTAACCCTCTCATTCTCAACTTACATTATCTATTCATCATTAATTTCAAATCATTGATGTTGACCGCCGAATAGTGACGCAAGCAGGAGCTTCAACAGACCATCAATATGACAGCGCTAGCGATTCCTCAGACTTCCCATGCTTTTTGGTGAACCAATTTGACTAGAAATTGGTAAGTGTGAATTTATCAACCTCATTAATTTAAATCCGCTGTGTTTGTTAACTACTGATATGAGTTTAATTTTTTATTCCTTAGTTATTAAAAAGTTGTAGTTACAGATCGATAAAAATTTTGTTTCATAACACATTTGCAATTGCTGAAATCCTCTATGTTTTTCAATCCAGAATAAAAGAATTTTTAGGTCAAGTTTACGTTTGCATCTGCTACATTTTAGGAACTTCATCCCATTCATTTTCTGCTTTATCATTCATCTACTTTGTTACATGTTTGTAGGAGCATGTAAGAAGAGTACAAAATAAACAAATTGTAATTGTTGATATCCCTTATAGTTTCTTGGTTTTTCAATCCAGAATAGAAATGTTTTAGGTCATGTTCACGTTTGCATCTGCTACATTTGGGAACTTCATCCCATTCATTTTCTGCATTATTATTTATCTACTTTGTTACATGTTTGTAATAGCATGTTAGAAGATAACAAAATAAACAAATTTCAATTGTTGATATCCCCTATAGTTTCTTGGTTTTTCAATCCAGAATAGAAGAAAATTTAGGTCAAGTCTGTAGGATCGTTATTAGTTAGAGTTGAACTAAAACAAAGCCCTTTACTTGCAGATATAACCCTGCGGAATTAAAGTTATATTTCACTTTACTTAAGCGATATTTAGTTCTTGTGTATAATGTAAATTCTTGATTTGCAGAAAGATAGTAAAAACAAAGTATCAAATACTCGGCACTATTTGCATTAACTCAAAGCTACACTATTACAAGTTGCTCAAGAGCAGATGATGTGTAAACTAAGATCTAACTAAGCTATATATAGTGCTGATGAGATCAATGACAACCATTGATCTTATGCGATCTAATCTAGACCGTAAACTAAAAAGTCAAATACAAACTACCAAAAGAATAAACATCGGCAATTGGAATATCTTGCGTGTTTGCAGCAACATACTACTTTAGGAGAGCAGCTTGAATCAGATATAGAAGCATACGAGAAGCTTTTGTAGAATTGGACTTGCTGAAAAGAGTTCACCTGGAATATTCGCTAAAGGACAAAACTGCTTCTTTCCGCTTGAACTGCCAGTTCCGCTTGAAGTGAGAATTCCGCTTCAACTTCAACTTCAGCTGGAACTAGACAAAATTGGCATTCAGCCGGAAATCTTCCAGGCGCAATATTCCTTACAATCTCCTCCTAAGTTGATGCTGTCAAATTCCAATGTTTATCTTCAAAATTTGACTTGTACCCAAAAATCTTCTTCTCCTTATCCTACTTGTCAGTGGTTCTGATGTTGGCATCCAGGTTTTGAGAAAGCTCTTTTAAATTTGTTTTGGTCACCTTCACATGCTTGAAAGATTCCCAGTCCATTTCGCTCCATTCTTCTTGAACAGAAATGGACTCATGAACTGTGAAGGTGCCATCGGCTCTGTGAACATAAAATAGCTTCTCTTCCTCTTCCCAAATGATAAATTTTATTTCTCTTGCAGGCTCTTCTTCTTCTTCTGCTGAGTCACCATCTAAATTGCTTCTGTAGAGCTGTTAGAGCATATACCTATGCTATGATGTGTCTCGTGTATTGTATCTATGTGAGTGTGTCTTAGTATGAGTTTTAGTTTTATTATCATTGGCACCCGACCAAATGGTCCGCCGGACCAAATGGTACGCTCGTACCATTTGGTACGCAACCTGTTTAGTTACTAACTATAAATAGGTTTGTGTTACAATGAATGTTAACACTCTGAGTCATTCTACACTTTTTGTGTGTGTTGTCTAGAGAGAGAAACTAGAGAGCTTTCATTGTATCTTCAAGTGATTCAATACGAAATCTCTTATTTACATCTTGTGTTCACTACATTGATCAAAGCATGCAGTAGTAAGATCGTATCTCGATTTTACAAGTGGTATCAGAGCATTTGGTTGCTCTACTGCTGTGTTTTGATCAATTTTGGATTTTTAGAGAGAGAAAGTTTGGGTTTTTTTTTACTTTTTCATCAAATTTTTCCAATTCCGAGTGTTTATGTGATAAAAAATGATTTCTGAGTGTTTCTGGAGTGATTTCGCACCTTACTGATCCATTTTCTAGCTCAAAACGTCAAAAATTCGAAAAATCCATCGAAATCTGCGTGAAACGCGTCTGGTCCGCTCGAAGAACACTTGGTCCGCAACTGGTCCGCCCAGGCAATCTTCAAAGTTTGGTCCGTGGCGTTTACTTTCTGGTCCGCTGGCAGTTACGCCGTACCATTTGGTCCGCCATACCAAATTTGATCCGCTGAGGATATCTGGTCCGCATCTGGTCCGCTGGTGAATTTGATCAGGAAGTGGTCCGCAGGTACAAATCTGGTCGCTAGTTAAATTGATCCGGAACTGGTCCGTTGAGTGTAAATTTGGTCCGCTGAATTTGGTTTGGTCCGCTGGCAGAAAAGTGACCTTCACTAAAACTGACGTAACTTGAGAACCGTAAAGAGTTACGGAACCCATACCATCCAAAACGTTCGTCTCGACGAGATCTAGGACTTGTACCTGCCTACGGCTAGTACCGTCCAGTTTTGAACCCCAAAATCCGCTTGGAAGACCTCTGTTTTTAAGTTCGAAGTTTTTGAAGTATTATTTCTGGTGAAAAATGTCTGATTTTCAAGCGTTTGCGGCTATGCAAAGCACGGTACAAGCTATGCTCAATTTTGATAATGAAATAGGAACAAGTTAGAAAGTTACTAAGCTGTTAAAGTTGGAAGATTATCAAAATTGGAAACAACGTTTTTCTGCATACATCAACACAAACGATATTGATTTATGGATTCCAATTCAAAAGTTGTATGTACGTCCAACTGCAGATGGAGAGTATAAAGAAATTCAAGATTTTGATAAGGATGAAAGAAAAAGTTATGAGCTTGAACAAAAAGTTTATGGTTATCTTACCATGGCTTTACCTACTGAGTTGTTGCATCAATTCAGTACTTGCAAGAAAGCTAAACAGTTGTGGGATGCTTTATCTGCTCGATGTGAAGACAATAACCAATATAAGAAGAGTAGACGAAAAGTGTTGAACAAAAAATTTGAAAATTTTCAACATTATGAAAAAGAAAATATTTCTGCTCTTGTTTCAAGGTTTTCACATCTGCTTAGTGAGATGAAAGTGGTTAAAATTGAAAAGACAGAGGAGGAATTGAAAGAGAAATTGATGGAAGCATTACCGGAAAAGTGGGAAAACTATGTATTATTGCTTACTCATGATAAAGAATATTCTGCATTATCATTTCATGATTTGACCGGAAAGCTTCATGCTAGAGAGATGGAAATGATGACATCAAACAAGTCAACTGCTCAATTCCAAAATCCTGAAGTGTATCATGGTCAAAATTCTGCAAGTATCAATGCAAAGTCTAAATCATCTGGTGTTGATTCATTAAATCCACCTCAAACAGCTTTTGTTGCTGGTCATGGTTCAGGAAATTCTGGAAATTCATCAAGAGGATGTAACTTCACTGTTCCAAATCATTCAAGTCCGACTTCATATTCAGCAAAAACACCAGATGAGCACTTGGCATTAATCTCAGCCTTGTTATCTTCATATTATGGATTGTTGAATGGTGGTTTGACAACATCTAATCTGATTGAAGAAGATTTTGATCAGATTGATCCCGATAATCTTGAGCAAATGGATATCAATTGGCAATTGGCAATGTTAGTTCAAAGAGTTAAATGATTCAAAAAGAAAACAGGTTTTCAAAGTTTAAATCCAGATGGCAAGGTTGGAATAGATAAATCCAAAGCAAAATGCTTTAAATGTTCTAATTTCGGACATTTTGCTCGTGAATGTTCAAAACCAAATGCCTCTTCATCGAAGTCTCCAACAACTTTAGTTTCTTAAGTTGATAAACAATATGACTGGGGACGAACTTCTGATGATTCTCCACCCCGTGCTTTAACTGCTATTATTTCGGATAAAGGTACTTATTGTACTCCCGATTCCGATGATGAGTCTACATGGACGTCTTCGTCTGCGATGATTGCTCAAATTGTTCATAATAATGATGAAGAAGAATTAACTGATTCTGATTTTGAATCTGAAATAAGTGGTTCTGGAAATAGTGGCTACGAATCGATTTGTGAGTTTTGTTCTCAGAAAGACAAGAAGATAGAAGGATTGATAAAGGAAAGTGGGTTGTTGGTTGATGAAAATAAAAGAAAGATAGAAGAACTGGCAAATGAAGAGCAAAAATTAGCAGATCTAATTCAAGAATTTTCTTCTCAGAAAGAAATGTTTTCAGATTTACAAGCAGAGATTGTGGAAAAAGAGTTAAAATTTCAAAATGTTACACAAGAGTTTGAACAGAAAATTACGAAGTTATCTGAGGAAAATGCTGGATTAGTCAAAGAAGTGAAGAAATGGAAAGATGAAGCTGAGGATACTGCAAAGGATTTTCAAAATCTTTTTGACAAATCCAAGTTCAGACTTGATACACTTACTCAACCTTCTGATGATCAAGCTACTAAGATTCAATCTTATCAGACTGATCTGGAAAAGTTACTTGATGAGAAGAGGGAGTTGGTTAGAGTGAACAAGTTGCAAAATGCAAATTTGGATATTCAGAACAGAAATGAAGATAACTCGAGAAGGAACTGTTGGCTGGACTAGATGAGTTAAGATAGCTGAGGTTTTTATTAAATCTGCTGATGTTCCAAAGACCAAGAAGAAACAAACAGCCAAATCTTCTTCTGGAAATTCAAATTCTACTCCAAAGAGCCCGACTTCGAAATGGGTTCATGATCATCGATTTCAGGTATTTGATAATTTTTATGATCATTTTGGAGATGAATATTTTTGTGAAGCTTTGTAGATTCCGAAACGCCAAAATGTCAACAATCGCTTGTGTTATAATTGCCGACAAAAGGGGCATATGGCATAAGATTGTCCGGTTTCTGCTGCTTCTACATCAAAAAGAGGAAAAGTTTAACATGTTGGTAAATCTGCCAAACAACGATTCATTGATGAATATGGCAGAGTATTTGATGAATATCCACACCCTACATTTTTCAAAATCCAAGGAAGATTTATTCCGCGTTTTCAAAATGTTCCATATGTAGGTTGTTCGTCACAATCAACTGTGACAGGTTCATCAAATACTGATTTACCAAAACAACAACACTGGAAACCTAAAGTGGTTTCAAAAGGAAATCAGGACACTGGTCGACTAGAAGCAATTCGCTTCGGGTCATTTATAAACTGACGTGTTTGACCAGTGTGCAGCTACTTCTAGAAGACCTATCGGTGATTGAAAAGTTGCTGATGGAGGAGTATTCTACTTATTTAACTTAAATTACTTGTGATATCAATTTCAAAATTGAAATTTTTCTGAAAGCTAAAACTGCAAGGTGTCCATGTCGAAAGGTCAATTTTCTTTCTTTTTACATTCCGTTTGTCGTTTAGGGGGAGAAAATTGAAAAACCAAAAATAGTGTCTTTGTGTTTTTGTTAAAAAACATTGAAAAATGAGAAATTGTATCCGACATAATTGGGAAATGATGGTACATTGGCTTACGTGTCTGACTCGTGGATAAATTAGATGAAAAAGCCATAAGATCATTGTTCGATGTGCTTGGTAGGCTCGGCATTAAATCAGAAAGTATTCAGATGTGATAAACATTAAAATACTAATGCTTGACCAAGTGGACAACATCTTGATGCATATCTCATGATATCAAGAAACAAATATGTGAAAGAGAAAATGAGAAGTCACTGTGTATACATGTGTTCATTTTGCAAAGATTTAAACTTGTTTGATTTTCTTTATTTTGTCAAACGATCGGACTTTCTTTGCGTATCGAAAGATCGACCTGATTGTTGTTCGTTTGACGTTCTGCTTTATTTTCTTTGGTGTTTCGTATAACTCATCGGACTTTCTCTGCGTGTACGGAAGTACCGACCTGATTGTTGTTGGGTTATACAATTTCAACTTGTTTTATTTTCTTATTTTGTTAAATCCGAGGCCTTATCTGCGTATCGAAAGATCGACCTTAAGGTAGACGATTTAACGTTCTTATTTCTTTTTGCATGGAACACAGTTGACTGATTCATGAATACAATCATTATGTGATTAAATCACAAATGAAATCACAAAGTGTGATATAAAAGCGAAAACATATCTGAGTATGTCTGATAGTGTGGGGTACACTGGTTAAAGCAAACATAATCAATACAATAACATATCCAGATGTTATGAGTATGATTGTGCCTGAGTTTAAGATGGACAAATTATACCAGTAATCGACATGACTTGTGTGCTGAAGTAATTGAAATTGAAGTGTAGTTCAGTAGGTCATGTTCAATATGATCCCAAGTTGTGATCTTTCTCGTAAAAGAAAAAAAATAGTGTCTGATTCTGTATTGTATTTTATCTTTCATATCTGGAAAAATCCAAAAAGATTTTAGGTGTGTTTTAGCATTATCTTAGAAAAGTCAAAAAGATTTTATTTCTTATTTGTTTTCGACCGATCGACATGTGATACGAAATCAAATTTCAAATCTATATCTTGGATTCTCGAAGAGAAGTTTTGTGCCAAGATTAAATTAATTTTCAAAAGAAAAGAAAACCGTGTTTCTGTCTTCTGAAATTGCAGGTTATATGTGTTAAGACTCAAGCATGGTGAAATGGGGAGTATGTTTTA
Organism: Deinandra increscens subsp. villosa; assembly: GCA_039602395.1. NCBI lineage: Eukaryota > Viridiplantae > Streptophyta > Magnoliopsida > Asterales > Asteraceae > Deinandra > Deinandra increscens. The sequence continues at coordinate 48,553,250 of JBCNJP010000009.1, read as the reverse complement.
TCTTTCACAAGTGGATCTTGAAGATCAACGATGATCAAGAGTGATCCAGCCATGCAAGTTTTATTTCTAACAAGATTTCAAGTCAAAGATCGGATGCAGCAATGTTGAAAATTGAAGACTGGAGTTTAGTTAGAAAATAGATACACTACATGTTAAGGGGGAGTTTGTTAGAGCATATACCTATGCTATGATGTGTCTCATGTATTGTATCTATGTGAGTGTGTCTTAGTATGAGTTTTAGTGTCATTATCATTGGCACCGGACCAAATGGTCCGCCGGACCAAATGGTACGCCCGTACCATTTGGTACGCATTCTGTTTAGTCACTAACTATAAATAGGTTTGTGTTAGAATGATTGTTAACACTCTGGGTCATTCTACACTTTTTGTGTGTGTTTTCTAGAGAGAGAAACTAGAGAGCTTTCATTGTATCTTCAAGTGATTCAATACGAAATCTCTTATTTACATCTTGTGTTCACTACATTGATCAAAGCATGCAGTAGTAAGACCATATTTCGGTTTTACAAGAGCATTCCGCAGTCCAGCACAGTTGGCTCAATGAGGAGCCTTAACATATGCTCAGCTCTTGAAGGACTCAGAATCTCTCTAAGCTTTAGAATGATATCTGTCATTTGCAGCAAAGTAAGGTATGTAGTGGCCTTGCGAGCATTTACCACCTGAGTTGTGCCATTTGCCAAATTGAAGGTGAAATCAAAGGTGGCTTCATCTACTGTCCAACCCACAATCATGTTCTTTCTGGGTGGAGCTTTTCTTCTATGCCTTTGATCATTTTTGTTCTTGGCATGCATCATTTTCCTTTTTCTCATCATCCTTTCTTCATCAGAATCATTTGCAGATTCTTGCACAATAGGTCTTTTTCCTTTGGCAGATGATGAAGAAGGGCCAGTTTGAGCTTCAGTGGGTTTGGTGATGGTGGCAGAAGGTTCTTTAATGGTGAGAGGAGGTAGGGAGGTTTGTGTTGGTGGTTTAATAGCTTCTGGTGCGGGACTTGAAGGTGGAGTAGGTGGGAAAATGTCAGAAAAATCCATGGTAGGTGGAGGCTTCTTCTTGAGGGGAACAATTGGTGTAAAGTTATCTGTTCTGTATTTGGGGTTGGCAAGCTTGGTGGCTACTTTCTTGGAGATGGAGGGTGGTTTGTAGGATGTGATAGCAAGTGACTGTAGAATTGATTGAACAGTTGTAGGTATAGGGTTTGGGTTGTAAGTGAAGGAGGGTGGAGGTTGTACATCTGTAGCATTAGTAAATTCAGGTTTAACATTTACATTTGTTGTTGTACCTGAGATGAGCTCTGAAGGTGAAGGCATCACCAAGCTAGGATTAACAGTAGCTATATCTCCTTTAAGCTCATAAAAGATAGTATCAATTAAGCTGCAAAGTTCCTTAACTTGCATCTGAGCTACCTCTTCCTCTGTCTTCAAATTTCTAACCACAAGAGCCCTTTGTACCTTTTTCAGCAGAATGTAATTCTCATCATTCTTTTTCAGCCTGGTAGGCAATTGAGAGGCAATAGAAATCAACCTCTGCCTATCAGTTTCAGTCACTGCATCCAAATTGTAATCCTTTAGTCTCCAGTTGAAAGATCCTGTCTTAGCCTCTTCAAGCAAATTCTCAAACACTCCATTTTACAGATACAAATCACATTCCTCTTGAAGTTCTTTGGCTAGCCTCTCATCTTCTGCTATCCTTTTGGCATTTTCTACCATTTTCACTATAGCCTCAGCTTCAGGAGTTTGAACCACCTGTTGAATGGTTTTAGGAATATAAATTTGAACAGGTTTTTCCGCTTGAACTGGTTCTGTGCTCCTTAAGGCTATCAAAGTTGCGGCTATGTCTTCTGCTCCTTCACTTCTTTGTTCTTCCGGTTGAACCACAAATGGCTGATAAGTCCCATCAGTACCAAAGATTGAACTGATAGGGCCATGAGCTTCCACCTGGGTCATAATTTGAATTCCCGGTTTAACACCCAGTTCAGCTTCCACTTGAGTTTTCGGTTGACGTTCTGGTTAAACTTCTGGTTGAACATGAATTTGGCCTTCAATCACCACCTGAGGTTTGGTGAATTCAGGTTCTTTGTCAGCTATCTCCAGCACCTCTGTGCCTTCTCCTTCACCAATCAAGTTTTCATCTCCTCCTACAATCATTGAAGCAACTGCAACAGTTGCAGTGCTCTCTTCAACATCCATAGCTACCTTGCTAGTGGAGGCAATGTTTCCTACCACTTGATCACTGGCTCTTTCAGCCGAAAAGATAACATCTTTGAGAAGTGTTGTGATCATGTTTATGTGCTTAGGGAGAGCACCAGCAATCAGCATGGATGACTATACAAGCTCAGTGAGGTTGGGGTCCTCAAAAGGAGAAATAGCAATCAGTTGACTGCATTTCATATTCACCCAACTTTCTTCAACAGTGAAGGGGTTAACACCAATTCTTTCACAAGCTGTGGCTCTAACTTCAGCCGGTATCCTCTGAACTTCTTCAATTTCAGTTATAACAGGCCTTGTGGGCATCTTCTCCCCCAATTTGACAGTATCAGCTTCATCAGCAATAACAGCTTCATCAGCTTCTCTGAGAGGGTTTGAAGGACCTGCTTCAGTGTTAGGAGGACCAGCTTTCACCAAATGAGCAACAGTTGCATTTAGAGTATCAACCTGTGCTTGGAGAGTACAGTTTCGTCAATTCAGGTAGTGTATAACTGTCCTCAACTGGCTTTTTACCAGTATCCTTGGACAAAACCAAGCTATCAATCCTAGACTGATCAGCAGTGGTACCCACGGCTTCTTGGCACCTGGGATTCTCTTCATCTGTTTCAGCAACCCTTGGATCCAATGAAGGACTTCTAGGTGCTGATTCAGAGAAGATTGCCGCAGATTGGGTCTTATTGATGTTACTACTGACACCAAGATCCAGTAGGGATCCTTGGGCAGCAGCATCCCTTTCTGCATGAATCTCTTCAAATCTCCTGAGATTCACCTCCGGTGAGGAGTGGGGGTTCAATGCAACAGTGTTTAGGTTCATCAGTGTGTTCTCCTGTAATGATGTTGGTGAGTTAATAACACCCTCATTTGAACCAAGAATGGGTGCATTGTCACTCCTAGGTGATAGGGGGTGTAGGGGTGAAAAGTGTTTAGATGGGGATTGTACATCTGCTTCTAATGACTCCCCCTCAAATGAAGGTTCATCCCTAAGAGAGAATCCCAATTTAACTAGTTTCCGTTTAGGCTTTTTGCCTTGAACAGGGTTAGAAGCTTCGGGTTGGTTGGTGGTACTAGGTGGAGGAGACCTAGTGACCACATTTCTCTGTCTTTTGAATATGACAGGAGGTGAGGTGGATGATGAGGTGGCAGTGGTAGTGTTTGTGGAAGCTTTCCTCTTTTTGGATTGAAAAGTTATTAAGAGTAGAGGAAGATGCGACAGATGTGGGATCAGAAGCTATTGGGTTTATAACTCTGTCATCTTGAGCATGGGGCTCAGTTGCTGCTATAGTTTCCGGTTGAACCTCAGCAGTAGCAAGTTCATCTGGAAACTGCCTTGGAATTGGTAAAGGATAGTCAGTGTCCCTTCCAAGAAATGCAGTCTTGTTTAAAGCTAAGTTTGAAGAAGTTTTCTCATTGAGAAGTTTTTGTTGCAAAATTGTACCAAGCCAGATGATTTGGGGGTACTCTTCTTTGAGAATGTATGTCAAAAATCTAGGGTACTGGTAGATATATTCAGAATGGATGTTGGATTTTAGGGCTTGAAAAATCAGTTTGGAAAAATTGAAGTTTTCACCTTTTACCACAGCATAGAAGGCGGAAGCCTGTTCACTGGCAAGCTCGTCAAATCCACCCTTCTTTGGAGATAGGCATACCAAAATTGTATGGGCCAAGAACCTCCATTTGTAAGGTAATTGCCCTTTCTTGATAGTTTTGCTTTGTAGGGAACCATCGTATCCAATATCCCTGAATAGTCGAAGATATTTCTTGGAGTCGACTACTTCATATCTACTGTCATCCCTTAATTTCAACAGTTTTCGCACTTTTGCTTCATCAATTTCCACTTCTGTGCCCTGAACCTTCGACACAATCTTTTCAATACCATCTTCGCCTTCGGTAACCCTAGCATGAGACCAAAAATCTTCCATAACCTCTTCAAATATTTCTGCTTCAACAGTGAGCGCGTGATGAAGGTGAGATCTTTTGATGAAGTCTATCATGCCGTTGTAGATATCAGTTTTGCTTGGTGGTTCTAGGTACGCCACCAAATTGTGTTCTACAGGAAACTTGGAGTCACCGATGGGCTTCTTGCCACTCGCCTTTGCTTTTGGAGCCATTGTTGATACAGGTTTTGAGAAGATTGACGGTTAAATGGAGGTTTATCGGAGAGAGTTTGAGAGAAATTTGGGAGTAATTTCTGAGTGGGGTTGAGAGAAATGGGGAAAGTGATGGTAAATTTGGGCTTTTTACCTTTTCGGTGATGACGTGGAGGAGAAAGAGTTAAAACAGACGGTTCAGTAACTGATGGGACAGGTGCTTTATGGGTTATACGGTACAACTGGTTAAAGCATGTCTTTATCCAAAAGTAAATTTACTGAAACCTCGGATTTTAATCAGTTAAAAACTTAATGGGTAAATAAATGTATATCCGCTTAGAAAGTTGTGCCTTCCGGATAATTAAATGGGACTTTTACTTTGTTGACCCGGAAGTTCAAGCGGAACCCATTTCCCCTTTATTTTAAAAAACTAAATTTCTTCCGTCTGAACTTCAAGCGGATGATTTTTCCGCTTGGAAGAATTGTTTTCAAAATCATTTGCCACGTCATTTGCAAAGCATTTCTCCGGTTGAAGTTCACTCGGTGAGTTTCAAAAGTTATTTTACTCACAGGTTGAACCGGAACTTGAAGCTGAACACCAAAACACAAGATTTTTTAAAATTTGTGATAAATTTTCATAGTGTAACAGAGGTTACTAACTATGAACTGAAATTATCACAAGAAATTTTCTTTTTCTTTTTCTTTTTGAATCAAGAGACGGGCTCTTAAGCACATGTCTCTCTTTTATTTGAAAATTGTGAAAAGTTTTTATTCAAAATTCATCATCCCAATGGCTTTGATGAGATAGAAAAATCTTGTCTCATCAAAAGCTTTTGTAAACAAGTCTGCCAACTGATGATCAGTATGAACTTTGAATAATTTGATCAAATTCTTTTCTGCACAATCTCTAATAAAATGATACCTTATGTCAATGTGTTTGGTTTTTGAGTGCTTTATCGGATTGCTGATGTTGGAGATGGCACTGTTGTTGTCTGCAAGAATAGGAGTTTCCATGAAAGTGATTCCATAGTCAAGCATTTGATTTTGGATCCAAAGGACTTGGGTGCAACAACTTGAGGCTGCAATATACCCAGCTTCTGCAGTTGAAGTGGAAACACAAGTTTGCTTCTTGCATTGCCAAGAGACAAGTCTTTCACCCAGGAATTGACATCCACCTGATGTTGATTTCTTATCAATGTCACAACCACCATAATCAATGTCTGTGAATGCTCTGAAAGAGAAGTCAGAGTTCTTCGGATACCACAAACCCAATTTTGGTTGCCCCTTTAGATACTTGAAGATTTTCTTAACAACTAGCATATGTGACTCCTTTGGTGAGGATTGATATCTAGCACATAAGAAAACACTGAACATGATGTCAAGTCTGCTAGCAGTGAGATACATCAGTGAGCCTATCATTGCTCTGTACAAGTGCACATCCACTGGCTTGCCACTTAAGTCATTGGTTAACTTGTGGGAAGTGGATATAGGAGTTTTAGCACTTGAGCATGTTAGCATGTCAAATCTCTTTAACATGTCTTGAATGTACTTTGATTGGTTTAGAAAGATTCCATCTGCAGTTTGCTTCACTTGTAGTCCTAAGAAGAATGTTAATTCTCCCATGGAACTCATCTCAAATTTAGACTGCATCAAAGTTTCAAACTCCTTGTACAAAACAGTGTTAGATGAACCAAAAATAATATCATCTACATAGATTTGTACCATCAACATATCCTTACCAACAGTTTTAACAAAAAGTGTTTTGTCAATGGCCCCTCTCCTGTAGCAATTCTCTAGAAGATAGTTAGAAAGAGTTTCATACCAGGTTCTAGGTACTTGTTTGAGACCATACAAAGCTTTGATTAGCTTGCACACTTTGTTAGGATGGTGAGGGTCCTCAAAACCAGGAGGTTTGTAAGGATCGAAAAGAACCCAAACACGATATCACGATCTATAGTGAGTGTGCGGAATCCAAACACTAGAGTGATTCAAGATTAATCGAGAATAATATGAAAAAACAATAACAATAAGAATAAGAACACAAACCGATTGAAGAAAAACACTTCACTATTGACCTTGATTTCTTACACACTGATCGAAATTCTCAGAGAGAATTTCGTGAACACCAAAATATGCAAAACACCTTAGAAGCAACCAACCCTAATCTCCTAAATAAGCTATCCTTATATAGGGATGCTTATGCTTGTAAAACAAGCTACAAAATTCGGAATAGGGCAAGCCCACCACAATTCGACCAACCTACAACCCACACAACCCATTTACACAATTATAGCCCAATTACATTAACTAGCCCACAAGTAATTCTAATGCAAAAGCCTTATAAAATTCTAGACTCTACAATCTTCCCCTAGGCTTTAGCATTAGACAGCAGTCACATCCTGAACTTCTTTGACAGATTTACTGTTGCTGGATCATACCACAGCTCCTTTGCCACGATCTCAGCTACAACTCTAGTATAACACTTGGCATATTCTTCAGTGTCTCGATTACACTCAATTTGATGCTTGGCAAGTACCATTATATCCTTCTTATGAAACCTCATCAAATCATGAACTTCCATGACATCTATTGTCTTCGATTTGCAGAGAATTTTGGCTTCACCAGAGTAATCACTATATGCCCAAGTTTGAAAATCATGCAAGCAATCTTCAGGATGTCTCATCGGCAGAGGTATTGTCTTTGTCTTTTCTGTTGGTGGATACAGAACATTTGTAAACTTCTTTGCTGTTACACTCTCCTTTCCTGGGATACTCTTCTTTCCGTCCCATTTGAACACACCTCTGTACTTCTTCACATATGATTTCTTGTGAGGAAAATCTTCAAATCTCTTGAACTTGCTTCGCACTGCATTTTCCAGTTTCTTGTAAAAATACTTAGCTTGCTCATTGTTTGATGGATTTGTAAACGGTGCTTGGTAAAGCATTGTCAGATCTACATTCGTCCGGGAGTAAAACTGGGTCCAGCTTTTGTAGTATTCCAACGGATATTGACCCTTTCTCCACAAAACGAACATATTCTTCTCTCCATCAAACATCCAGGCTTTAATATCTGCATTGATTCCCCTCTTATCATGATAATGCTCTCCCAGCTGAATTAGATACCTTTCAGGGGGGATAAGCAAATGTCTGAGCCTCCCAACCTCCGTCAAACTCAGAAGCTGGTACTGTCATATAATCTCTATCCCTGGTATCTTTATCTTCAGTGGAGGCTTCGGGTAATACAGTTTGAGTTTCCTCAGGGATATCTGCTTCAAAGTCAAATGCTGGTGATTGAGAGGAATCATCTGCACCTAAACCTCCTTCTGTGTTACCTGGATCACCCTTATCACCTTGGCTAGGGTTTGACCTGCTTGATTTTTCCGATTTAAGCTGCCTGATCAGCTTATGAAGATCTCTGAATTGTCTTGTAAACTCTCGGTTTATCTTCTTCTGATTCTCCAACTCAGTATTGTGGATCTTCTGGATATCAATCAAGTCTCCAATTATTTCACTTTGGGCTGCATTCTGGGCTTTCAAACCTTCAATTTCTTCTCTAAGTTCCTTTTCCAGTCTGTATTCAGGGGTTTCCACCGCTTTCCCCTTCTCTTGGGTAGTGGGTTGAGAAGATGATTGACCAGCACTAGTACTTGTGACTGGTGGCACACGAGGATCTAATCTTCTTCTTCTGGGGTCACTTGGGCCTTCTCTATGGTGTTGTGTAGCAATCATATCAGTCTCAGTCATTTCTTCGGTAACAGAATCACTGAGGGGAGGATCCTCTGTGGCTTTCCGTTTTCTAATCAGTGGCGTCTCATAAGTTTCTGTCTCAACTTCCTTTATATTGATGTCATCAAGATATGTGTCATAATTGATACTATCTTCACCTTCAAAATTCAGTGCACTAATCTGCACATCTTCTAAATCAAAATCTTTCCAATCTGAACTATCTGTGAGTTCAGTAACAGGCTTCTTAGAGGCAGGCACATTGTGTTCTTCATCAATAACTGCATTTCTTTCCACCGGTACCTCCTCCCTTATAATCTCAACAAATTCACCAAACTTGTTACCAAATGGTACCTTGTCAGTCAGCTTCTTCTTTGGGTTAATCATCAGGAAAACCTCAATGCCCATAGGCTTTGTATCATTAGTATCATTGGTCTTCCTCAATGCTGGGTATCTAGAATCCAGAGCTAACTGGATGAACCTCGGAACGGCTGCAAACTTTTTATCTCTGGTCACCACAGCCTTCACATCATCAAATATCAACCTGGACCAGTTGAATCGAACTCCTCTAACTTGTGACACCATAGCATGGGTGTGTACTTGGTTCAGTTGATCTGTCGAGCTCTTCTTGGCAATCACACACTTCTGCAAGTAATGGGACAGCATTCTCCAGTATGGTGGAAGGAGAGCCTTCATAGTAGGAGGAGATACTGTGTGATAACCCATTTCCTTAAGACACTGAGAAACCATTTCTTTATCCAGAGTGATTGGATCTGCAGCAACATCTTTAAGCCTGAGAGCTTGTCTGAAATTTTCTTCTGATAAGACCACTGCTGTTGATTGTATCTTAGCTATTATCTGCTTTCCATCATCAGACACGTACGCTGTCTTCCAAAATTCTTGTTGCATACGCTTGCAGATAACAGGGTTTGCTGTAAGAGCATAGTGTAAACAACATTTCTTCAGTCCTGCAATCATCGACTGGTACTTCTCACGATACTCTGCTGGTGGATCCAGCAAGTAAGCCACTGTGTTGTGATATTTGATAAATTCTAAGTCCCTGCATTCACAAACACAGATAAACATCCAAAACAAACAAGAATTCGTTAGTTTTACAGATTTCTCGACAAACGGACAGCATAACGGCTGAACAATAACTAAAAAACCATTGAAAACATCATCTGGTACCTTTCCGATCGAAAAGCAGGGTTTTCGATCGGAAAGCATCCGTCCGATCAAGAAGTCACATGTTACCGGGAACTCTGATCGAAAAGCATTGGTTGCGATCGAGAAGTCCAGGCTCCAATCGGAAAGCCCAGTTCCTCGATCGAGAAGTCAGATCACCGATAACTGGTGATCGAAAAGTGCCAGGTTCGGATCGAAAAGTTCAAGTCTCGATCGAAAAGTCCAAGCTCCGATCGGAAAGCATAGCTTTCGATCGGACAGCTTGGTTTCTCGATCGAGAAGTCCCAAATCATCGATGATCAGCGATCGATAAGTGCCAGGGGCTGATCGAAAAGCTTTTCAGCCTGATCGAGAAGCCCCTGAATCGATCGAAAAGTCCTTCTTCTTCAATATGCACCTGCAACTTAGTCAAACAGTCGATATTTGTGTGTTTTGAACTCGATTTCAAGCAAACCATGTACCCAAACCATTATCCCTTCCATTCCCAACCAAAAAATCACAAGAAATTAAAACCTACTCGAGCCGGTCTTGAGTGGGTCGAGCCGCACGCTTCAATCGAGGCGCCATAGATCAAAATTAACCACGGGAGAGTGATCGGATGGGGATCCCGACCGGGACAGTGGTTTTGGATGACGTGCTATGGTGGCGGAGGCGGTGGATTGTGAGGAAGAGTGGAGGCGGGGATGCGGGTAATTGGAGGGGTTTCGGTGGTCGATTTTCGATGAGGGGGGTCGAGGTGAGGTGCGAAGTGGTGGCGATGGCAGTGGTGGTGTGCGATGATGGTGGCAGTCGGTGGTGATGGTGATCGGAGATGGTGGTTGAGGCGGTTAGGGTTAGAGGAGAAAGGGAGGTGGATGGGTGAAGTAAAAGAAAAAAAGGAACCGGTCTCCTTTTTGTTTCAAAATTTTTTTAAAAAAATTTCATTCCAGCCCCTCCACATTTAAAGATGAGCAACTGAAACTCAAACCCTTAACTCAAACACATAAAAACAAGAACACACACCCAACATCAATCTCGTTCATTTTAGAAAGCTTCCCCTGAAGTCAAGCCCGAGAGTTTTATTATCTGGCAACTTTTACTTAAAAATAAATAAAATAAAACAAAACAACCAAAATCATAAGTTAAGATTAAATTAAAATAAAAAACAAAGAAAAATCTTAACTAACTGAGTTTTTAGCGAGGAGGCATTACAAGGGATCATACCAGACAGTCTGTGACTGAGGAACCCTTTTCAGTTTCAGTTACTTCACGTGTTCAGGCGATTGCCGGTATAACTGGTCCAATTTTTAAACTCATGCCACTTTTGCTTACTCGGGTAGTTTCATCACATTAATTTATATTTTCAGGTTTGTTAATTATGAAAGACTATCTCGATCACACACATAAGTCCTAGGTATAGTTTGTACATCCTATCAAGTACATCTGTCTTCCGTACAACATTTTTCACGACACCTTTCCTTAAGCCCAACGTCATGCTCCAGACTGGGTTGAGAAAAGAAAGAATAAACTGAATTTTTGAAACATTTTAATAATGTTCTCATCAGTGACAAAGGCTGAGGGTTTTGGACGCTTGAGGGTCTCTTTTGATTGTGCACATTGGCATCTTTTTGGTTTATCATATATATATATATAATGTGATCTTAAACGTACGTGGATCAGGGTGGTTCCAGGTCTCCGCTTTCGCAGAACAGAGGAGTCCTGACTCACGTACAACATTCCCAGGTCATTGCTTACGTAAGGCAGAGGGAATGGGATTTTTGAGCATGACATCAAAACTCAGAACCGGGCGTGTGTCTCAGGATACCTAATGCACAGTCAAATAGAAATTGTACTAACCTAAGTGTGTGTTTACTTTCAAGCATCATACGTTATCTTCAAGTGTTGTGATAAAACATACATTTTGATTGATTGTCAGCAGAGCCTACCTAGCATATCGACCATGAATCACTGCTTTTCACATCCACCTTACACATGTCAGTCAGCAAACACCTGGAAATTTATATCACTTCCCCGCCTGGTCAACCAAAACCAGTAAAAAAAATTAAAAGCACACACTTTAGAGGAAATGTATATCTCATATCTTCCCCTTGCTTTTAGATTTTTTTAAGAACAAAAACACCTTTTTTTATAAATAAAATGCAAAAAAAAAAAAAAAAAACGAAAGTAGTTGCCAGATTACTCATCAAAGGCTATCATCCGGAGGCCTTTGAGATACATTTCAAAATTGGCACTCGGCAGGGGTTTTGTGAACATATCCGCCACATTGTCATCCGACGCCACCCATTCTAGGTGAATGAGCATGCGTTCATAGCAGTCCCGAATGAAGTGCGTTTTGATATCAATGTGTTTGGTTTTGGAGTGCTGTATAGGATTTTTCACAATTTGCAACGCAGCATTATTATCACAAAAAATGGGAGTATCGAAGAAATTCAAACCGTAATCTCCCAGCTGATGCTGCAACCATACCACCTGTGAGCAGCAAGCAGATGCAGCCACATATTCTGCTTCGGCCATCGACTGGGACACCGTGCGCTGCTTCTTGCTCTGCCAGGATACCATCCTGTCACCTAAAAATTGAGCTCCAGCAGATGTGGATTTCCTGTCAAGCTCATTACCGCCATAATCGCTGTCAGAAAAAGCATATAGATTAAATCCTGACTCTTTAGGGTACCAGAGGCCTAGTCGAGGCCAACCCTTCAAATATTTAAAAATACGTTTAACAGCAGAGAGATGAGAGAGTTTAGGATTAGCCTGATAGCATGCACATTGGCACACAGCTAGCATGATATCTGGACGGCTGGCGGTTAAGTACATCAAAGACCCAATCATAGACCGGTACATGTGTTCACTCACCGGTTGACCGTCTGGATCCCTGGTAATTGCTGGTCTGGCCGCCATAGGTGTGGAGACAGGCTTTGCATCCATCATTTTGTATTTCTCCAAAATGTCTGTGACATATTTGGCCTGATGGATAAGTATCCCATTGTCACTTTGCTTTACTTGTAAGGCGAGGAAAAACTCCATCTCGCCCATCTGACTCATCTCAAACTTTGTGCGCATTACCTTCTCAAACGCTTTGCACAAGTCTTTATTGGTAGAACCGAAGATGATGTCATCAACATATACTTGCACCATGATTATGTCATTCCCAACCTCCTTCATGAAAAGTGTCTGATCCACTATGCCTCTTGTGTACCTGTGTGCTAGAAGATGATCAGTCAGAGTCTTGTACCAAGACCGAGGGGCCTGGTGTAAGCCATACAAGGCCTTGTCTAGCTTGAACACATGATACGGGTGTTCCTCATCAATGAAGCTAGGAGGTTGAGTGACATATACCTCTTCATCCATTTCGGCATATAAAAAGGCTGTTTTCACGTCCAACTGGTAGACAGTGAAATTCATGTAGGATGCATAGGCTAGGAAAACTCTTATTGCCTCTAAACGGGCAACTGGTGCATATACTTCATCATAATCTACTCCTTGAATCTGTTTGTGGCCTTGAACCACCAACCTGGCCTTGTTTCTGACAATGATGCCGTTGTCATCCTTTTTGTTCTTATACAACCACCGAGTAGTGATGACCTTTTTATCAGCAGGCCGTTCTACTAACCTCCAAACTTGAAGCCGTGAGAATTGGTTTAGTTCTTCATGCATAGCCTCTACCTAACTAGGGTCTGTCAAGGCCATAGTGATGTTGGGGGGCTCAATTTGTGAGATGAAACAGGAGTACATACAATGATTGATGTCCCCTGACAGGCTTCGTGTTACCACCCCTGAAGCTAACAGACCAATGATGTTGTCCAAGGGATGATATTTATGGATACTGGTTTCGGCAACAACTTAAACAGGAATTTCAGGGGGCAGATTTGATTGATCGGGTGCATCGGTTGTTTCAGGCGCAGCTTCTGCCTCAGATCCCTGTGTTTGAGCTGTGTCTGACCCGGGGTTGAAGTCTGCTTCATCATCCTTTTCAGAAGCAGCTGGATCTTCTACATCGGCTCCCTGTGATTACAGTGTGGTTTCTGTTTTTGGGGCAGTGACTGGAGCCTTTGTGATGGAGTGTGTTACTGACGGGCGGAAGAATTGATTGTAGTCAAAAGCTTGAGGAGGACCCACTCCACCATCAGATGGATTTTCTTCTAGCCAATCCACATTCGTGGATTCCATCACAGTCCCGGTTAATTTGTTGAACACTCTGTAAGCAGAGCTAGCAGAGTAACCTACAAAATAACATTCATCCGATTTAGCAACAAATTTAGGCACGTCAGAATTTACTAAAACTGTACAAAGACACCCAAACGCCCGAAGGTGCCCAATTCTGGGCTTGTCATGGTAAATCAGCTCATATGGGGTTTTCTGCTGCCGCTTATTGATGAGCACCCGATTCTGGACATAGCATGCAGTGTTGACTGCCTCTGCCCAAAACATGGTTGGTAGCTTTGAATCACACAACATAGTGCGAGCAACTTCAATTAGGGTCCTATTGCGTCGTTCTGCGACGCCATTCTGCTGAGGGGTGTAGGGGGCACTGTATTGATGTTCAATTCCCTTTTCAGCACAAAAATCATCAATACTTCTATTCTTGAACTCGGTTCCGTTATCGCTCCTGATGTCCTTCACTTTCAGCTTTAATTTGTTTTCGATGAGCTTGATAAACGCGATCAGTATTCCTGCAACATCACTTTTCTTTGACAAGAAAAACAACCAAGTGAAACGAGAAAAATCATCAGTAATAACTAAACAGAATGCACATCGGTTAAGGCTTAACATACTGCTGGACCAAATAGGTCCATGTGAAGCAGCTCCAGTGCAGATGAAATTCTGTTGAACACCTTCGGTTTATGTGGACGTTTGTGCTACTTCCCCTTAGCACAAGCCACACATTTCTCCTTGAGCACAAATTCTTTGATTGGAAGGTCTTTAATAAGCCCTCCTCTAGCAAGCTGATTTAGATTCTTCAGATTCATGTGCCCCAACCGTCTGTGCCACAATTGAGCGTGGTTCTCAGCCGTTTTAGAAAGCAGACAGGCCACCTCAGACGAGGGGGGCTTCTGCATGTTGAGCACATAGGAATTACCATATCTCGGTGTTCTCATTAACACCCAATCGTTAGGGATGGAGTATCCAGGTTTAAGAATGAGACATTCTTTATTGTTGAAAAGGACTGGATACTCCCGATCACATATCTGTGAAACACTTAACAAACTGTGCTTTAACTGCTCCACATAATTGATATCGTGGAAGCTGAGACAACCATTGCGAACTATGCCTTTCTGACTGATATATCCTCCAACTCCTCCAGCGAACGACACATATCCTCCATCAAATTTCTCCAAGTCTTGCAGTAGAGACATGTCACCCGTCATGTGCCTGGAACAACCATTGTCAACGTACCATAGGTTGCTGACAGTCCTCCTTGGCTGTTCCTGCATTCAAGGAAATTAGTTAGATTTTGGTACCCGGGCCTTAATTGGTCTGGGTGGTATAGGTCTGTCCTTGTTTGGACTGAGAATGTCTTTCTTGTTGACATCTCTGGAATGATTTTCCTTGCCAAGCCACTGTTGGTTATGCTTATGAATTTTTTAGCTTTTAACCTCTTGAAAAGACATGGAGTGTTTTTTATACACTCCAGTGAGCTTGAAGGACAAATTCACAACTTTCGGGACATTCCACCTATCATCATCCCCCCACTTAATTGGTTGATTTTGTGAGTCCTACAGGTTTTGGTTGACAAGGTGTTTTTGAAAAGCTTTTAAAATTAGATTTTAAAACAGGTTGAGGACGAACCGATGATTTTGAAAAGGTATCCTGCTTTGGGCGAGAAACAGTTTTTGTAGGTTCAACAACATTTGGAGCCCTAGCAGGTGAATGCTTTGGAGTTTTCTTAGCATTTTTTCTCACTTTACGTTTCACAGTTGTTGGTTCCTGTTTAATTGACTTGGGCTTTGGACTCCCTTTTTGGACATTGGGATGATGTGGTGTGGCCTGCTGCACCTTTCGGTTTGAGGGTGCAGCCTTTGCTGTAGGTCCTGCACAGGCCTTTGTTTGAGAAGGTCCAAATTTAGGTTTGGGCCAAATGGGACATTCCGCTGTTGGACCTTCTTGGGAAAGTAAGGCTCATAAGGGCGGTGCAGACAGTTTCTTTCCACGTGTCCTGCTCGGCCACACACATGGCAGGACTGTTTCTTTGGATACACGGGAGCAGGTTGTTGGTTACGCCCAGTGGATATCCAAGTTGGCTTTGAAGAGTTTTTATGGATCCAAAGGGCCTTACCATGAGGCTTTGTGGTCAGAATGTACTCTCGTTGTATCGGCTTGAATTGGTCAAAAGCAGAGTTAACTACTGGGTACGGGACAAACTCATGGGATCTTGTGTCCCGTACTTTCTGCACATTTTGAGTAGGATAATTCATATTATCCTCAGAAATTTTCACATTTCCTATGGGTTTGGGACCATCAACCTGCGGTCCCTTACACCTTCTTAAGATTTTAACAGTTCTTAGGGGTTTCACAGGTTTTAAATCACATTTACCAAAATTAAACACACCACATTCAGAAAGTTTATCACACGATTCAGACTCTGAAGTTTTGACTCAAACTTAACAGAAGTTTCAGGTTTCTCAAAATCACAATTTTTTAAACAAAAATCAACTTCAGACTTCATGGGACTCTTAGGGGACTCCTTGGAATTTACTACCCCTGCTTCTTTATTACCTTTATCTGCACACGAAGTAAAAGTGTTAGTAAGGTTAGAAACAGGAGCATAAATTTTAATGGAACAAGTGGCCAGTTTCTTTTCTATCTCAGCCTTAGCTTCTAAGGAGGTCTTTGGACATTCATAGTCTGAGATCATTTCATGCATTAAAGGCATTGGTACTGCATGAGTGGATTTTTCATTTTTTCCTTCAGTACCGAGTCCCAAACCAGAGTGGGCTTTTAGATGTCGCATTCGAGCATCTGTGTTATAGAAAAGAGAACTACCTTTCATCATATCTGACACAACTTTATCATTACGCTCAACTTTGGTTTGTGATGTTTCTAATTTACCTTTAAGTTGTTCAACTTCAGATTTTAATGTGACAATTTCTTCATTAGCAATTTTAAGATATGTGGTTTTGTCACTCAATTCCCTTTGAAGGTTTTTTATATCGACTTTGGCAGCTTCTAGTTTCTCACTTAATAATTTACTCCTACCCTTGTATTCTCTCAAGTCTTTATCAGATAGTTCACGATTTAATGTTTCATTGAAGAACTTACGTTGCCAGTCTTGAGATTCATTAAGTATAGTTTGACATTTAGGGTTAGGACATACCTCAGTGCTACTGGTCGAGGACCCTGGAGTTATATCTGCCATGAATGCATGATGGAATACTTCAGCAGCTTCTTTCTGAACTTCTTCTTCAGCCAACAGGGCTACATGATCAAGTGTCAGACTCAAGTCTTCCACCGGAGATGTCCAGTCGTATCCTGGTGTGTGTTGAACAACCAGTGCCTTGTCATTCTTCCATGTCTCCTTCTTCATGCTTTCACCTCTGTTGTCAGTCTTGCTTTCTCTATCGACCTTTGGTTTGGTGCATTCCCTTGCATAATGCCCATACTCGTTTCAATTGTATCACCTCAGATTTGCTTTATTGAAACTGAGCTTTATTCCTTTGCCACCGTTCCAGTCCTTCTTTCATGTCTTCGCCATGAACTGCCTAGCTCTCAGGGTTGACATTCCCATCTGGTAAGAGATATCCATATGTTCCAGGTCATCTAGGTTAACCTGATTCACATCATCTGGAGTTAATTAAACAACTGGGAAGGTGAAAAACCGAGGTGGTGGGCAAATATATAAATAATGCTACCTTTACCTTGGTCGCGGAAGCGGATCGAGTCTTTGTGTGACTCGTTTTTGAGAAAACAAATAACACCGAGATATAGAGTTTATGGTGTTTGAGATGTGATGATGATGAAGAACAAAGCTAGTAGAAACATGGATATGAAGAACAAGATAGATCTATGATAATCAACATGAAAGATAGATAACAAAGGATAACCAAATGATTAATAATAACCGAATGATTACATTACCTACCCCACGCATTCCCGGGTTTCTTGAGCTTACTAGGTAAGTTCAAGAACCCTTGACCAGCTTCAAGGAACCATGACTAACTCTATCTCTACACACATCATCATCATCAAGTCTTTCACATGAGAAAGACTTACTATATATAATAAACTCACTAAGGGCATAATAGTAAACTACCAACTAGTGACAATATTTAATCAATAAATAATATTCACTAGAGCCATCTTCTTTAGTTGAGTCTTGTAGCTTGAGTTGTCATGTTTCTTCACCGTGTTGTCGGGACGGTAAACGTTAAATGGCCGTTGAGTATTATCACATCTATCCAAATCATGTTGGGTCGGAATCTCGATTCCCAACAATCTCCCCCTATTTGGTAGATGGTATACTCAACACTTGTGACATTGGTTCTTGTATTCTTGCATCTTGACTTCTAGAAAATATTCATGTAGTTTCAAATCTTTTATTCTTCAAATCTCCTTTGTGAAGCTCCCCCTACAATAAACATTCTTCTAGCCCCAAACCATAGGCTGTAAATGCATAGGGTGTTTACAAACTTAAACACAATGGCACTATACTTGAGGACTAAGTCATAACTCAAGTTACCAATATTGTTGAAAGTAAACAATATAAAGGATTTATGAAAAACTCGAGAAATGAATCCATAGTTCAACCATCTTGAAATACTTGGCCGAATACCAAACCAATGCTTTGCACGAAGATAAACCACTTCTTTTGCTAAACCATACCAAAAACATGCTCTGTCGAAGTTCTTCAAGAGTTCCGGTTGAACTCAGTGTACCGGTTGAAGCTTTAAATTCCGGTTGATTCTCGAACTTCCGGTTGAACTTCGGTATCCGGCTGAAGTTCCGGTTCAGATCTCTTTTTCCGGTTGAAACCCCAGATCCGGTTGAACTTTGAAGTTCCGGTTGAGATTCTGTTTCCGGTTGAAGGTTCGAAATCCGGTTGAACACAAATCTTCCGGTTGAAGTTGGCAAATCTCCATTTTCCGGTTGAGTTCGAAATTTTTCCGGTTGAAACCTGTTTTCCGGTTGAACATGAAATTCCGGTTGAAGTTCCATTCTCCGGTTGAGCTTGACTTCTCCACTTGAACTTGACAGATCGTTGTTCCGTTGAACGGTGGTGGTTTCCGGTTGAATCTGTGACGGGACTGTTCCGTCTGAAAACAGATTCGTCGCTACCGGACAGAACCGTGATCGCGTCCTTCACCGACTTATCACTTTAGGAACCTTTGTCTTCATTCTTGAACTGAACAGAAAATGGGTAACGAACGTGCTCGAGCTGCAGTCTCGTGTTCGTTTTTCTGAGTTCATCATCTTCATATAACCTGTAACTCACTCAATATTTTGTGTATATATTGGTTCTTCTAATTTTCAAGAGAGAGAGTAGAGTACTATGGTTGACTTGAAACATGTGAATGTGACATGTAGGTTGCTTGTGATAGAAAAAGGAAACGGATAATAGGATGATTTGGGTAAAAAGTACACTTGGTTTGTGGAACTCTAGATAAAGTAAACTCAAAAAGCTAAAAAGCAAATTGATTTCTACACACAAACAGACAAAGTGTGATGTGAATAGAATATTCACACTTTTCAAGATTTTTCTTGAGATCTACAAAAATAAAGTTGACCATGAATATGAATTTAGGAATTTGCATACGTAAAATATGCAGAGATTTTCATGAATCATTTTTTAGGCTAGATTTTGATAGCAATGGAATATCAAATAAATCTAATTGTGTTTACTGGCAAAAACACAAACACTCAAAATAATTTACTTTCGACGACTCAAGAATAATAAATGAATAAATAGATCTTTGACTATTCTAAATAAGAAAAATTCAAGGATCTTTTTCACGAAAACTTTGAAAGACATGGAGGGGATTTCAAAATCTTTCTAAAAAGTTTAACATCTCCATTTGTTTACAAAAACAAGCATTTGAACACAAAGTTGAGAAATCAACGGTTAAGTTGCATTATCTCGACCATGGCTCTGATGCCAATTGAAAAACCGAGGTGGTGGGCAAATATATAAATAATGCTACCTTTACCTTGGTCGCGGAAGCGGATCGAGTCTTTGTGTGACTCGTTTTTGAGAAAACAAATAACACCGAGATATAGAGTTTATGGTGTTTGAGATGTGATGATGATGAAGAACAAAGCTAGTAGAAACATGGATATGAAGAACAAGATAGATCTATGATAATCAACATGAAAGATAGATAACAAAGGATAACCAAATGATTAATAATAACCGAATGATTACATTACCTACCCCACGCATTCCCGGGTTTCTTGAGCTTACTAGGTAAGTTCAAGAACCCTTGACAAGCTTCAAGGAACCATGACTAACTCTATCTCTACACACATCATCATCATCAAGTCTTTCACATGAGAAAGACTTACTATATATAATAAACTCACTAAGGGCATAATAGTAAACTACCAACTAGTGACAATATTTAATCAATAAATAATATTCACTAGAGCCATCTTCTTTAGTTGAGTCTTGTAGCTTGAGTTGTCATGTTTCTTCACCGTGTTGTCGGGACGGTAAACGTTAAATGGCCGTTGAGTATTATCACATCTATCCAAATCATGTTGGGTCGGAATCTCGATTCCCAACAGAAGGAGTGAGCCTGCTACGAGTGCCTGGTAGCAACTCATAATTCCTACCCCAAGAGCAAAACTGGGATCCTTGGTTAAAGCTTTAACATCTAAAGAAACAACATTTGATGTTCCAGATGTACTTGACCCAGTGGCTTGAGCAATAAATCCCATTGGAGTAGACTGTGGGTTGTTTGGAGCAATAGCTGGCTGTGAGATAAATGCTTGATTCAGTTGATTTATTAAAGCCCCGTTGCCCATTTTTCTGGCACTCTTCTATTTTTTTTCTTCATATGCTCTAATGGTAGACATGAGCTCGCTTAGCGGTGACATTTTCATTTGCACCGTCTTTTCTATTAATTCAATAGTGATGTCCCAGTTTGGCGGAAGAGAGTTTACTAGCTTTCTATTGACCTCCACCTGCGTATATGTGACTCCAGCATCTTTCATTCTAGTGACTATCTTGATGAAGCGTTGAAGCTGAGTCTCGATATTTTCACGAGGGATGTGGCTAAACTCATTAAACTGTTCTCTTAGATTTTTTCTTCGAGATTCCTTCATATCGTCATTTCCTTCGTAGGCGGCCACAAGAGCATCCCAAAGGGTCTTTGCGGAGGTGTACTCCTTGAATGCTTCAGCCACTTCAGGCGATAGGGCCATGGTTAGAGTTGTTGGATATATGGTGTCCTGACCCGACGAATTAACGAACCCGACCGATATTGACCCGTAAGAGTTACACCCGGGTCAACGGACTATTTAATCTAATTAATTGTTAATTAGAAATAAACGAACTAAATGGTGAGTTAAATAAATATTAATTATTTATTTAATTAAAACGACAAAATCTATCGGTTTAAAATTACTCGTTAATTAAAAGACGAACCGATCAGTTGTTACCGGATTAACAGACTGATCGGTTGGTGGACTAAAGGAGGATCGCGACCGGGCCCAGTTCGCAGGCCCCGGTCCGCGATTTAATATTAATAGGAGAAGAGAGGAGGTGGATTGAAACACAAGTAAAAAACAAACCCTAATCTCCTCCCTCACTCTCTCTCTGCGCCGTGACCGCCGAAGCCGGCTCCGCCGCCGCCGCCGACCGCCGACCGCCGATCGCCGCCTCCTCCACCGTGATCCCTTGCAATCTCCGATGGATCCCCGTCTTGCCAGTATTTGCGCCCGACTCGAGAGCAAAGCCGTTGCAGCCCGAGCCGAAGCCGCAGCCCGAGCCGAAGCCGAAGCCGCAGCCCGAGCCGCCGCCGCCGCCGCCGCTGCCGCTCACGCGCCGTCGCGCGACCACCGACCGGTGGTTCTCGCGCTGCCGGCGCAGCCGAGACCACCGCGTCCGGTCCCGTCGTCGTGGCCCGCGCCGTTATACCCGCCGGCCGCCGCCACCGCGTCACCTCCGATCACCGGCGATTCGATCGTCGTGGGATCCGTTCCGGTGGCTATCCCGACGGAGAAGATTTTGTCACCACTACCGGTGGTATCCCTACCACCACCGCCGCCACTACCGCCGCCACCGCCAGTCGCCGCCGCCGCCGATGCCGCCGTCGATGACTTGTCTCGAAGGTTCGAGTCAGACGTCTCAGTTCGTCCTAGCGCGAGCCCGTTGAATCCGGGTGTCTCGAGCGGTTGCTCGGATCCCGCCAAGGTATATCTAATTCGTTAGATAGTTATTTATTTATTTATTTTAAATAAATATATTTTTCTGTGTTTGTCGTGTTCCGGTGATTGATCCTGTTACAGTTGCATCCGCGTTTTAATCGTTTCCGCTGCCAAATTAATTTAGAATTAATTTAATTGATAAATCGGTTTTAATAAAATTAAAATCGGTAACCCGGATAACACTGTAAAACCCAACAGTGGTATGAGAGCCATTATCACCGCGCGCAAACCAGAACCGGTCCTTTCACGACCGGTAATTCGCAATTTCGACTCAAATCCAAATTGCGAATTGGAATTAATTTATTTATTTATTTTAATTCTATGTATTTTATTGTGTGTTACGGCCGACCCCTCTATGTTTATGTTCACATATGAATATATGTTTTGGCGTGTTTTGTCTTTCTCTGTTTGGCCCAAGTTGTTGGCCCAATTGTTTGTATTTCGTTTTGGTTTATTGGACCCGGATTTTGGGTTTCAAAGTTGTACAAATTTAGGGCTAGTTTACTAGAAGTAGTTTTAGTAATTGTAAATTTGTATGTAACCAAATATCGAAGACTGGACACACGCCAGAGGGATGTCGAAGCAAGTGGGAGCTGAACAGGATTCCAGATCGCACAGAGTTGCCATCTCGATCGTTCACCATTTTATTTAATTTAATTTATTTTAAATTTGTCCCTTATGATCTCGCTTGTATGGCTCGAGCGAGATCAAGACCTTATGCCGTTTAACACACAATATGCCATTCGCGACAACTTAGTAAGTTAATTAGGTTAAATTAATTTACTTGTCCCGAGTGGTGATAGGGTTTTATCGTTCGTGTCTAACGGTAATTAAATATTAAAAGTAATTAATATCCCTATTTGGTAATTCATAAAACTGATAGTTCGTGCCATCCTATCTCAAGTTGAACTTGGAACGTATTTACCGGAGCATCAGTGTTGGAGTATTTCAACACCGCACTTGGTGCCGAGGGTACCTTCTAAGGTGACGACATTGGAGTATTTCAACACCGTGTCATCACTATCAACCATTTAGGATTACTATCGCTTTAGACGTGCATGTTCGTGGTGTTGGAGTATTTCAACACCGCGCCACGGATGTGTATTACTAGAGTGGGCACGGATGAGGCTAAACGTATCGCAAAATACAATTGTATGTATATAGCGGCCTCATACCGAGAGTTGTGACTTGAGTCTCACAATTGACAACCGTTGTCAGTTTGTTTACACGACCTTGCTCCTGAGGCTCATTTGGCGGTCTCAAGTAATGTCGTCTAAACGAATTCTCAATTTTCTTAAAAGTAAACTTTACCAACTTATTTTTAAAGAAAAAAAAATAAACATCGAAAATACTGATTAAATTCACTTTTCTTATTTTCAGAAGGCTAAAGAAAACTCACCTCCATTAAGTTCAATGGTACAACTCGACCCCTTCACTGAGACTGGCTTTCTCGCATGGCAGACAACCCTGAGGAACCTTTTAAGGCTCTTCGGGAAACTCTATGTCATTGACCGACCGATCGCGAGTATTCCATCTTACTTGCTAAATGAGAACTCGCGGTCTGAGCTCCAAAAGCACACTGACGATGATAAGGACGTCACTGACCTGATGTTATCTAGCATGACTCAGGATTATCGGTACAATTTCATGGGGATGTCTGCTTATGACATCATTCGTAAACTCAAGGATTTATTTGAATTGAGTCAGAGGACTGAGCGAGCTGATGCGCTTTCACAATTTGTGAACTGCTCTATGGCTAACGACTCCTCTCCATACGATCATGTCATGCTGATGAAAGCGTATCGCGACAGGCTGATCGACCTTGGCTACTCCATCTCTGACGGGATGGCTCTTGAAGTAGTACTCAGATCTTTGCCTGAACATTATCGCATTCTTGCGATAAAATTGTTCGGCTCAGTCGATCGAGGAGGTTATTCCGTTGATACCCAACGTGAAGATCAGGACCACGCCGGACGTGCTCAAAGTTGCGAATACAAAGATCTCCAAAGCCAAGAAGGTTAAAGAAGGCAAAGGCAAGAAACCACAGGTGCAGCCTCCCGAGGAGCGCCTGTGCTATGAGTGCAACAAAATGGGACACTGGCGTCGCAACTGTCCTGTTTATCTTGCAAAGCTGAAGATGACCAAGAACCCTAATAAGGGTTGCTCATCAGGTATTTCAATAAATGTTATTGAACTTTTCACTGTTTCCTCCAATTCATGGGTATTTGATACTGGATGTGGTTATCACATTGTTAATGTTTTGCAGGAACCTGAGAAGTGGAAGAAGACAGAACGAGGCTGCATGGACCTCATCGTTGGTGACGGGAAGAGAGTCCCAGTGCTTGCTGCTGGCACTTATTCTTTTTCATGCTCTTCTGGCCTTGTAGTTAATTTGATTAACTGTTTATATGCACCTGGTTTATCCAGAAACATTATTTCTGTCTCTTCATTGTTTGAACAAGGATTTCGGTATAAATTTAATGGAAATGTGATTTCTGCTTACCTTAATAATATCTTTTATTTCGAGGCTAAACCTCGACATGGTATATATGAGATAGATGTTCAAACAAACGACCAGCTCTATCATGTTTCTAAAAGAAACAAAACTGATAGTAACGAATCCTCGTTATGGCACCATAGACTTGGTCACATAAGTAAGGCCCGCATCAAGAAGTTGCAAACTGCTGGCATTCTCGAATCCCAAGACGCAGATTCCATCGATGAATGCGAGTCATGCTTATCTGGTAAATTAACCAAGTCACCCTTCACCCATACAGGTGAACGGGCCCAAGGCTTGTTAGGCATTATTCACACCGATGTGTGTGGACCCTTTCGAACCGAAACGAGAAATCGTGAACGGTACTTCGTGACTTTCATCGATGACTACAGCAGATATGCCTATGTATATCTGATGAAACACAAACATGAAACTTTTGAAAAGTTCAAAGAGTTTCAAAACGAAGTACAAAATCAGTTAAATCGAACTATTAAAATACTTCGATCCGATAGAGGCGGAGAATACCTAAGCGCTGAATTCCTGAATCATCTGAAGGAATGTGGAATCGTTTCACAACCTACTCCTCCTGGCACACCCCAGTTAAATGGGGTTAGTGAAAGGAGAAATCGAACTTTGCTCAACATGGTTCGATCGATGATGTGCAGAACCACCTTGCCACATTCCTTTTGGGGATATGCCATCTTGACCGCTGCTCGCCTAATAAATCTGGCACCGACCAAGAAAGTGGGGAAGACCCCATATGAGATATGGCATGGTTCTCTTCCTAAACTATCATACCTCAGGGTATGGGGATGTGATGCTTATGTCACCAGTGAATCTGACAATAAGCTTGATCCCCGAGGCGAAAAGGTAACTTTCGTTGGATACTATTGTAATACTGGTTATTACTTTTACCATCCTGATGCAAACACCGTTTCCATCAAAAGGAAAGGTAAATTCCTTGAGAAAGAATTCCTTACTCGAGGAACAAATAGTGATCCAGTGGATCTTGAAGAAATTCGAGATACACCTAACCCTGAAACAGTCGCTGCGTCTGACCGACAAGTTGTTGTCGCACCATCAAACCCAAACACAAGCACAAGCGTTCGTAGGAGCGAAAGAATACGATATGAGCCTGATAGATACCTTGGATATCATGGGGCCTTCGATGTTCTGCTAATAGCCGATTCTAACGATGAGCCTATTAATTACAAAGCTGCTATATCGGATCCGGAATCTGATAAATGGCTTGAAGCCATGAACGCTGAGATGCAATCCATGCGTGACAATCATGTCTGGGACTTGATTGAGCTACCCCCCGGTACACGGGCAGTAGGGAGCAAGTGGATCTTTAAAAGAAAAACTGACATGCATGGAAATGTGCAAACCTACAAGGCACGGCTTGTAGCGAAAGGTTTCACTCAAACTCAAGGGATTGATTATGATGAGACCTTTTCACCCGTTGTCATGATCAAATCGATCAGGATTCTCCTTGCCATAGCCGCATACCATGACTATGAGATATGGCAAATGGACGTTAAAACCGCCTTCCTGAACGGACAGCTCGAAGAAGATGTCTACATGGTTCAGCCTGATGGTTTTGTCGATCCAGAGAATCCAAACAAGGTTTGCAAACTAAGCAAGTCCATTTATGGACTCAAGCAAGCATCTCGAAGCTGGAATCTTCGTTTTGATCAAAAGGTCAAAGAGTTTGGTTTTGAACAAAACAAAGATGAGCCTTGTGTTTACAGAAAGGCAAGTGGGAGCGCTGTATCGTTCCTCGTACTGTACGTGGACGATATATTGATCATAGGGAACAACATACCCATGCTTAACGAAGTTAAGAAATGGCTTTCATCTTGTTTCGCTATGAAAGACCTTGGAGAAGCCGCTTACATTCTGGGAATTAAAATTCACAGAGATCGATCTAAGCGCCTTTTGGGACTCAGTCAAAGCACATACATAGATAAGATCATAGCTCGGTTCAATATGAGCAACTCCAAGAAAGGAACCGTTCCCATGACTAAGGGAACGATCTTGGACAAATCTCAAGCACCTAAAACGGAGCGCGAGATAAGCCAAATGGCATCGATCCCATTTGCCTCTGCTATTGGATCTATCATGTATGCCATGCTCTGTACACGACCGGATGTCTCGTATGCACTGAGCGTGACAAGTCGGTACCAACAGACGCCAGGACTAGCTCACTGGACGGCTGTAAAGAACATACTGAAATACTTGAGAAACACCACTGATATGTTTCTCGTATTCGGGGGTGTTGATGAGGAGCTCACTGTAAGATGTTACACTGACGCTAGTTTTCAGACTGACCGAGATGACTCTCGCTCACAGTCGGGATTCGTATTCACTCTTAACGGAGGGGCTGTTTCTTGGAGAAGCTCAAAACAGCCAGTAGTAGCTGATTCTACTACTGAATCCGAATACATAGCCGCCTCAGAAGCTGCTAAAGAAGCCGTGTGGATGAAGAAGTTCATATCCGATCTCGATGCTGTGCCAAGTATTAGGCAGCCCATCGAGATGCTGTGCGATAACACAGGAGCTATAGCTCAAGCCAAAGAGCAACGGTCCCATAAGATGGCCAAGCACGTCCTGAGGAAATTCCACTACATAAGAGAAGTAGTCGACATAAATGAAATCAAAATAAGCAAAGTACACACAGATCAAAACTTAGCTGATCCCTTCACTAAGCCTATGACTCAGGAGACTCATATACGCCACAGAGAAGCGATAGGGCTTAGATTAGCTAAAGACATGTTTTGATTCAGTATTTGGATGTATGAACACCAACAGTTATCTATATTATTCTTATTCCATCTGTTTTATGCAATAATGAATTACATAACTGTGTTCAATATTTGTACGTTTAATCCATGGACAATAAGTTCTTGTCCTAAATGTCCGTAGTCGATTAGATAGTGGGAGCTATACTAAAGAAAGACTATTGTGACTGGTTGAACTTTAAAGTTGTTTAACGTTCAAACTCACAGACCTCATTGGTGAATGACGTTGGACGTAACTCGCATCATGCAACGCAAACATGGAAGTCTTGCTTGCTTGATTAAATGCATGCTCTAATGTATCCTTAGACCTGAGACGCATATTAGAACTCCCTTCTACTAAAGAACATTCTTTGATTGTAGCCTAACGTTGTCGCGTAACTGCCAGCCATAACGGCTACTTTTGGGAATGGCTCTGAGGTTTAGTGGGAGCTGTATGCCTCAACAAGGGATTCTGTACTCTTGCTTCGGCAACAGTTAGACATAAAGGCGCCCTCGTTGGTTCCAAGTGATAAGTGTGAGGCCTCACCCAAACTTACTGTGTGTTTGTTGGATCACTTCAAATTATATCGAGAATGAAAATCGATGAATAAAAACATGGGAGTCCATGTCCCATAATTCATCAATGTCTTATACAGAAAGGAACATATGACAATGAATGCACAAGTCCTGAGTCTGCTTGATGGTCAATCAGATATACTTTGGCAAACGACTTAAAGTGTCAATATTAGTTGGTGTAGCTATGCATAGCTAGAGTGCCTCTGGCTGCGCTCGTTAAACTGTCGCGTTCAGTCCAAGTGGGAGACTGTTGGATATATGGTGTCCTGACCCGACGAATTAACGAACCCGACCGATATTGACCCGTAAGAGTTACACCCGGGTCAACAGACTATTTAATCTAATTAATTGTTAATTAGAAATAAACGAACTAAATGGTGAGTTAAATAAATATTAATTATTTATTTAATTAAAACGACAAAATCTATCGGTTTAAAATTACTCGTTAATTAAAAGACGAACCGATCAGTTGTTACCGGATTAACAGACTGATCGGTTGGTGGACTAAAGGAGGATCGCGACCGGGCCCAGTTCGCAGGCCCCGGTCCGCGATTTAATATTAATAGGAGAAGAGAGGAGGTGGATTGAAACACAAGTAAAAAAAAACCCTAATCTCCTCCCTCACTCTCTCTCTGCGCCGTGACCGCCGAAGCCGGCTCCGCCGCCGCCGCCGACCGCCGATCGCCGCCTCCTCCACCGTGATCCCTTGCAATCTCCGATGGATCCCCGTCTTGCCAGTATTTGCGCCCGACTCGAGAGCAAAGCCGTTGCAGCCCGAGCCGAAGCCGCAGCCCGAGCCGAAGCCGAAGCCGCACCCCGAGCCGCCGTTGCGGCTCAAGCCGCCGCCGCCGCCGCTGCCGCTCACGCGCCGCCGCGCGACCACCGACCGGTGGTTCTCGCGCTGCCGGCGCAGCCGAGACCACCGCGTCCGGTCCCGTCGTCGTGGCCCGCGCCGTTATACCCGCCGGCCGCCGCCACCGCGTCACCTCCGATCACCGGCGATTCGATCGTCGTGGGATCCGTTCCGGTGGCTATCCCGACGGAGAAGATTTTGTCACCACTACCGGTGGTATCCCTACCACCACCGCCGCCACTACCGCCGCCGCCGCCAGTCGCCGCCGCCGCCGATGCCGCCGTCGATGACTTGTCTCGAAGGTTCGAGTCAGACGTCTCAGTTCGTCCTAGCGCAAGCCCGTTGAATCCGGGTGTCTCGAGCGGTTGCTCGGATCCCGCCAAGGTATATCTAATTCGTTAGATAGTTATTTATTTATTTATTTTAAATAAATATATTTTTCTGTGTTTGTCGTGTTCCGATGATTGATCCTGTTACAGTTGCATCCGCGTTTTAATCGTTTCCGCTGCCAAATTAATTTAGAATTAATTTAATTGATAAATCGGTTTTAATAAAATTAAAATCGGTAACCCGGATAACACTGTAAAACCCAACAAGAGTCGCCAGAGCCTTTCTATCTCGTTCCACCTTTTCCCAGTCGTCATCCAGCCATTCAGATTTTTCTTTAGGTTTGGGTGGCTGACCCTGTGCTCCAGCTGTCGATGGGACAAAGTCTCCCACTTCAACCGATCGCACGATCTTGGGATCATGGTAGTTTATGTAATTCACAAATCGGTACTTCCAGCTCATGAAATCCTTGCCAGACATCAGACGGGGTGGTCTGGCATTGGTTCTGATTTTGGCATCCATTTCAAGAGTGGCACTTGACAAGGTAGACATGTCAAAGGCCATTGCTAGCACAGAGAGGCAAGGGATACGGATTAAAAAAAAGGGTCGAAAAGGGGTTTTCGGTCGTGCAAGGCTGGATCGAAAAGTGCTTTTCGATCGAAGAGTAGCTGGTCGAAAAGGGTAGGTCGATCGAGAAGTAGGGTGTGGATCGAAAGGTCTCTAAGGAGCCTTTCGATCGAAGAGCACAGTGGATCGAAAAGTCGCAGGGGACTTTTCGATCAAGGTAACGGATCGAGAAGTCTCAAGGGGACTTCTCGAGTGACAGGTGACTGATCGAAAAGTCACTGGGGACTTTCCGATCGAAGATGCTGATCGAGAAGTCTCAAAGTGGGACTTCTCGATTGGGAGCTGCTGGTCGAAAAGTCACTGGAGGGGACTTTCCGACTGAAACTGTCTGATCGAAAAGCCACAGGGGGGGCTTTCTCGATCGAAAGGAGGCGACAGGAAAGGGTTTTCGATCAACCCGTCTGATCGAAAAGTCACTATTTAGGTCAAAAAGTGCCAAAATCACGAGCAGTTGATCACAATCACTTCTGTCTCTATTCGAAACCTGAAATAAATCCTTCCGAGCCTTGCTAATGCTGAAAATCACCACAAAACTCAAACGGTTAGTTATCAAAAACTTGAATCGGATATCGCGAGAGCCTCGAAACTTGCGTTTCTTAGCTCTGATACCAATTGTAAGGATCGAAAAGAACCCAAACACGATATCACGATCTCTAGTGAGTGTGCGGAATCCAAACACTAGAGTGATTCAAGATTAATCGAGAATAATATGAAAAAACAATAACAATAAGAATAAGAACACAAACCGATTGAAGAAAAACACTTCACTATTGACCTTGATTGCTTACACACTGATCGAAATTCTCAGAGAGAATTTCGTGAACACCAAAATATGCAAAACACCTTAGAAGCAACCAACCCTAATCTCCTAAATAAGCTATCCTTATATAGGGATGCTTATGCTTGTAAAACAAGCTACAAAATTCGGAATAGGGCAAGCCCACCACAATTCGACCAACCTACAACCCACATAACCCATTTACACAATTATAACCCAATTACATTTAACTAGCCCACAAGTAATTCTAATGCAAAAGCCTTATAAAATTCTAGACTCTACAAGGTTGGTTGACATATACTTCTTGTTCCAGCAGGCCATACAGGAAGGCACTTTTGACATCCATCTGAAATACTTTGAAGTCTTTGAAGGCAGCATAAGCTAAGAAGATTCTGATAGCTTCCAATCTAGCCACTGGTGCAAACACTTCATCATAATCAATGCCTTCTTCCTGTACATAGCCTTGCACTACCAGTCTTGCTTTGTTCTTGATAACAATTCCCCTATCATCTTTCTTATTTCTGAATACCCACTTTGTGCCAATTGGTTCTGCTCCATCAGGCAGATCTACCAATTCCCAAACTTTTTGGCTTGTTAATCTGAAATAACTCTTCCTGCATTGCCTCGACCCAACTGTTGTCTTCCAATGCATCTGTTACCTTCTTGGGAACTTCTTGAGACAAAAATGCAGCATGCAAACAAATGTTTGCATTAGCAGATCTACTTCTTGTCAGCACAGGTGCTGACACTTCTCCAATAATATTCCTTGCTGGATGATCTCTGTTGATTCTTCTATCAAGAAACATAGGAAACTCATGGCTTCTTCCATTTGAGGGTATGTTGAGCTGAGGAAGTCTGTGATCAAGCTTAACATTTTCAAATTGTGATACAGGATCTGAAACTCCGACTGATTTATGAGAATTGGTGTCTAAATTGTAGGTCAGATGCTCTAAATTAAGTTCATTTGATGTGCTATCATTTGAATTTTCAGCTTCATTTGACCCTGATTCAGTATTCTCTTCACTTTCTGAAATTGGGTTTTCCGGTTGAACTTGAACCGGAAAAATTTGTTCAGCCTGAACTTCAACCGGAATAATTTCTTCTTCAATTTGAATTATTTCAGTCAGTTTCTTGTCATTACCCGGCAAGATAGGTTTGATGCTCATTGAAGAGAAGAAGTTTTGCTTCTCAGTTCCAGAAGTGGTTCTTTTCCTATGTTCATCAGCAGACCTATAAAAGTTATTTTCCTGCACTAGAGATCTCACAGGCGTATCAACAGTTATGTTGAAAGCAGTGGTTAGTGCGTCAATATCAAATAACCAAGTGGGATGAGAATCAAAATTAAAAAAGACATTTATAGTTTCCTCAAAAATTTTGGTTCTCTTGTTGTACACTCTGTATGCTTTTGACACACCTGAGTATCCAACAAAATATCCCTCATCTTCCTTTTCTGCAAATTTGGGCAATAACTCATTGGTTATTAATATTGTAACATGACAACCAAATGCCTTAAAGAAATAAATGTTTGGCTTTCTTTTTCTCCGAAGCTCATAAGGTGTCTTGTTTTTGCCCTTGACAATTAAAATCATGTTTTGGACATAACAGGCAGTGTTCACTGCTTCTGCCCAAAATATCACAGGGAGCTTGGAGTTTGCTAACATAGATCTAGCAGCTTCAATTAATGTCCTATTTCTCCTTTCAGCAACACTGTTTTGCTATGGAGTCCTAGGAGCACTGAATTGTCTCACAATTCCCTTTTCCTCACAGAATGAGTTCAGAACATGATTTTTTGACTTTGAGATTTGATTGATTTTCTAAATTTAATTACAATTGTTTTCAGCAATTCAGCAGTTTCATCTTTTGTTTTGAGAAAGAAAACCCCAAGTATATCTTGAAAAATCATCAATTATTACAAAACAGTATGACCTTTTTCCTAAACTCATTACTCTAGTTGGACCAAATAAATCCATGTGTAAAAGCTCTAGAGGTTTTGAAATAGAAAACTCAACTTTTGGCTTAAAAGAGGTTCTCTGTTGCTTACCCTTGAGACAAGGAACACAATTTTCAGTACATGCAAAATGCTTGTTAGGAAGACGCTTAACCAAGCCGAGATTTACAATTCTGTTCATGTTTTTGTAGTACACATGACCTAACCTCCTATGCCACAGATCAGATTCGTCTACTGAGGCTTTGGATACAAAGCAAGTAGTGCCACATGAGGGTGCAACAACTGACATATCCAAAATGTATAATCCATCTCTCCTGGGTGCCTTAAGCATTATTAGTTCATCAGGAATTTTGACACCAGGTTTGAGGACTATGGCCTCTTTCTCATTAAACATTAAATTCAAATTCTTGTCACACATTTGTGAGACACTAAGCAAGTTGAAATTCAATGTATCAACAAAATTGACTCTGTCAAATTTTACTAGTCCATTTGTCACATCGCCTTGTGTTGTGATATGGCCTTTTGTGCTTCCAAAGTCAACTGGTCCTCCATTGATTCTTTTTGTATTTTCCAGAATTTGCTTATTCCATGTCATGTGGCAAGTGCATCCACTGTCAACTACCCATAGGCTATTTTGGCCTTTATTTTGCACCTGCACACATCAGGATTGATTAATTTCTATAGGGGACCCAAGCCTGAGTGGTCTTGGGTTTGCCATAAGCATCATTATACTTATACTCCTTGAGTACTAAAGTATTTAAAACTGGAGCTTCATTAAGTAGATCATCATTGTCAATACTGAAGTTCTCATATTGAGTACTTGTTTGACTAAATCCTTCACCTTTGGTGTTTTTTCTTTCAGCAATTTTTCTTTCCCTATACTCCTTAAATTTTCTTTGCTTGTTGGTTGGTTTCTTAGATTTTTCATTACCCTGATTAACCAACTTAGTTCTTACAGGGGATTTCGAAAATCTTTAAGGAAAGTGTCTGTTTTGTCTTGAACTCTCCCCCTGAAGTGGAACAGTGTAATTTCCGTTTGAACTAGTAGCAAATTCAATTTCAGGTTGGTTTGACTTTTTGCTTCTTGAAAAGTTTTCTCTAGAGGTGGTCTTATCCTCTAGAGGGATTTCTTCTTCCTTGAGCTTCAAAATGCTCAAACCCATTAGCAAAGTGTACATGTGGTCTCTGCTTTGGAGCAGTAGCTGATCTGGGTTGAAATTTGTTTTCTGGTTGAACTTGAGTTCGAGCGGAAAAGTGTTCCGCTTGAACTTCAGCCGGAAAATGATTTTGCTTTAAAACAGAGAAACTTCCATTTCTATCATTACCAAATAAGACCTTGTTGGAATCGAATCCAAAATGCTTCAAAGTATGGTTTCTCACAGGTGAAGTTCTTCCTGTGAATTTCTTTTGAAAGTCAGCCTTTGGTTTCAAAATAAGTTTTGGTTTCTGAAATGGTTTAACTTTACTCATTGGGTTAAACTGACATACAGCAGCTAGGTGACCTTGTTCACCACAGCACATGCATTCAACAACTTTGGTTTCAAATTTTCTGGGAGACTCAAGTTTGGTTACTTGGTTGAAATTTAGTTGACCAAGCCTTTGAGTTTGACTTCCCTTTGGTTGCTCAGGTTGCTTTCCTCCAACCTTTGAATCCTTGGGTTCATAAACAGTTGGTAGAGTAACAGCAATTGATGGTTTCAAAATGTTTGATTGGTTAGCTAAAGCAGATGTGCTTGCAACAATGACTTCAGTTTTCTTAGACTCAACAGTGTTTTCAGAACTTGACTGTGATGAAATGTCATCAACTATGAGATTAACTTCGCATTCAGATTTTAAAGCATCAATTGGTTTGATTACAAGTGAGTATTCAATTGGTGGTTCAACACAGTTATACCCAACACCTGCTTTACCATACATCCCTCCCATCCACAGTTTCTCAGCCTTTTTGTTTGCTGCTTGGAATTTATCACAAGTAAACAGAGCATCTTTCAGCTTGATCTCAAGAACATCAACCTCAGCCTTAGCATCTTTGGTTTCGTTTCTTGATTTCTCAAGCTTTGAGAGCAAGTCATCAAGCTGTGTTTCAAGCACTGAGTTGGTTTGTTTTAACTGTTCATACTCTTTGGTTAAATTTTCAATTTTTGAAATGTATGATGATTCTGTTTTCTTGAAACATTCCTTTAACTCATTTAGGTTTGAAACTTCATCAATCAAGTCAGTGTTGTGATTTCGGTACTTTGACACTTGTTCTATGCAAGCAGGGCTGCATAGATTTTCTAAAACTTTCTCAGGGATGGAGTTTACCTGATCTGAGATGGAGTCTTTCATGGCCATCAAAGCATGGTTGATTGGCTCAAACTCAGCAACGAAATCTTCCCATTCAACACATGAGGTTTGATTTGCAACTGTGACAACCGGACCAAAAATCAGGTCAACTCACTCTCTGTTGACTTTTGTTGACTTTTAATCTCGTTATAATTACGTGATTTACCGCTTTAAACTGCATGATTAACTGTGATTAATTAAACGATTAACTGTTATGAAATTCGCGTTGAAAAACTGTGAATTATGAATGTTACATATTATTATTAATGAAATTTTAATAATAAGAAATTAAATATAAAAATTTGACGTTTTATATTTTATCATACCGATTCAAACTATTAAGTCATTTCATGAACTTAAAACGAATACAAAACGCTACGTTGTCAAGACTTAACCACCTTTCCAAACGTTTAGCCTATTGGGCCCGGTAAACCCAATAAGCCCAAAAATGTCCGGATTAACCCGAAAACTTAACCGAAGGTTCGTCTCGACTAACCGAGTAAAACCCCCAACCCGGAAACCCGACCCGCGGCCCGATACGCATTGGGCCAAACCGGCCCAAGTCCCTTCTTTTCTCCTTCGCGACCCGCATCCACAAACCCGACCCAAGCCGAGAACCCGGCCCGACCGAGAACCCGGCCCGACCCGGTTGCGGCCCAACCCGACTGGGCTTCGGCCCAGCCCCTCTCCAAATCGAATGGGCTTCGGCCCATTCTCTTTTCTTTTATTCCGATTGGGCTTCGGCCCAATTAAAAACAAAATTATAATTTTATTTTAAAGCCCACTAAGTGTATAAATTTTATAAACTAACTCAACTCTTTAACCCATTAATATTTTTATAAAACTTGGGTTAACAACATTTATAAAAATGAAAATCATCATTCAATTGGATAAAATACACTTGGAGTATATTTTAAAAAGTTGTGATTTTTATAAACTCCTAACCACTAAATATTTTATAAAAGAGTTGAATCATTTTAAAACTCTTGCAAGATTTATAAAAATAATTAACCAACTCTTGGATTAAGCTAGAAGGCATGAGGAGGTGACAACACATTAAAAACCAATGGATTATAACCTCACTTTAGGTTATAAAAGGAGGATTAAGGCTCCCATGTCCCCCACACCTCCAACCACCCTTCCTCTTGTCCCCTCCCTTCCAATCGGTCACCACCACCGAGACCAGCCCCACCGCCGGCTGCCGCCACCGGCTCCGCCTGCTGCCACCGTCCGGCCACCGTCCCGCCGCCAAGAACCGCCACCGAAACCGTCGCCACCCTCCCTCCTTCTCACGGTTTCTAGCTCACATCTTTGTGAGTCCTCTAAAACCATTTCTTCTATGTTTTCTATCATTATTCACTACCCAAATGAACCACCAAGTCTTGACAACTAACCACCATGATCACAACCTTTAAATCTTTCATGTTGAATGCTTGGTTTGCAAAAAGACTAACTCAAACTCTCTTCTTAATCTCCATTTTCAAGATCATTTGTGAAACACTTGGTGAACCCTTATGGATAGTAGCTTAAGTGCACCATGATCTTAAGAAATCCATGGATTTCTTAGTTAGTTGTTTGCAAACCCAAGCCTCTTCATATTTATAATCTAAATGACTAACTAATACATGTTTATATTTATGCATTTTGGTCATAACACATGCATTAGTGTTAGTTGATTGTTTATGTTTAAATGTCCTAACACTAATGTGTTAGTTGATTGTTTATTTATATTAAAATGTCCTAACACCGATGTGTTAGTTGATTGTTTATTTACATTTATAAAGTCCTAACACCAATGTGTTAGTTGATTGTTATTTATGTTTATATATGTTACATGTTAAAACAATATTAAGACAAGATGAAATGATTAAACAAATGTTACATAAGTAACCTATGACTAAAACAAAAGGAATGTTACTTGTTTTAGTAAAAGTAACACATTAAATGTGTTATAAAAAGAAATCAAGACAAAAGGAATATATTAAA
>JBCNJP010000009.1:48442026-48516478 GCA_039602395.1 Deinandra increscens subsp. villosa | reverse complement strand
CTTCCACAAAATCAGTTGTAGCTTTGCGGACCATCTTAGGTCGCCACTGCATTTTTACTTTTTTATTTTTAACTGAGTCATCATCACATGATGAACCACCAACACTTGAATCAAATTTGAAAAATTGTTTCGTTTTAGATTTTGATTTGAATGGTGTTGACTTAGTAAAAATTCTGCCTGATTCGTCGATAAATGTAGCAGATTCGTGTGTGTCCCTTTCGGCGACATTGATAGCACAAACGATAAGATCGTTTAGATTGTGATTTGCCCTGAACTGGATGACATCTATCATCAGATTCAATATTATCAGAATTATCATCAAAAACTTGAAATCGGTTAGAATGTACCCATTTGGAAGTAGGACTTCGAGGAGTGGAATTTGATCCAAATGAAGAAGATTCTTTTGGAGAACTTGTAGATGAATCTTTCTTCTTTTGTGTTCCTCCGAATCCTTTCTTGATAGTAGAAATGAATACATGTGCCAAATGATAGATTTGTTCAAGACTTGTATCTTTCTTCGCCTTTTGAGTCTTCTTTGACATGTTCTTCTTGTCTTTCTGCTCAAATTTCTGATTGTTAATACCCAAACCAGATCGTTTATAACCAGGTAACTTTGATAAATCCATTTGAGACTTAGAAGAACCAGCTTGAGCAACTTCAGTAAATTTAGCTTTAATACCCTTCAAATTGTTAGCTTGAACAAGCTCAGCAGCCAACTTTTCATCTTGCAATTGCTTGTCATCCTTCTCCACTTCTTTTCCAACAGAACCAACTCCCTTTTTGGAAATAAAACCACCTGAAACAAACTTTGTTGGAAAATTATCAACCAAACTCTCCTCTTGTTCCACGTTCATCTTTGATTTCTGTGATTTCATCAATTCAGACTTCTTCGCAACAAATTCAGAATAATCACCAGTTAGAGCTGAAATTTGAATATCAGCAAGAGCATCAGATTCAATAACTGGATGCGGAATCTGATTATACTCCTCGCTTCCAAAAACCTTTTTGAAATTCTCGTCTTTGCATAAGTAACTGGTAAAAGAATGTGAATTCTTCAAATTATTCAACTGCCTCTTAAGATCCAACACTTCAACATTCAGATCAGATATTTTCTTTTGAGCTTCACCCAATGTTGTTTCTGATTCAATTAATTGCTCTGAAGCTGTATTAAACCGAAACTTTTCCTGTCGCATCTGATCATGAGCATCACACACTTCTTGAGTAATTTTCTTGACACGGCCTTCATGAATCTCAATATTTCGTTTCAACAACTGATTGTCATGTGTCAAAGTTGTGACTTTATCAAGTAATATTGAATGTTCCATTTGACGATCATTTTCCTTAGCAGTAATTTCATCAAACTCTTTCTTAAGATCATCATAAGCTTTCTTCAGCGAATCTACTCTTGCAGTTGATTTCTCAAACAAATTATCAAAATCATTAATCGCATCTTTTGCTTCACTTTCCCATTTCTCAACATTTTTTAACCAACTCTTCATTCTCACTTTGCAACTTCAAAATTTGTTCTTTATTGGCACTAATGAACTTATTCAATTTATCTTGAACTGCCATCAACTCTTCCTTCAAAACATTCTTTTCGGCGATTGATTTCTCATTTATCTTGCAAATCTTATCAGAGTTTTCAACTTTCTTCTTGAAACTTTCTAATTCTGTTTCCTTCAGTGTTCTCTCAACCATTAACCCTTCCTTTTTTTGAACCAATTCACGAATTTTTCTATCCTTTTCAGCACAAAATTCACAAGTTGACTCATACCCACTAACTTCAGAATCACTTGTTTCAGATGTAGTGATCTCAGACGTATACCCACTTGATTCAACTTCAATATTTGCCATAAAAGCCACAGGTTGACCGTTGATATAACAAAATTCATCTGGTTCTGCACACGTATCTTGAATAGCAGTCAAAGCAATAGGTGATTTGTCAAATTGTTTTGACCATTCATCAAATTCTTTATCTGCTTGAGCTTGAGCCATCATAGCTTTTGCGTCATGCTTATCAGATTTATCTTTATCAGATGATGATTGAGAACACTCACGAGCAAAATGTCCAACCTTGGAACAATTGTAACATTTTACTTTAGATTTATCCAAACCCAGTTTTCTACTTCCTGGAACAAAAGAACTCTTCCCATGTTTCTTGATAAATCGTCGTCCTTTTTCAACCATCATTGCAAATTGCCAATGCAGATCTATTTCAGCCAATTGATCATCATCCAGTTGTTCTAACTCAGTTCCACTCAGACCAGCATCACTAACTTGACCAAATATCGATCCAGACGACGAAGATATAAAAGCAGATAATAATGCAGCCAATTCTTCAGTTTATTGAGCAGGATGCGAATTATTTGTTGATCTATCAGGAATGGTAAAACGACACCCTGGAGAATAACCAGAATTTTCAGAATGCCCAGCAAGAAAAGCTGTTACCGGCGGATTACTGCTTGAAATAGCATGTGACTTTGCCTTAGCATGAACGGTAGCATTATTTTCCCCAAAGTACAATTCAGGATTTTGAACTGTAGGATGTGCAGATTTCTTCACCAGCAATTCCATCTCACGAGCTTGTAATTTGCTAGTTATTTGATTGAATGTCCAATTTGAATAATTTGGATCATTTGTCAACATCATCACATAATTTTCCCATTTTTCTGGTAAAGCTTCCAGAATTTTCTCTTTCAATTTATCACTATCTTTCTTGACTCCTACAACATCAAGTTCATTTATCAAATGGGAAAACCGAGCAATCAAATCTGGAATTTTCTCATTCTCGCAGTGCCTGAAATTATCAAACTCTTTCTTCAAAACTTTCTTTCGAGTATTTTTCTATTGATCATTACCCGTACATCTCTCTACAATAGCATCCCACAACTCCTTAGCCGTTGTATATTGCTTAAATTGATGCATTAGATCTTTTGGTAAGGCCATTGTAAGATTACTATATGTTTTCTTTTCTCGAGAAAAAACTTTCCGTTCATCAGCATCGAAACTACTAATCATCTTTGGTTTGTTGGGACTTATCATCGGATATTCATATTCTTTCTCAATTGGAATCCAACTTTCAATATCTTGCGAATAAATGTAAGATTCAAACCGACTTCTCCAATTGTGATAATCTTCAAGCCTTAGCAATTTAGGAACTTTTTGAGTTGTTCCTATCTCATTATCATAGTTCAACATGGCTTGCATTGATGTTTGAGCAGCAGTCATTGCATAGAAATCACTCATTTTGATGTTAAACCTAAACCTCCAAAACTTTGAACTCAAAAACGAGGGTCTTCCAAGCGGATTTTGGGGGTCAAACTGGGGGGTACAGACCTTTCAGGTGACTACAAGTGTAGATTCCGAAAAGACGAACGTTTTGACTGGTATAGGATTCCGTAACTCCAAACGGTTTGCACGTTACGTCAGTTTTAGTGAAGGTCACTATTCTGCCAGCGGACGAAAACAAATTGGCGGACCAAAATACCACCAGCGGATCAGATTTGTACCTGCGGACCAAATCCGGATCAGATTTCATCCGGCGGACCAGATTTCGTACGGCAGACCAGATGATACGCTGAAATAACTGCCGGGGATCAGATGGTACACTGAAACTGCCATGGATCAAAAATATGAAGATTGCCTACGGGACCAGATTAGCGGATCAGAATGCTGATGAAGATACACGGGTGGACCAACCAGCGGACCAGAATATTCATCCGGCGGACCAGAAATTCGTCCGGCGGACCAATTGATTTCGAGGCTGATTTCACTGATTTTCGTGAAATTTGACGTTTGGAGCTGGAAATTGCTTTAGTATGATGCGAAAACACTCCAGCAACACTCAGAAATCATTTTCCATCGTTGAAACACTCAGAATTGCGGAAATTTGATGAAAAATGAAGAAAACCCAAACTTTCTCTCTCTAAAAATCCGAAAATTGCCAAAATCACATCAGTAGAGCAACCAAATGCTCTGATACCACTTGTAGAACCACGATACGATCTTACTACTGCATGATTCGGTAATCGGATAGCAACAAGAAGGTAAATAAAGCTTTGCTTTATTGATTTACAAAGAGATTACACAAAGTCTAGAGAGAGAGAAACACACTCAGTTACACACACTTAAGAGATGTAGAATGACAGAACTTCTAACTAGCTCTCTCTAACACGAACTATTTATAGTCACTAACATGCTGCTGGCGGACCACTAGCGTACCAAATGGTACGCCCGGACCAAATGAACTGCGGACCATTTGGTCCGGCCACCTCAGCATGAAGCCACTAACTCACACAGAAGCTCTTGTCTAGATACAATACACGAGACACAACGTTAGCATAGGAATATGCTTCTACAGTTCAACACCCTTTGGAGCTTCAACAAGATGCCAAACATTGAGCAGTTTGAACTGAAGTAACTCTGCTTGCATGGCTTCAATCAAGTTGTCATCTTTGAGAGCAGCAGCAACTGAAGTTGGTTCTTCTTGAGATATGAAGCATGAAAATAGAAACGAGTTAACATGTTCTATTTAACTTCGGGTGATCCTTTTGTCTACGGGGCCTATAATCTGGCTTGTTGGATGAATTTTATGAACCCTTGATTCTTCAACAACGGTGTCTTCGATGGTAGATTCAAGGTTCCCAATTTGCAGATCATTTCCCAGGACCTCACCGGTGTTAATTTCAACTTCAACTTCTGAGTCAGAATCATGATCTTCAGGAGCAGTTTCCGTGTTTGTTTCCCCCTGAACTGCTGCAGGTGCTGGTTCTGTTTCTACAATAACTGAATCTGGCACCGGAATTACTGTTTCAACAGGAGTTGCTGATGAAGTTGATTTTCCAGATCGATTTACTGACTCACTCGTCTGATTTCCCCATGTTAGATCAGGAGGGTCTACTGAGTAGATAGTTCCCAAAATCGATGAAGAAACCGGAGCAAAAGTGTCAAAGGTCAGAAAATCTCCCTCATGAGCATCA
This sequence comes from Deinandra increscens subsp. villosa, assembly GCA_039602395.1. Classification (NCBI taxonomy): domain Eukaryota; kingdom Viridiplantae; phylum Streptophyta; class Magnoliopsida; order Asterales; family Asteraceae; genus Deinandra; species Deinandra increscens. The sequence continues at coordinate 48,511,499 of JBCNJP010000009.1, read as the reverse complement.
TCATCTGAGATGGTATTTCCTGAAACACCAGAATCACCAATATTAAAAGTAGAAGAAAGAGAGTCAAGGTCATACATGCTATCTGAATCAGGTTCTCGAGTGATCCGAGTGTGCTCGTTAAAATTAACATTGCACGACTCCATGATCACTTGAGTTCTTTTGTTGTATACTCGATACGCCGCTGAGGACATAGAGTATCCAACAAAATAACCTTCATCTGCCCTAGGGGAAAACTTGGCTAACTGATCAGACTGTATAAGCACAGTACAAGGACATCCGAACGGTTTAAGTCTTGTTAAAACAGGTTTTTGTTTAGAAAACAGTTCGAACGGCGTCTTGTTAGCATGCTTGACCAAGAGCGCTCTGTTCAGAACGTAGCACGCAGTATTCACTGCTTCTGCCCAAAAAGAGAGTTTAAGGTTAGAATCTGCAAGCATGGTTCTGGCAACTCAATGATGGTTCTATTCTTCCGTTCCGCTACACCATTTTGCTGTGGCGTGTACGGTGAACTGAACTGTCGTGTGATGCCCTTCAAATTGCAAAAAGCGTCAAACGTTTGATTCTTGAACTACATCCTGTTATCTGATCTGATTATCCTGACCCGCTCTCTGCTGGCGTTTTCAATGCGAGTAACGAAATTCTTCAGTATCTCAGCTGTCTCAGATTTTTCTCTCAGGAAAAACACCCATGAGTATCTGGAGTAGTCGTCAGTAACAACGAGGCAATAAGACTTTCCCCCTAAGCTCGTGATGTTCACTGGCCCGAAAAGATCAAGATGGAGTTGCTGAAGAATTGTCGTTGTTCTACCAGGTGGCTTCGGCTTGTGAGAAGTCTTGTGCTGTTTGCCTTTGGAACACGCAACACAGTTATCAACATGGACAAATTCTTTCTCCGGTAGCCCAATAACGTGTTTTCCTCTTACAAGTCGATTCATGTTCCTAAAGTTGACGTGACCCATTCGCCAGTGCCATATGGTTGAGTCTTCTTCCGATGCCTTTACTAGAAAACAAGCGATTGAATTTGCTGGCTTTGCTTCCGCCATATCCAAAGCATACAAGTTTCCTCTTCGATGTGCTCGAAACAAGATCTGATGTTCAGGTATCTTGAGACCAGGCTTCAGAATTAGACACTCTCGATCATTGAACACCATTGGCATTTGGTTATCGCAGATTTGCGACACACTGAGTAGGTTGAACTTCAGATTCGATACCAGGTTAACCTTGTCAAATGAAGTTTCTCCGTTTGTTAAGAGACCGTTTCCTATTATTCTTCCGCCATACACATCTCCCCCAAAGGCAACAGAACTACCGTTAGATATTGTTTTGACATCATACAGCAAGTCCTTGTTCCCTGTCATGTGCCTGGAGCACCCGCTGTCCATGTACCATGTGTTTACAGCTTTCCGGGTACGTCCCTGCACAACTAAAGAAATTGGTTAGTTTGAGGAGGGACCCCGGTCATTTTGACCTTGGGTCTTCTTGATAACCGGTTTCTTCATAGTTGATGAAGATGGTGCGGATGAAGACGATGGAGCTGATGGAATAACTGAAGGTGGAATAAAGGTATTTGCAGGCCTTGGAGCTGTCATTGGCCTTTGAGATGGAAATGGCCTTGGTATAAAGTCGGGTCTTGGCCTTGGGTTCCATGACCTGATTGGAGTCAGACTCGGTGCTTTCATCCTTGGTGGTTGTCTGATGTGAGGCTGACTTGAATATAAGCATCCCCCTAAGCCTTGTGGTAGATACGGGGCTTGACTCGGAATGTACGGTTGGTTGGGATAAGACTATTGGAACATTGAGTGATCCCGCAAGTCCATGTAGTCTTCACTGCAATTACCATAGTTTCTCGAGTGGAGGTGTGTATTCTGACCAGCAGTTGCATGTTGCTCAAAATAGTGTACATGTGGCATTGGTGCGTTGTCATAGGTGTTGTACCCTTGGTTGTAGATACACACCCTTGCATCGTGATGAGGATTGCCACAGATAGCACAACCATTTTGCACAGATGGTGCATTTGGAACAACAAAAGCAGTACTTTCAGCAACAGGAACCACAGATGTGGGTTCTACAGATGTAGCAACAGGAGTCTTCTCATCGTTGACAACAACCTTCTTCTTTCTTCTTCTTGTTCTTTTCTTCTTTTCAACAACAACAGCTTCAGCACTTTCTGTCAATGGAGCAGAAGGCTCTACCACGATCAATGCAGACTCAACAGTTGGTGAGGAGGTTGTACCAGTTAATTTTGGAACACTCTTCATCTTTGGTTTGACAATCTTTACCATTTCAACTTTAGAGTCAACAGCTCCAGTGGGAGCAGAACTTTCAACAGCAGCCTTTGATTTGCTTAATTGAGGAGATTTGATGCATAACATCTTGTTTATTATTTTTGATTAATAAATCCCTCATTTTGATTATATTTTGGTTATGTTTTGGGTGGAATTGACGCTTAATTGATATATATGTGGATTTAAGGTGTTGGCTGGGGTCGTGTAATCATTTTGGATGGAAACGAGGCACTTTGGAGTTGGATTGGCATCCGGAGGTGAATATAGAAGACAATAGATATTTTTGTGATTCTGATGGACATGTGGGCCATCTGCCCATTTCTTATGTTCTTCAGATGGGCTGCATGGTCTGGTCAAAGCTGCAGTCAACAGGGCCATGCAGGCAGCATGCCTGCTACACAGACACTCAGATGGTCCGCATGCAGGCTGGGCGGATTTTTTCAGGAACACCTTATGCGGGCCACTTGCACCATTTATTCACACCCAGATGGCCCGCATCGACCATCAGACGTGAAAAACCCTTGAAAACCCTTATAAAAAGATTGGAGGCCGTCTTTCTCTAGGGACTCTCCCCCATTTCGACTAGTTTACATAATTTAAGGGTTCTGAGATTGATTTTGGAGAGATCAAGGCCAAAGGAGAAAGGATTTTTGGAGGAAAAGCTTGGAAACGTGAAGATTTCAGTTTGGGTTTCATCATTCTTCCTTGATTTCTTCCTAGATCTTGTTTGTTTTGATATGTTTACATCAGATCTGAGTTGCTTCATGTTTAGATTCGTGATGTTAGGCTATATTTTCTTTTATCACTTGGATTTGATGATTTTAAGCATGTTTTGACTTTTCGGTTTGACTTTTCATTATGACTTGATGAAATTGCCTATTAATTCTGAATTGGATGCTTTGAATGATCATATATGCATTGTTAGCTTCTATTTGAATCATATGATGTGAGTAATTTGATGTGGATTGAAGAACTTCAACCAAATTGTTAAATTTCTCATTGTTAATCTTGGACTTTTATAGTTTTAGGTTAATGCATGATGATGACCATCTACATGATTGTATGATTTGAATTTGGGGCTGATCTTGTATGTATTTGTGTTGAAATTGAGTTGACCAATTCGTTTTGCACATTAGGTGGTTGCTAGATATTGATTGGTTGGTTAGAACGCTTATGACTGTAAGGTTTTGACTTGTCACTTCGTGTTTAGCATTGCCTAAGTTCTTAGGGTCTTGATTCAGAGTTATTCACGTTATAGGGCCTACTTAGGAAGACCTTCCTTGTGTGATCCCTGTTTCGTGTGTGTTTGGTTAGCTTTGGCCGAAGAAACTAGGCAATTAGGCGGTTTCATTCAGTTTTCTACCTGCACTTTTATTTGGGATTGCCTTGGTAACTAGGATGTGTCTATAGTCTAGGTTGCCTTGGTGGTTATCATTTGCAGGGTAGTTGTCATATTGATTAGTCAGATTGGAGGTCAAAGTCATGCTTAGAGGATTCTTATTCGAGTGATATCTGTCTCATTACTCGTTTCATTCTTAGATTCTGTTGCTTTGTTCTTTAGTTGCTTCTAGCTACTTGCTTATCTGTTTCTTTGTTTATCTGAAATTCAAAATATTTTAGGTTAAATATTAGCAAAGTTCGCATATCGAGAGCCTGCATTGCGTCCTTAGATTTGACATCCGGGTATTTACCGATACTATTCTGCATACGATGGGTACACTGCCCTACGCGTGTGTTTAGTCACTCGGGATTTTCCCTTTTTGACTTGACCGATTTTTTTGATAGACACTTCAGCACACGTCAAGTTTTTGGCGCCGTTGCCGGGGACGCACAGATTTCGAGAAAGTTTGGAGCTAGTAGTTTAGCCCTTTTCTTGCTTTCGTTACTTGTTTATTTGCATGTTTCTAGTATGTCTGCTTATTTCTGGGTTTACCTACGTGTTAGTTAGTTTATTAGCTTAGTCTAGTTTCTTTTTGTTCAGTTTCTATTTTCTTTTTCCTTTTTCGTCTGTTTATACGCATTCGTCGTCGGAGGAGTCACTTTTCACCGTTGTCCGAGCCTGAGAGGGTTTTTCATAGACTTCGACGTTTGGAGGCATTACCAGTTCCTGTTCCGATGGCACTTCCGCCGAGACGCACGCTCGCCGATTACGCTCGTCCCGACATCGCGGGGGTGCAGCCCAGTGTTATACGACCACCCGTGGAAGCTAACAACTTCCAGATCTAGCCTCAGACCATTTCAATTTTCCCTTCGCGGCGCCGCAAAGGCGTGGCTTCAGTCCCTCCCGCCTGGTTCAATTACTACTTGGGATTCTTTGACTCAGAAATTCGTTTCCAAGTACTTTCCTCCGTCCAAAGCCGCAATGTTCCGAAACAAGATTTATTCATTCGTGCAGGAGGACACTGAGAGTTTGTATGTGGCATGTGAGAGATTTAAGGAGTTGTTGAGGAAATGCCCATCTCATGGCATTGAGTTGCATCAGCAGGTGCAGATTTTCTATGGTGGCCTGAACGCCCTTACGCGACCTACTGTTGAGAGTTCCGCCGGTGGATCTCTGAGCAGCAAAACGCCAGAGGAGGCGCGTGATTTACTCAAGGAGCTTGCACTGAACGGCTACCACCACAGCAACCAACCACTCCTAACCACCACTCACAACCATCAGCCACGACCGCCACTGCTCAGTTCAGTCATCATCATCAACATTCTACTAATTTCTGTTTTAAATTTATAGTTCAAGGTAAGTGTTCTTGAACTCAAATTTCTGAGATATTGAAATTTTGGGGACATTTGCTTATTCTGTTCATAAAATATAGCCGGTTGTGGTACTAGATTTTGTGATTTTGCAAGCTATGATGCTGATTTAATCCATGAGGCTGCTGTGATTATTAAAAAAAAAAAAACTTTCTTGGTTCAAAACTTGCTTTACAGTTAGTGTTTCTGTAGATGTGTTGCAGTGGGTTGTTTGATCTTAGGGGTTTGCTTGTGATTGTTTTATGAAGTATCAAGTGGTTGAGATGACTCAAGAAGTTTTGTGATGGCATAGGTGAAAGTTTAGGTTGATTGTGTTTTTCTTTTGGTTTGTTGATAGCATTCTTCTTAGGATAACTAGTTTAATTTAAGTTTTTGGTTTGCATTTAGGTATCTTCTTTTTAATCATGCTAGTGTCATGCATTTTTGTGGTTCAAATTTGGGTTTCGTAGGTAATTTTGTGTTTTAGTTCTAAGTTGCATCGTTTAGAATTCATTACTTGCTTTAGGTCGTTTAGTGTTCATAATCTTTTGCTATTCTTAGTTAAGGATCGTTTTCATTTGCAAAAAAAAAAAAGAAAAAAAAAAGAAAAATCAGAAAAATTTGTTTAATTAATTAGGCCTTCTTTGTTTTAATTCCATGTGTTTATTTTGATTGTTTAGGTTCATTGCTCGTTTAGGTTTAGTTTGCTTTTTTCGTTAATATTCTTAGTTTCTTTTCAGTTGTTTTTTTGTGTGTCTTTCTTGTTTAGTTTTGGTAATGTAGGTTTAGTTGATTGTTTTTCTCATTGTGTTCGCCCGATAATGCCTTTCTGATTGCTATTGAATGTTGTGATTGTTTGGAACACCCAAAATTGGGTGTTGGTTTGTCCGATAAACAAACGGGTCATGCCCGTTTTTTCTGAAAATCTTACCGTAATGCGGGCCTTTGGTACTCAATCTCCATTCTAACGGTCCGTAGGACGGTATTTTTTTGGGGCGTGTTTGGAATTTGAGTTTGCGGAACGTCACTTCATAATTTTTAAACAAACGTCCGCACACTTGTTTTCCAAACATCTTTGACCGTTTCACGCGAACCGTTGCCTTCCTAAATGACAATTGGGCGGTTCGTATGAGGGTTTCATTCGGGCGTTGTTGGTTTTGGTCAAATGCAAGTTGTTGGGTACTCAATCTCCATTCCCGCCGTTTGTATTTGACCAAATTTCATTACTTTGCATAATATTTAAGCAACTACCCGTTTGAAACCCGATTTCCACTTTTCTCATGATTTTCATTGTGCTTACTTGTGTTGTTGAGAGATGTGCAGGATATGCCATTCCCACTCGATGGCGAGCTAGTTCCAGCAGAGATTGCCGCATACGAGCCGCTCCATTCCCAGGACCACCAGCAGACCCACAGCCTTGATCAGATCCGGTTGTACCCTTATCCGAGTTGTACTTTTGCTTTTATTGTATTCAGCATTTACAAACTCGGGATATTTTGTATAAGGGTTGGGTGTTTACATTAACATATTTTATTATATATATCTCTTTATGTTATCTATTATGGTTGATGCATTGTTTTGTGTGCTTGTCCTAGTGATATGCGGAGGCAGTTCTGGCATTCGTCGAGAGCTGTTTTCTACATTTTAACATTTTGGAGCATCATCGGACCACATTTCTGGCACCTGTGGTCGAGATCTGTGGTTCTTGCCATTTCAGAGATTTTTGGCCCTCGCGACTCATTTCTGGCATTCGTCGAGAGCTGCATATCTTCGATCAAGGGAGTTTTCAGTTTCCTTCACCCTTATTCTTATTTTTGTCATTCACGTACATTCGGGACGATGTACTATTCAAGTGTGGGGAGGGAAACGGTTGAAGAAAACATGAAATTGTCTAATTTGGGCCTAAATTTTAAAAATTTTCAAAAATGTCCTTGGTTTTGTCTGCAACAAAATAAGAAATGATAGGTAAAACCGGAGTTTTGATACTTTTTGTAAATAAATAATAATTAAATAAAGTTGAAAGCGCCTATTTAGTGATGTGCTGGTAGGCCCAGCTGATTTCTAAAAGCTTAAAAATCCTGATTTCGCTACTTAAATAAACCTTAATATATAAATATTGTGGGTTCCCTCCTTTAGTGTAGTAGCAAAGCCGAAACTATTGAATAGGCTGATAGGTACCACTTTTGTTTAAAATGTTTATGATTTGGGGATTACCCGGCACACTATGATCTTTTTATGAAAATAAATCCGAGAATTAGTGGCGCCCCATCCATCCATCCATCCATCTTGAGCTTGTGTTGAATGTTGTATATATGCAAAAAAAAAAAAAAAACAAGAGAAAAAATATCGAATAAAGTGCACAAAATTCGCTGATCCTACGTTCTACCTCTAGGGATAGTGACTCCGGAGATGATCTATTGGGGTGATGTGGTTTTGTGTGCGAGGGTCAAAGCCTGCTTACTACCTCTCGGGATAGGGACTCAGGAGATGTAATGTCAGGTGGAGACTCGCCTTAGTTTTAGGATCAAATAAATAAATTCAATTCAAGCTCACCCATCATTCCATCCATTCACTTTCCATAATCCCCAAATCATAAATTTTATATTCAATTGCGGTGGGAAAAGCCCTAATCCAGTTTGACCCGTGCTGATTCATGCTTTGAGACGGGATTAGGCCTAGTTGCGAAACTGTAAGTGTGGGACCCATAATTGGTAAATATTCTGAATAAAGCATGTTCAGGGGATTTGGTTTTCGGCGGTTGGGTTTAGTCGGACTGAAATACCGGTAATCACTTTTAGCGCGTGAGTATCTAGTTTAGAATAAAGTGGAAGCTCAATTCTTCGGTTATGATCTCATTGCGGACTTTTTCAGGGGCGAAAAAGGTTCAAGTGTGGGGATATTTGATGCATAGCATCTTGTTTATTATTTTTGATGAATAAATCCCTCATTTTGATTATATTTTGGTTGGAATTGATGCTTAATTGATATATATGTGGATTTAAGGTGTTGGCTGGGGTCGTGTAATCATTTTGGATGGAAACGAGGCACTTTGGAGTTGGATTGGCATCCGGAGGTGAAGATAGAAGACAATAGAGATTTTTGTGATTCTGATGGACATGCGGACCATCTGCCCATTTCTTATGTTCTTCAGATGGGCTGCATGGTCTGGTCAAAGCTGCAGTCAACAGGGCCATGCAGGCAGCATGCCTGCTACACAGACACTAAGATGGCTCGCATGCAGGCTGGGCGGATTTTTTCAGGAACACCTTATGCGGGCCACTTGCACCATTTATTCACACCCAGATGGCCCGCATCGACCATCAGACGTGAAAAACCCTTGAAAACCCTTATAAAAAGATTGGAGGCCGTCTTTCTCTAGGGACTTTCCCCCATTTCGACTAGTTTACATAATTTAAGGGTTCTGAGATTGATTTTGGAGAGATCAAGGCCAAAGGAGCAAGGATTTTTGGAGGAAAAGCTTGGAAAAGTGAAGATTTCGGTTTGGGTTTCATCATTCTTCCTTGATTTCTTCCTAGATCTTGTTTGTTTTGATATGTTTACATCAGATCTGAGTTGCTTCATCTATAGATTCGTGATGTTAGGCTAGATTTTCTTTTATCACTTGGATTTGATGATTTTAAGCATGTTTTGACTTTTCGGTTTGACTTTTCATTATGACTTGATGAAATTGCCTATTAATTCTGAATTGGATGCTTTGAATGATCATATATGCATTGTTAGCTTCTATTTGAATCATATGATGTGAGTAATTTGATGTGGATTGAAGAACTTCAACCAAATTGTTAAATTTCTCATTGTTAATCTTGGACTTTTATAGTTTTAGGTTAATGCATGATCCGATGACCATCTACATGATTGTATGATTTGAATTTGGGGCTGATCTTGTATGTATTTGTGTTGAAATTGAGTTGACCGATTCGTTTTGCACATTAGGTGATTGCTAGATATTGATTGGTTGGTTAGAACGCTTATGACCGTAAGGTTTTGACTTGTCACTTCGTGTTTAGCATTGCCTAAGTTCTTAGGGTCTTGAATCAGAGTTATTCACGTTATAGGGCCTACTTAGGAAGACCTTCCTTGTGTGATCCCTGTATCGTGTGTGTTTGGTTAGCTTTGACCGAAGCAACTAGGCAATTAGGCGGTTTCATTCAGTTTTCTACCTGGACTTTTATTTGGGATTGCCTTGGTAACTAGGATGTGTCTATAGTCTAGGTTGCCTTGGTGGTTATCATTTGCAGGGTAGTTGTCATATTGATTAGTCAGATTGGAGGTCAAAGTCATGCTTAGAGGATTATTATTCGAGTGATATCTGTCTCATTACTGGTTTCATTCTTAGATTCTGTTGCTTTGTTCTTTAGTTGCTTCTAGTTACTTGCTTATCTATTTCTTTGTTTATCTGAAATTCAAAATATTTTAGGTTAAATATTAGCAAAGTTCGCATATCGAGAGCCTGCATTGCGTCCTTAGATTTGATATCCGGGTATTTACCGATACTATTCTGCATACGATGGGTACACTGCCCAACGCGTGTGTTTAGTCACTCGGGATTTTCCCTTTTTGACTTGACCGATTTTTGATAGACACTTCAGCACACGTCAAGATTGCACAGCTTGTGGTGTTGATGTAGAGGGAGTTCCAGGTTAGGCACTTTGAACAGTCTTCACCTTACCAATGGTGATCACAAGACCAGCTTGTGTGTGCATGACAGTCTTACCATGTTTGAGTGCCATCTCAACGAATGCTCGATTGAACTCATCCTCATTCACATCAGACTGATCAGTGAATCCCTTGTTGGAATTCTGTTTAGGCTTTCGCCTTCGTGTGGTCTTAGCTCGTTTTGGAGCAACAATGGTTTTTAAAATCTCGAAGTTGTCATCAAACAAAAACGATTGACCATCCACGGCAGATGTTTTCAACAAATAAAGGAATTCATGTTTAGCTGCTTCTTTAGCCAGGGTCTCAGAAAGACTAGTATCAACACCCTTTAAAACATCAGAATTGACTTCATCAAAGTGAAGTGCGACATCGGTTGGTGGGAGATCAGATCCACTCGTGTGGGTAGAAACCTGATCTTCCATCTTTTGGATTTCGGAAGCACTTGGAACCAACTCAGGATTAATGAATTTTAAGTGACTCTTTGAGTTAACCTTGGTTAACTTGGGAACTCTATAATAGTTATGGTTAAGCGGATGCTCTGCCGCACTATCATCAATTTCCCGTGTCAATCCAAGTCCAGTTTTAAGTCTAGCAAAAATATCACGGCCAACAGTATTGCCAAGAGTTGCCGGATTGAGTTTTAACAAATCAATGGTTTCTCGAGCCTGAGCATAGCTCGTCCTCAGAGAAGTTAGTTTTTCCAAAAGATCAGTTATTTGAATTGTTAGAGTTGTTTCCGTATGCTTCATGACCTCAATGTCATCTTGTAAAGACTTGATCTAAATCAAAAAGCCTTACCGACCAACTCAAGGTTGTAAGCGCGATAGCGAGCTACAGCCTCAATACATTTATCAGAACATAAAGCAAGTTTTACCTCATCAGGGATGGTTTCACGTTGAAGTTCTACAAGCCTCTTACTTTCCTCAGATTTAACTTCAGATGAGCTCACCTCAGTAACTGTTCCAGTGTCTTGAGCATTGTCTTCAGTCAGATCATCAATTCCAGCCATTAAACATAAGTTAGTTGGAAAGAGAGGGTCAATTGTGTTAGACACATCTATCTCTCCATCATTTTCCTTCACTACAAGAGCATAGTTGGTCTGGCTAGAAGACGGATTCTGATACTAGGAGGTCTAGTTGTAGTTTGAGTCTTCAAGCGATACCAAAACCTTGTTGCTCTCATCGGATCTTTGTGGTTATTGAGAAGATGATGATCCTCGTTGAGAGACATTTGAGCTCGTTCCTTATGGCTTCTGGAATGACGAGCTGCCTTGTTTCTGATAAGATTGGGTAACACCACCATCCTGCTTTTGATGAGTGTGGTTACTTCCACCAGAATTAGATTGCCCGTTCCACGTCCTTGGCTTAGGACATTCACGTGCAAAGTGCCCCATTTCTTGACAGTTGTAACATTGCACTTTTGACTTGTCAAAGCCGATGTTGGTGTTTGAGGGAGCTTGAAAAAGCTTTCTTCTAGTCTTTTTGAAGAACTTTCGAGTTCGGCAGCTATCATACCCATTTGCCATTTGATATCGATCTCTTCGAGATCATCAGCAGAAACTTGGTCAAGGTCTTCTTGACAGACGGTTATGGACTCAAGACTTTCGGACATCTGAGAATTCATGCAAGCCAGAAAAGCATTGCATAAGTCAGAATCCATGCATGTCTTCGGTTGGGATGCAGGAGATGATTGCTGAACGAAGTAACCAGTCGGAGATTGTTGCACAAAAGTCACATTTGGAGTCTGACCGGTGACAGGAGCAATTTCCGAATTTTGTTCTCTCTCTTACTTTCTCTCTCTAGAATTCTCTCTCTGATTTTCTGGGCGTTCATCTGCTTCTCCTTTGATCAATTTCGTTTGGTTGAAGGTTCCTAATCTGGGGATCATGACTCGATCTTCAGATCGTTTGAACAAGGGCTCCAAACTGTCTCGTAATTTGGGGGATCCTCCTGATCCGGGTAACTGCGATAAGTCTGGGATTAAATCTCACGTGAATATTGATCGTAAACCTCTCCTGAATATTAGCAATGGTGGTACTCACCCTGATTCTTCGATTGCTGCTGGATTGTCAAGGAACGGTGATAATAATTGTTGTTCGGAGCATATTAATGATGAGAAATTGATGTCGGACTCCATTGCAATGAATTCCGATGCTGCTACAGATGCATTTATTGAGCCGAGTGAACTGAATCTCTTTAATGTCAACATCGATTATTCTCCTGACCTAATTCCTTCGTCAGGTACACATACTTTATTTGATGATAATTCTTCTGCTAAGGGTGTTATTGATCCATCGATTATGAATATCCTTACGAACCCTTCGGATGATACGGAACTACGTATTTTTAATAAATTCCTTGCTGTTGAATTGCTTAAACGTAAAGGAGTCCGGGGTTCTGTTGAGGGTGATATAGATGAATCATTGAATAATGCTGGTGATGCTGATATGATAACTGAGGGTGGGAAAACGGATTTGAAATCAGATTCTGGTGGTATTAATATTGAGCAATGTTTGACTAATATGGTGACTGAAGGTGAGGGTAATGAAGGTTTGGTTAAAATGAATGTGGTCTCTGTGGATGGGGATGCTGAGGGTATGAATGCTTCTAATGGGCAGAGTATTGAAGGGGATGGTTTGGGAAAGGTGGGTAAGAATAGTCGTCCTATGGAGACCAGTGTTATGGCTAAAGCTGGTACGTTGGTGTGTGTTGGTAACTCGGAGTTCCATGATAAGTATTCAAAATTGTTCATGAAACCGCATTCTAAAACAGTGAAGAGTTTTTTTCTGAAGCACAATCCTATTGTTAATAACATGACATCTGGCTTGAGGTTTATGTTCAAGAGAAAGGAGCTGGACAGATCTGAGATAATTGCTCAATCTGCTAAGATTTTTCTGGATTTAGATGGGGAAGCCAAGCATTGTGTTCCCATTAGTGGTAAAAAGCTTAAAAGGACCGATCCTAGAACGGTGTCAAGGGATAAGAAGCTGGGTGTTGGGGTTGATGGAAGGAAACTGATCAGGGTTAGTTTACCTAAAAAGGAGACTGTTCAGACTGAGTGGTCCTTGCCACCGGTGTTACATGTGAAGTATAATATTGGTAAAGATACTTGTTCCAAGAATCTTCCTATATCAAAAGACACTAGTATGAAATATATATGGTCACAAATGAAGAAAGCAAAGGAAAAGGTTGGGTCTAGTACTTCTAAGTTTGTGCAGCAATTAAATTGAGGTGGGTTTAAAGAGTCAGTTCTTGGCTCGGTTCCGGCTATCAAGAATTTTGTGTTTGGAAATTCTTCTGAAACTGAAACCAATGGGGTTATGAATGGTGGCTCTTATGCTTCTGTTGCTGCTGGGCTCGAGGAAACAGTTCAGTTCTGTCCCCCGGTGGTTCTGGAATCAGGAGAAAAGGTGGTTATGGTTAAGGCTGAAGTTATTGTCCAGGCTAAGCAATTATATCGTAACCATCTATATGGTCATTTTGTGGGAAGTGATTTATCTTTAGCTTTTGTCAGGTTTAATCTATATAAGATGTGGAAAAAGTTTGGGATTATGGATATTCAAACTAATGGGGCTGGTATTTTCCTGTTTAAGTTTGATTCTGAAAAGGGTATGAATGCTATTCTTGAGTCTGGCCCTTGGGTTGTAAACAATGTACCTCTCTGTATTAAGAGGTGGGAACCTGGTGTCAATATGGATAAATCTGACCCTGTCTCTGTTCCTACCTGGATTTTGATCAAGGGTTTACCTATGGAACTCTGGAATACTAGAGGTGTGTGCCAAGTTGCTAGTTGTGTTGGAAAGCCTATTCTCTTTGATAAAATAACTCAAGACAAATGTGGGAATTATGAGGGGGCTACTGGATTTGCTAGGGTATTGCTGGAAGTCATTGCTAGTGAGGTGCAGCCATGTAATGTGAGGGTGCTATATCCTCAAATGGGGGGTGTATCTAATTCCAGTGTCAATGTCTCCGTTGAATATCAGGCTATTCCAGCAAAGTGTGAGCATTGTCAAGTGTTTGGTCATTCTTTTGAGGAATGTAAACTTAGGCCGGTGACAAATATGGATGTTGATGGGGGTTCTGATGTTAATTGTACTAATGGGCATGTGGATGGGAATGCTAATTCACTTGATGATTCTGTTAGTGGTAATGCAACTAAGGAAGGGGATGATGGGTTCCAAATGGTAACCAAGAAAGGTATTAAGAAGACTAAAGAAGGTGCTCCAAGGTCTGGTCCTAATTCTCCTGTAAAGAGGGTTTCCAAGGGTGATAGCTCACCTTCTAAAGGAGCTGGTAAAAGTTCTGATGGTAAGCTGAAAGGTAGTGAGGTGAAAACACCAACGGGGAAGAGTTCTAATCAGGAGGCTTCTTCTTCTGGTACTAAGGATGAGTCTAAAAAGCCTTATGGTGTGGACACTGGTTCTACTGTATCTAACTCTGGAAGCAAAAGGGGTGGTACTGATCCTAAAAATGAGAATAAGGGTGATAAGAAGGGGATTAATACCAAACAGGAATACAGGGTTAAGGATGTTGGTAGGTCTGATTCTAAACAGAGTGGTGATAAGTCTAAGGGGGAAATTAAGGGAGGTAATCAAGAGAATACTGTTAGAATGGAGTATAGACAGAGGGGTATTTCAGCTGATGTCATGGGACCTAGAATAAAGCTGGAAAACAGATTTGAGTCACTACAATCTGATGACATGAGTATTGATAGTCAGGAATGCAAGAACCCGGTGGAATCTGTTAAAGCTAAAGAAGTGAGATGTGCTAAGAATGAAGAGTTATGTAATAAACACATTAAGAATTTTTTACTGAACAAAAGGAAAGCTGAAGCTAATTCTGGGCTGGTGTTTGGTAGTATTTCTATGACTAAGCCTCCTGATCTGCTTGCTAAGGCTTCTACAGATAATGCTGGTAGTGTGTTTGATGATTTTTTTGAGTTACTTGAAAAGAAAAGGAAGGATGAAGTTTTGGGGTTTATCAATGCCAAACAAGTTCCATCCAGTGATGTCATGGCCAAATGGAGCCACCTTCAAACCAAGTTTTTCTTGAAAATGTGTGAGGATAGTGGCTTTAAGGAAGGTTTTGGCCTGGAGTGTTGGGAATTACTTGCTGAGGCGGATGGCTCTGATGGTTACTTTAGTGCTACAGAATCTGAAGAGAATGAGGTTGATTCTGTTGAGAATGAAATGGCTAATTTTATGAAGATTGACTCTTCCACAAAATCCTTGGATACTCAAGCATTGGGTGTTCAATCCTCACTTACTCCTTCTCAATGAATTTAAACATCCTTACTTGGAATATTAGAGGTCTGGTGAAGAAAGCTCATCAAAACCAGCTGCTTGATATTATGAATGACAAGAGAGTTAGTGTATGTTGTATTGTTGAGACTCATGTTAAAGCTCACAAGCTACAGAAGGTGTGTTCTCATGTCTTTGGTGCTTGGGATTGGGAATCTAATAGTGTCTATTGTCACAATTGGGTCAGAATTATTGTAGGATGGAACCCTGCTGTTGTGGATATTATGATCATGAACTTTACTGATCAAGTTATCAATTGTTTTGTTAAGTCTAAAGATGGGAAGCACAAGTTCTATTGTTCCTTTGTTTATGGGCATATTAATGCTATTCAGAGGAGGGTGTTGTGGTCTGATTTAGAGAAATTTGGAAACAGCATTGGGGATGATCCTTGGTTAGTTGTTGGTGATTTTAATGCAACTTTGGACCCTGCTGAGAGTTCTTCTGGTTCTTCACATGTTATATCCTCTATTGATGAGTTTAGAGGCTGTTGTTTGAAATCTGGCATTTCTGATATTCCTTCATCTGGGTTACATTTTACTTGGAATAAAACCCCTGGGAAAGCTGATGGCCTTCTTAAAAAGCTGGATAGGGTGATGAGCAACAGTTGTTTTAGGTCTACTTTTCCTGAGGCAAGAGCTCTGTTTCTGCCTTTTTATACCTCTGATCATTCTCCTAGTTTGGTTACTTTGCTTGTCAAGATTGCTTGGAAGCCTAAGCCTTTCAAATTTCCGAATTACTTGTCCAAAAAGCAGCAATTCTTGCCTATTGTGGAGAAAGTCTGGAAACAACAAGTTTATGGTTGTACTATGTATTCTGTTACCTCCAAGTTGAAGAGCCTGAAGAAACCTTTGAGGAAACTTGCCTTAGAGCAAGGAAATTTGGCTGAAAGGGTAAAATTTCTACGAAAAGAATTAGGGAGGATTCAGGAAGCCATTGTTGCTGATAACACCAGTCAAGTTCTGAGAGATGAAGAGTTGATATATCTTCATGCTCTGAAAGATGCTGAAGAAGATGAGGAATTATTTTTGAAACAGAAGGCTAAGATTGATTGGCTTGCTACAGGTGATCAGAATACCAGTTATTTCCATAAAGCTGTAAAAGGTTGGCAATCTAGGAGCAGAATCAATGGTGTTAAAGATATGAATGGTAATTATCATGAGGGAGAGCAGGTTGGGGAGGCTTTTGTTGATCATTTTAAGTCTTTTATGGGATGTGAGGTCCCTATGCAATCTTTGGTTGATCCTACTTCTCTTTTTACCAAGCATATTCCTAGGGAGGTGGCTGATCATATGGTTAGACCTGTTACTAAGGAAGAAATAAAAGAGGCTATTTTTGATATTGATGATGATAAGGCTCCTGGGCCTGATGGGTTTTCTGCCAAATTTTTCAAAGCCTCATGGTCCATTGTGGGAGATGAAGTTTGTAGAGCTATACAGGAGTTTTTTGGAAATGGGAAATTGTTGACTGAGATTAATGCTACAATTATATCATTGGTTCCCAAATGTCACAATCCTTCAAATGTTGCTGATTTTAGACCTATTGCTTGCTGCAATGTTCTATATAAGGGAATTACAAAAGTTATTTGCAATAGAATAAAGCACTCTCTTGATCTTGTGGTTAGTAATAACCAGTCTGCCTTTATCCCTGGAAGGCAAATTTCTGATAATGTGTTGCTTACTCAAGAATTGATGAGAAACTACCATAGAAAGGGTGGAGCTAGGAGATTGGCTGTAAAGATTGACCTACAAAAAGCTTATGACACTGTTAATCATGATTTTCTAGAGAAGTGTTTGATTCATTTTGGATACCATCCTTGTATGGTGGGTTGGATTATGAAATGTCTCAGGTCTGCTTGCTACTCTATTAATGTTAATGGGGATAGTCATGGATTCTTCAAAGGCAAAAGAGGGCTTAGGCAAGGTGATCCAATGTCTCCTTACTTGTTTACTTTGGTTATGGAAATTCTCACATTGATTATTAATAGAAGGATTAGGGAGGATGGAAACTTTAACTATCACTGGAAGTGTAGGAAGCTGGGTATTACAAACTTGTGTTTTGCTGATGATTTGTTGGTTTTTGTGAATGCTGACTGTGATTCAGTTAAAGTGATCAAGTTGGCTCTTGAGGAATTTAGTGGGGTTTCTGGTTTGCTTCCGAATATGAATAAAAGCACCATGTACTTTGGTAATGTGTTGCCTTCTACTAAGGCTAGAATAATGGATCTGCTTCCATTTAAGGTTGGGGTGCTTCCTGTGAGGTATTTGGGGCTTCCCCTGCTGGCTAAAAGATTATACTCCAAAGACTGTGCCAGCCTGATTGATAGGGTGAAGAAAAGAGTTGATGATTGGAAGAATAAATCATTATCTTTTGCTGGGAGGCTTCAATTAATCAAATCTGTTTTAGCTTCTATGCAAGTCTATTGGGCTTCTGTGTTTTTGCTTCCTATCTCTATTATTGAAGATATTGAGAGAATAATAAATAAATTCCTCTGGACGCAAACTGATAGTTGCAAAGGAAAGGTTCGGGTTAGTTGGAATGAAGTGTGCTTCCCTAAATCTCAAGGAGGGTTAGGAATTAAGTCTTTGAAAGTCAGAAACAAAGCTTTAGTTTCAAAATTGGTTTGGAACATTATTAGTGGAAAGGAGAATGTTTGGACAAAGTGGATTCAAACCCACAGATTGAAGGGCAGAAGTCTATGGGAACTGCCTGACAAAAGAGATAAATGTTGGAGCTGGAGGAACATTATGAAATGTAGAGATATTGTTTGGCCTCATTGTTATACACAAATTGGTAATGGTGAGGCAACTTCTGTCTGGTTTGATATATGGCATCCTTTGAGTCCTTTATGTTCTTTCATTAGCAACAGGGTGATAAATAGAGCTGGATTGAGCACTTCTGCAAAAGTGAAGGATATTGTTGTTGATGGGAGGTGGGTGTGGCCTGAAGAATGGAGGGATATATTTCCTGGTTTGTTCAATTCTGAGCCTCCTAACTTAGTCATGGGAAAAGCTGATAAGGTGGTTTGGAGATCAAATGATGGGTCCTTGGGTGTGTTTTCTACCAAAGCTGCCTTCAATGATCTTTGTGATAGGCAACAGGATGTTCACTGGGCTAATCTTGTGTGGTTTAGTCAGAGTATTCCAAGGCATAGTTTCACATTATGGATGGATTGTAAGAGAAGACTTCTTACTCAAGATAGGCTTCAAAAATGGGATGTTGAAGGAGAATTGAAATGTGTATTTTGCAGAAACCAAAGAGATAGCCACACACACTTGTTTTTTGAGTGTGACTACTCTAGGCAGGTGTGGAATAGACTTAAGAGGCGGGCTATGCTTGATAGTGCCCCTAATTCACTTGAGGAGTGTACTTATTATATTAGTGCTTCTCCTAAATCTAAATCCTTTAGGAGCATAATTCAAAGATTGATGTTTGGTGCTATTGTCTACTTTATATGGCAAGAAAGGAACTGGAGAATTTTTCAAGAAAAAGAAAGGTCTGTGGAAGTTATTTGTGGACAGATTGTGGAAATGGTTAGATGTAAACTGCTGAGCCTGAGGATAAGGAAAACTCCCCTAACTGTTAAGATGGGAGAATTATGGGGGTTTAAGGTTCATGGAGAAAGCAACACAAATGATAGTCATCATGATACTACAAACTAACTTGAATTGCTGGGATTTGGGGAGATTGAATATACTGGGGATAGATCACAGAGAGAGAAACATTGGATCCTTCTTTCTTCTTTTTATTTTACATCTTGGTGTGTGGAGCGGGGCATTGGGATGGGACTGGTTGGGATTGATCATTCACTTGGTGAGCTTTGGGGTTTGGGATGGGGCTGGGTTTGGTACACATTGCACACATTATGCACCTTCATTGCTGAGTTTTGAGAGTAGATATGGTGAGGTAGGTGGGGATGGGTTCTGCTTGGATTGGGACTCCAAATATGATGTTGAGGACCTTATAATACGTTGGGTAGTCATCTGGCAGCCTTGGTTGCCTCCCTGTTTCATTTCTGGCCCTTTGGTGTCTTGTTTATTTTATTTTTATACTCTGTTGGTTATTTGGTTCTCATTTGAATCAATAACTGATTCTGCCCTTTTGAATTGGTGGTTAGGTTGTTGGTGGCATGTTATATGCACCTACCTGGGAGTTATAAGGTTGGAGCATACCAGGTCTTATAGGACATCTTATTCCACCAAAAAATTTTGTATTTTTAGCACTATTCACTGGTATGCAAACCCTCTTGTTAAAGATGATGAGTCAGCCTTTTATTTTACCTTTTTCGAGTCATTGAGTCATTTTATTTGTTGGCTATGGGTTGGGGAGGGAGTTTTGTTCCATCTTGGTATGGGGTACATGGCGAAGGTATATTCTACTGGAGTCTTGTGCAACATATCAATTCTGCTTGTTGGATATAAAGGGATGAGTGAGTATATGTTTATACCAGTTTGGAACAATTGTGGTAGTGAGACTATTGTTGTTTGGTGGTGGAAATGGTTGAATAGAGAGCTTCATGAAGATTATGGAAGCTGGTATGATTGTATTGTGTTGCAGGTTGCTATGGTGTACAGGGCAGAAAGTTATGTTGTTGGAGTTCTGTACAGCAGTGATGTATTTCTTGTTATGAAACTATGGTTAGGATATGATGGTTGAGGACTGGATAAAATTAGAGTTCAAATTACTTTTGGTGCTAAATTTCTATGGAAGGGGATTACAGGGCCAAGTGACACTAAGAAATACTCTGGATGGTTGGCTGATCTAGTTGCTTTAAGGGGTCACGGGAGTCACAACTATATTGTTAGTACTCAAAATCATTATAGTGGTAGTGGTTGTTACAACTACTGTGATATAGCTAATATTGCTGTTCACTGGTGCTTCATATACTGGATTATTCTCTACAGCAAGACAA
The DNA here is from genome assembly GCA_039602395.1 of Deinandra increscens subsp. villosa. Taxonomy (NCBI): domain Eukaryota; kingdom Viridiplantae; phylum Streptophyta; class Magnoliopsida; order Asterales; family Asteraceae; genus Deinandra; species Deinandra increscens. The sequence goes on along the minus strand of JBCNJP010000009.1, from coordinate 48,491,600 downwards.
TATGGAATTGGAGTAAGCTTGTTGTTCAACTATTTGCAAATGGTGTTATGGGTTGGGTTTCAGTTGCAGGAGTGGTGCTTGTTACTAACTATGAGTGGGTTGGGTTGTTTGCTGTGGTGCATAGGCTCTTTGGGTACATGTATATGGTTGCTGCTGCCATTACAGCTAATGAGCATAATTTGAAGTTTGCTAGTGTAATTGTCATGAGGAGAACTAGTTTGAAGATTGAGCTCATTCTAATGATAAATATATATAAGATGCTGATCTGGGGTTGTATTAGCAGGCTGGTGAACTATTTTGATATTATTTCTGAGATTTATATTGCCGTGTGGGTTGCCACAGTGGGTCAAATATTAACTGATGTTGCTGTAAAGTTGGTTTGGGGAGGGTTGACCCTTCTATTGCATTGGGTCAAGAGTTATATTCAGGGGGCTGGGCTTATTATGGATGTGTCTTTGGCTGCTGAGAGCGAGTGCAATAGCTCTAATATGGCTGCTGTTATTTGGTATATGGTTGTTGATGCGTATACTAGGAATGGGTGTGTGCCTCCAAATATCACTAATGAAGTTATCCACTGTTGCTGGCCCAAGTCTTTTCTCCACTCATATTGAGGATGTCATAGTTGCTGGTTATTTGGACGTGCAGTGCATCGAAGGTTGCTTCTATAATCAGGATTATAGTATTGCTTTTTTGGGCCTTAGTTTGGTTCCAAGTTGTATTTGTTATTGGACTAGTATCTGGTTTTTCTGGTCCGGGTGTGATTGTCTTCACCCATGGCCAGATTAGTGTTTTTTGTTTGGGGTTCTGGGTTGGCCCGCTGACTTGTAGCGGGTTTGGCCTTGTTCCTTTTGGTTGTTTCTATTCTTTTATTCTTTTTTAATAAAGTTTTGCCGGGGCTTTGCCTCTTTCCAAAAAAAACAGTGGTTACGTAAAGCGTAACCCTATTTTGACTAAAATCAAAAATTTGACCCTAAAATGGAGTTATTTCAGAGATTCAAGCTTGGCGATGGAATCATTGAGTGATTTCTACCAAGAATCAACTCAAAGTTCTAGCAAAACAACCAAGATTGATAACTCAAATGATGGATTTCTTCATTTTGAGTCAAGAACTCAAACTTGAAGATTTGTCTCTGATACCAATTGTCAGGACCGATTTCTAAGCCAAAGATCATCATTTGATTCATCACACGAGTGCGGAAATCACATGTTGATGATCACTCTTGGTTGGATCAGCAACATTGCCTCTACCATTCGCCTCTGAAACTCAAGAAAAACACCAAGAACACACACACAAACACACAATGCTCCTCAGGAGGTTCTCTCAAGGCTTGTTTAGGGTTTCCTAAGAATTCCTATTTATACCCAATGAGGAGCACAAGTATCTATGCACAGAATACAAGGAGAATCACACATCACATCAAGGAATCATTAAATTCGTCTAAGTCAGAATGTCAGATCGTTAACTTGTTCATGTCAGATCGTTAGCCAGATCGTTAAGAACAAGTCAGATTGTTAACCAAATGGGCAGATCGTTAGCCAACTTAACCAGATCGTTAACCAAGTAGGCAGATCGTTAGCTAGCTTAGCCAGATCGTTAACCAAGTAGGTAGATCGTTAGCCAACATCAGACAAGTTAGGTCGTTAAGTTCAAAAGACCAGGTCAAGTCGTTAAGACATGTGAGGCAGGTCGTTAGAAGATGCAGATCGTTAAGGAGACTGAGGCAGATCGTTAACCTTAGAATGAGCATGCAGATCGTTAAGGCAGTTTCAACTCAAGTTGTTAAGACCAAAATGCAACCAGATCGTTAAGTGCAATCATGGTCAGATCGTTAAGGGTTAGATTAGCCTGATCGTTAAGCACAACTCAAGAGCAAAATTATTCTAAGTGTTAACCAATCAACCAAACACATAAACAAAGGATCAATACAATAGTAAATCAAGCTGAACCAACATCAGATAACATTCAAAGTATATATTCAAAGTTCAACATTAACTAAGTTATTACAAACCGAAATGTTCAAATACGTAAGTAGCAAAATACATGTTGGTTCTGCAGCTTCACCTGTGATCTTGTTCTTGGGTTCGTGTGTTCGTGTTATCACCAACCTCCAGGTTCCAACAAAAAGTCCGGTTGAACTCTTTATCTGGTGGATAAACGAGTTCACCCAGGAATATTCGCTAAAGGACAAAACTGCTTCTTTCCGCTTGAACTGCCAGTTCCGCTTGAAGTGAGAATTCCGCTTTAACTTCAACTTCAGCCGGAACTAGACAAAATTTGCATTCAGCCGGAACTAGACAAAATTGGCATTCAGCCAGAAATCTTCCAAGCGCAATATTCCATACAAAGTCCACGTTGGCAATTGTCGATATCCCCTATAGTTTCTTGGGAACTTCATCCCATTCATTTTCTGCATCCTTTCTATTGGATTGAGTGTCTAAGCCCATAACTATAATTGATAGCAGCATAGTCCTTTTGGTTTGCCCCCAAGACTCGATAAAAATAGAATTAATAATAATTAGATGAAACTATTTAGGAGGCTAGTTAACAGTTTGGTTAATAGAAGGATTGAATAACAATTACTCAATAGTTGATTACTTGGGAATATTCTATCCCACATGGAGAATTTTGAAATTCTCCTTATACACAAGGGAATTTTGAAAATTTGGTTCCATCCCACATTGGTGGAATAACTAAAGCAAGTAAGATATCCAAGGCTATAAATAAGGGCCTTTGTGATTTATTTCGATTTTCTCATTACGCTTGAGTATTCGCCTCCTTCTTTCTCCCTCCTTGTGGAAAAACTGCTTTTTATAGTTAATCCCACCCTTAGTTAATTTTCTTTTCGAGTCGTTGGGTGTTATCCCATCAGAGGCATGACATTTGTGGTGCTTGCTTCTTAGTATTTTTATTGTTTACTAGGGTTCATATTATGTTCATAGTTTTGGTTCAATAGTGAAAACATAAATCTTGTTTTAGGTTGCATGAACCATTAATTGTTTAAGTTTGCTTGTAATTCCTGAAACCCATCATTGGTATCAGAACTATAGGTTTAGTTTCAATTAAATTAGCTATAACTGATGAATTATTCCAGTTAGGATGCTTAAATTCAATCTTAGGTATTAGGTTAATTATCCTATTATGATTCATTAGATATAATTAAAAGTTAATTGATAGATATATGATATTGGTTTATTTTTAAATAATAAACCTAGTATTTTGAAAAAGTTTAAAATACACCTTATACTATATGTAAGATTAAAAGCTTATTTATTACTATATGTATAACAACAAAGTCAGTCAAATCAATAGTAGGCCTTATTCACGAAGCTAGTCTATAAGGGGGTATAAGGAAACTGCCTATAAAATGGTAGTTGAATGGGTGTCCATTCTCACCCACCACTTCCTTGATTGGTGGAGGGTCGTTAGCCGAACGGGTTTGATAGGACTAAATTAATTCAATTAAAAGAATAATGACATAAAAAGTAACTAAACCGTTTATAAAATATTCCTAGTTACTTTAAGAAAAATGTGAATTTGTATGCTAACCCATGAAGTTGCACATTACACTTTATAAGTCATTAGTGGAGCGTGTGTGGTTTACCAGCACACTAATAGGGGCTAATAAAGAGTTGTAATGGGTATCTCACAAATTATCATTGTTGATGGAGCATGTGTGGTTAACCAACACATCAATTGAGACGATAAATGACATTTAGGTTACCAAGCACATTTGCATAGTTATTCACATCTTGTTTGTGATCCTCGGTATCCCAGTCACAAGTGGAAGAGCATAATCCGAGATTAAACATGCCATTGGATAATTTCAATGAATCTCAAAAGGAAAAACCTACCATTATGAAATTTTCAATTAGATTACGGCATCCCTTTTCTAAGTTGTAATTTTTTATAGTTGGTTCATACCCGGTTATTCTTATCTAACTTAAACTACTTTTCCTTAGAAGCAATGTCTGCTCCTAACGATGCTTCTGGTTCCTCCTCCTCCACCCGCAACAACTTCTCATTGTTGGGCACCTGCTTAAAGGTGACATTGGATGGCACCAACTACAATGACTGGATGCGCAACATCAAAATGGCCCTTCGTTACGAAGACAAGGAGTGTGTCCTTGAAAAGGAGCTCGCTGAAATTGACGAAAAGAATACCACTGCTGAAGAATTAGCCACCTATAAGCAACATGAAAAAGATGCAACAAAAGTTGATTGCATCATGGTTGCCACCATGACTCCTGAACTGCAAAGATTTTATGAGGATTATGGCCGTACGAGATGAACAAGGACCTTATGGAAAAGTGCCATAAGCGAGCTCGTCAAGAAAACTATGAGATAGTAAAGTCCCTCATATCAAGCAAGATGAAGGACAGAGAGTCTGTTAGCGCCCACGTGCAAAGGATACAATGTTATGTGGATAACTTTTGAGGTTGAATGTGCACTTTGATGAGGAGTTGGCTATTGACATAGTCTTCAACTCCTTACAAAGTTGTTATGATCAGTTCATCTTGACCTATCATTTGAACAACAGTGAGACGACATTGGCTCAATTGCACAACCTCCTAAGAACAGCTGAAACATGAATGGGGGGAAAGACTATTGCCCCTGCTCCTACTAATACTACCGTTCTATCCATTGGTCAAGGAAAGGGGGAGAATAGGAAAGGACCTCCCAAGCAAAGCTGGAAGGGAAAGTCTCAAGTAAAATCCAGTTCTTATGTTACCCCTGCATCTGATCCTAAAGAGGCCACTTGCTTCTATTGCAACGAAAAGGGGCATTGGAAACGAAGCTGCACTAAGTATCTGCTAGATCTCAAGGATGGCAAAGTGAAGCCATCTTCCGCAGGTATATACACTATTTCATCTAAAAACTTATCATCTTCTAATCCTTGGGTCCTTGATACAGGATGTGGATTCCACATTTGCTCTGTTTTGCAGGGACTAAGAAAAAGTGAGGATGTGGATCACGGTAGAATGAACTTGATCATTGGGAATACGCGATCTTCACCTATCACCAAGATTGGAGTTTATAGTCTAGTACTTAGTAATGGTGTTAATTTGGATTTATTGAATTGTTGCTACTCGTCAGAAATGAAACGAAACATTATCACTTTTCATGCATTGTTCAAACAAGGTTTGAGATATTCTTTCAATGATGAGAATGGTTCTATTTCTGCTTATAAAAATTGTGTTTTTGTATTTTGAAGCTTTACCTTGTAATGGTGTGTATGAAATTGTGATGTGTGTAGACAATTTAGGCAATAGTGTATTTCAAATTGATTCGTCTATTGGTATAGACAAAGCATGTTTGTGGCATTGCCGTCTTGGACACATTAACAAGAAACGCATGGACCAACTCCAAAAGGATACATACAGACGTGTGTGGGACCCAAGACCAGATGATACATGCGAATCTTGTCTTTTGGGTAAGATAACAAAATCACCTTTCACTGGATCTTGTGAAAGAGGTGAATGTTTGTTGGATCTCGTACACACAGACGTGTGTGGGACCTTCAGATCATCCACAAGGGATGTTAATCGATTCTATGTGCATTTTACTAATGATTATAGCTGATATGGGTATATCTACTTAATCAAGCATAAGTCAGAAACCTTTGAAAAATTCCAAGTGTTTAAGCAAGAAGTGGAGAATCAACTAGGAAGGAAGATAAAGATGCTCAGATCGGATATAGGCGGAGAGTATCTTAGTATTGAATTCCATGACTATCTAAAGTTATGTGGAATAGTTTCATAATTGCCACCACCTAGGACACCACAACTTAATGGTGTGGCTTAGAGACACAATGGAACCTTGTTAGACATGGTTCGTTCCATTATGAGTCAAGCTTCACTTCCAATCTCATTCTGGGAGTATGCCTTAGAGACTGCCGCCCACATTCTTAATCTTGTCCCAACAAAGAAGGTTGCCAAAACACCTCACGAAATATGGATAGGAAGAGTTCCCTCGTAAGCACATATTAAGGTTTGGGGTTGTGAAGCTTTCGTTAGACGAGAAACTTACGATAAGCTTGAACCTCGTAGTGAGCGATGTAATTTCATCGGCTATCCACAGAAGTCCTTTGGATATTTGTTCTACAGACCTAGTGAAAACATGGTCTTTGTAGCACGAAGAGGAGTCTTTCGAGAGAGAGAGAGCTCATATGCAAAGAGGACAGTGGGGGCACCATTGACCTTGAAGAGATTCAAGAGTAAGCCGATGAAGGAACCTCTGAAACCACTAGGGTTCAACAAGAGGAAGAGATTCTAGTTTAACCGTTTGACACTTCATTACCTCTTAGGCGTTCTAGTAGAGTTAGCACGTGACCTGAGTTCTATGGTTTCCATATAACTACAGATGAGGACACGTTTATCAGTGATAATACACTGGTGAATTTAGATGAGCCAGCTAACTACAAGGAAGCCATGGAAGGCCCTGAGGCAGCAAAATGGAAAGAGGAAATGGACAGCGAGATCAAGTCCATGTACGACAATCAAGTTTGGAATTTGATTCATCAACAACCTGTCGGAAGAGGGTTGGTTGCAAATGGATCTTCAAGAAGAAGACTGATATGCAAGGTAATGTAAGCACAATCAAAGCATGACTGGTGGCGAAGGGATTTACTCAAATCTCAGGAGTTAACTATGATGAGACCTTCTCACCAGTGGCTAAGATAAAATTTATTAGGATAATGTTAGCCATAGCTGCGTTTCATGACTATGAAATTTGGCAGATGGATATCAAACTGCTTTCCTAAACGGGAAGTTGGCTGAGGATGTTTACATGAGTCAGCCAGAAGGTTTTGTGGATGCAAAGTTCCCCAATAGAGTGTGCAAGCTTGAAAAATCCATCTACGGATTAAAACAAGCGTCTCGCAGATGGAATCTTTGCTTTGATGAGAAAATCAAAGAGTGTGGCTTCTCTAAAAGTGAGGATGAGTCATGTGTGTATGTCAAAGCTAGTGGGAGCATAGTCACCTTCCTGGTATTGTATGTTAATGACATACTTCATATAGGAAATGATATTCCAACTTTGAAAGATGTTAAGTCTTGGCTTGGAAAGTGTTTCCCTATGAAGGATCTAGGAGAGGCTGCCTTAATTCTGGGAATAAAGATTTCAAGGGATAGGAGTAAAAGGCTAATTGGACTGAATTATAGTACGTACTTGGATAAAGTAATGAAACAATTATGATGGAGAACTCCAAGAAAGGAGAGTTGCCCATCCAGAGTAATACCAAACTGAGTAATTACTCAAAGCCCCAGTACAGATGAAGAGATAGCAGAAATGAGTAGTGTTCCATACGCTTCCGCCGTTGGATCTTTCATGTATGTTATGACATGTACTCGTCCTGGTGTGTCTTTTGCTTTGAGCATGGTCAATTGTTATTAGGGAAATCCAGGTAAAGCTCATTGGGTAGCGATTAAGAATATTCTCAAGTATCCGCGAAGGACTAAGGACTGGGTCCTAATACTTGGTAGTTGTGATACTTTGAGAGTTGTTAGAGCATATTCCTATGTTACAGTGTGTCTCATGTATTGTATCTATGTGAGAGCATAAGTGTGAGTCTAGGGCAGCTTACCATTATCCGTACCATATTGGTATGCTGGCCAACGTACCAAATGGTACGCTAGGTAGATGGTACGCATGCCAGTTTGTGTCACCTATAAATAGGTTGACCTGTTTAGAATAATAAGAACTCTTGGTCATTCATCTATATTTTGTGTGTGTAACTATGTGTGTGCTCTCAAGCTTGAATCAATACAATCTCACTGTATTTACTCTTCGTGTTATTGAATTCATCTCATAATCACTAGATTAGAAAATGATCCATCGCTCCATTGTTGATACCTGAGAGTGCGTCGTGTGAAGTATTCTATCAAGGTTCAAGATCCAAGTTCAAGGAAAAGTCACTGCCTGCCGAACCTGGTCCGAACCAGGAGTTCGGACCTGCTGCCGAACCTGGAGTTCGGACTTGGTTCGGACTGCAGCTATAAATAGTGAACTTGAGCTTTGTTTTAGTAATGAGTTTGTACGAGTGTCTATTAAGTGTGTGTTTCTGAGGTGTAATCTCTGTGTCACTGTTCTTCGTGTTGCTGAGTTGTAATTGTTTAGTTGATCAATAAAACAACTCTTATTTACACGTTTTGTATTCCGAATAGCTAGATTGAGTAGACGAACCAACACTCAAAAACTTTCAAGTGGTATCAGAGCTTTCTGGTTCATTCTACTGATCTGTGGTTGCTATTTTCGGAGTTGTTGACACGAAATGAGTATTTTGTGAAAATTTTGCTCCTAAATCATTTTTCATTATATTTTCTGATCTACTGCTGCAAATCTCGTAAAAAAACAGTTCAAAATGCGAGCGTTTTGGAAAAATCATGTTGAGATTCGGACTTTTCTGGCTAGGTTCGTGATAACTGCTCCAAAGGTCTAGTTCGGACGGGGTTCGGAGTGAGTTCGGTAGGAGTTCGGTCAATATTCGATCAAAGTTCGAATATTTCTCTTGTTCGGTCGAAGTTCGGGGTCTTTTGAGTTCGGACAGAGGTCGGGAGTGGTTCGGGGTAAGTTCGGACGGTTTTTGGTGATAGTTCGGCATTTCTATGTTCGTTTGAAGTTCGGAGTTGTTTTTGAGGTTCGGAAAGAATTCGGAACGGGTTCGGACAAAGTGTTTAAGTTTGGATAGGGTTCGGACGATCAATTTTTTAAATTTTTTTTAAACGATGTCGTAATTTCAAGCTTTTTTCGGTATGCAAAACGCAATGTAGACCATGATGAACTTTGATAACGAAATTGGAACAAGCGAGAAAGTTCCCAAGTTGTTGAAGTTGGAAGATTATCAGAATTGGAAGCAACGATTTTCGGCTTATATAAGTACGAATGATATCGATTTGTGGATTCCGATCAAGAAACTTTATCAATACCCGACTGATCAAGGAGATGTCAAGGAAGATCATACCTTCGACATTGCTGAAAGGAAATCTTATGAGCTTGAACAAAATGCTTTCGGTTATCTTACGATGGCATTACCCACTGAGTTGCTTCATCAATTTAGTACTTTCAAGAAATCTAAGAAATTGTGGGATTCTTTATCAGCAAGATGTGAGGGGAATGATGATTACAAAAAGAGACGGAAGAAAGTGTTAAATAAAGAATTTGATAATTTTCAACATTATGACAATGAGAACATTACTGCTCTTGTTTCAAGGTTTTCACATTTGATTAGTGAATTGAAGGTTGTTGGAATTGAGAAAACCGATGCTGATTTGAAGGAGAAGATTATGGAAGCATTGCCTGAAAAGTGGGAGAACTATGTTTTGCTACTCACTCATGATAAAGAATATTCTACATTGACATTTCACGAGCTTACTGGAAAACTTCATGCTCGGGAAATGGAAATGTTAAATTCAAAGAAATCAATTGCTACTTTACAAAATCTTGAGTTGTATCATGGTGAGAATGCTACTAGCATGAATGCTAAAGCAAAGCCAAATCCGAGTTCTGCACCAAGTGTTGCTTTTATGGCTGGAGCTTCTGGAAATTTTGATTCTTCAAAAGGTTGTACTTTCACTATTCCTGATCAATCACGTAAAAGTGCGTTTTCTGTTCAATCGGTGGATGAATGTGCCAAATTGATTGTTGCTCTCATTTCTTTGTCTTTTGGAATGATTATTAATGATGTTGGGAAAGCACAATTGACTAAAGAAGATCTGAATGAGCTTGATGATGATCAATTGAATGAGTTAGATATGGCATGGAAACTTACTATGTTAACTCAAAGATCACAGCGCTTTTATAAGAAAACTTGAAAACAAGCTTTTAGTGGTAAATTGGGTTTTGATAAATCAAATATCAAGTGCTACAAATGTTCGAAGCTTGGACATTTTGCTAGAGAATGTCAACAAGCTCATGGAAGAAAACCCAGTTTTACTCAACCGTCGTCCAGTAATTCAACCAAGACAACGGCTTTAACAGTTCAAGATGATGGTGTTTATGATTGGGGTAAACATTTTGATTCATCTGCGTTGATTGTTACTCATGATCACCACGAAGATTATAGTTCCAATACAAGTTCCGATACAAGTTCAACACCAAGTTCTTATGAATCAGCTAAAAACTTGGAAAGTTTGTTGAAAGAAAATGCTTCATTATTGAATAAATTTCAAACGCTTTCTGAGGAACTCAAAATGGTTTCTTCGGACTTGGAAGTGTCTAAGGAACATGAGAAGGAATTGAGTGTGAAGAATGATTTTTTTTATTAAAGAGATCAAGTTATTGAATGAAGTTTTAGAGATTTCAAAACTAGACAAAAAGAATATCGAAGCTACAAATGCAAATTTTGGTGAAGAAAGGGATGATTTGATTAAATAAGTTAAGAAATGGAAGGATGAAGCGGAGGATGCTGCTAATGATTTTCAAAATTTGTTTGAAAGGTCCAAAATTAAGCTTGATCTGCTGACGAAGGATGCTGACGAATCTGGTGCTAAGATTGCAAGTTATCAAGCTGTAATGGAAAAGTATTTGGATGAAAAGCGGGAATTGGTTAGTGTGAATAAAGTGCAAACAGAAAATCTGGAGATTCAAAAGCGAAATGAAGATAAATTGAAGAAAGAATTGTTTGAAGGCATGGAAAATCTTCGCATGCAAAAATTTGAAACTCATAAGGTTGCAAAGCGTCTGATTGCTACTGAAAAAGAGTTGGCTGATGCTCAAAAGTTAATTTCAGATTTAAAGATTCAAGTGATTGACGCAAATCGTTTGCTGAACAATGTCTCTAATTCTCAAGTGTTCACAAGTTTTTTGGCTAAAGATGAAAATTTTGAAAAGATGTTTGATAAAACTACTTCACCTCCTACTCATATCAAAGAAGCATTCAAAGAAGTGACAAAGAAGGTTGGAGACTTTGATTATTCAAAGGCTTCATCATTTAATTCTGAGGAAGAGAAGGTTGTGCAGAAAAAGAAAACCTAGAAGCATAAGAAGAAGAAAGGCAAGAAATATGCGATTCCTCCAGCTCCAATATTTGTTTCTGGTTCATTTTCAGCTGATAATGAGAAATCAGCTACTTCAAGTGAAAAGATTCGTTCTCAGCCTGAGTTTAATGACACATTCTTCTTTGACAAGACAAATCTGAATGATATCAAAGCTGCATTTTCTAAGTTTGCATAGGATAGATACCAGAATTCAAATTCAGAGGAATAGATTTCTGGAAAGCATGTTTGTCTGGGCTTTAAAGCACATAATGTCAAAGCTGAAGAAGTTCTCGCATCATCATCACAGAATTTAAAGAAACTAAAGATGAAACAAGTGAAAAAGGAGGTCTTTAAAGTGGACAAAGTTCAACCTGAGATATTCTACAAACTCAAGGGTTCAGACCAGATTTTCTCTAACAAAGAATTTCCTCTTCACTGCGCTGATGCAAGGATAATTTCTGAAGTGTTTGAGAAGAAGGATGCGTCAAGAACCTTGAAGAATCAAACTACCAAATGTTCTTCTGATGGTTCTTATTCTCGAAGCCCCACATCAAAATGGGTTCATGATCACAGGCATCAGGTATATAATACTTCTTTTCATCATCTTCGAGATATTCATGTGTGTGATTCTGTGTAGGCACCTAAACGGTGGGACAAATCTGAACGTATTTGTTATATTTGCCGCCAACAAGGGCATATGGCAAAAGATTGTCCACTTCCTGCTGAATCAAATCAAAGGTTTCAATAGAAACCAGTTTTTGGTAAAACTGCCAAACAAAAGTTTTTTTTATGAACAAGGCAGAGTTTTTGATGAATGTGAACCTACATTCTTTTTTAAACAAAAACGTTTTGTTCCTAAGGTTCCAAGGTTCAACATGTAGGTTCTTCATCACAGTCACTTGTGATTGATTCATCAAAAACTCGATTACCAAAACAATCACAATTCTGGAAACCAAAGGTGGTTTCTAAGCAAAACCAGGACATTGATCGACCAGAAGCGATCCGCTTCGGGTCATTTATAAACTAATCAGTTTGACCAGTGTGCAGGTACTTCTAGAATACCTATCGACGATTGAAAAGTTGTTGATAGAGGAGTATTCTGCTTAACTTAAATTTCATGATATATCTTTTTAACCCTGCAAATTTTTCTGAAATTTCTAAAAAAAACTGAAAGGTATCCGTGTTGATTGATCAATTTTTCTTTCTTTATGCATTTTCAATTGATAAAAATAAAAAATAGAGTCTTGTTTTTTGTAAAATGAAAATCCAAAAAAAAGAGTTTTCATTTTAAGGGGAAGAAATGCATGTAAGGGGGAGAAATTGTGAAAATGCATGTTATGGGAAGAAGGTGAATACATGCCATATATATAAAGAAGGTGAATACATGCAAAATATATAAGGAAGGTCAATACATGCACAATATATAATATTTTGAGAAATTGATCATTGGGAAATGATGGTACATTAGCTTATGTATCTGAATCATTGATAGAGTAGATGAAAGGGCTATAAGATCATTGCTTGATATGTTTGGTAGGCTCGGCAAATCAGAAAGTATTCAGATGTGATATACACTAAATACTAATGCTTTACCATGTGGATACATGTGTTCATTTAGCAAAGATTTAAACTTGTTTGATTTTCTTTATTTTGTTAAACATTCGGACCTTCTCTACGTGTCCACAAGACCGACCTGATCATTGTTCATTTGATCTTTAGTGTTCTGTATAACTCATCGGACTTTCTCTGCGTGTACGGGAGTACCGACCTGATTGTTGTTGGGTTATACAATTTTAACTTGTTTTATTTTCTTTATTTTATTAAATCCGAGGCCTTATCTGCGTATCGAAAGATTGACCTTAAGGTAGACGATTTAACGTTCTTATTTCTTTTTGCATGGAACACAGTTGACAATATCTTGAAAATATTATACTTTGTGAAAATTCACAAGTGTAATCTCACACAAAGTAAAAGAAAATAATAAGAAAAAGAAAATGTATGAATATGTCTGATGGTGTGGGGTGCACTGGTCAAAGCAAATCTAATCAATACCTTAACATATCTAGATGTTATGATTATGATTCTGCCAGAGTTTAAGATGGACAAATTATACCGACAATCAGCATGACTTATGTGATTCAGTTAGTTAAAATCGAAGTGTAATTCAGTGCGTCATGTTTAATATGATCCCATATAGTGATCTTTCTCATTCTAAAAATAGTGTTTGATTCTGTATTGAATTTCATCTCATTTCAAGGATAATACAAAAAGATTTTTGGTGTGTTTTGATATAAACTTTCTAAAAGCCAAAAATATTTTGTTTCTGCTTTATTTTCGATCTGATCAACACGTGATACAAAATCAAATTTTCAAAATCATATCTTGGAGTCTCGAAGAGACGTTTTGCGCCAAGATTATTTAAATTTTGAGCAGGTTGCTAAAGTGAAGGAAATCACAACTTCAAGTCTTCTGAATCGGTTAATAAAGACTAGAGATAAACTAGACATCGTCAAGTATTCAAGATCAAGTTACGATCAAGTTGAGGAGGATTTTGTTCGAATATTCATTTTATTGGACAAACGGATTCTACACTTGAGGGGGAGCTTGATTAAAGATACAGATTTGAAGATGTTGAAGAGATACTGCACACACGAAGAGGGGGAGTTTGTTGATACCTGAGAGTGCGTCGTGTGAAGTATTCTATCAAGGTTCAAGATCCAAGTTCAAGGCAAAGTCACTGCCTGCCGAACCTGGTACGAACCAGGAGTTTGGACCTTCTGCCGAACCTGGAGTTCGGACTTGGTTCGGACTGCAGCTATAAATAGTGAACTTGAGCTTTGTTTTAGTAATGAGTTTGTACGAGTGTCTATTAAGTGTGTGTTTCTGTGGTGTAATCTCGGTGTCACTGTTCTTCGTGTTGCTGAGTTGTAATTGTTTAGTTGATCAATAAAACAACTCTTAATTACTCGTTTTGTATTCCGAATACCTAGATTGAGTAGACGATCCAACGCTCATGACTTTTCATATATGTCTTTACAAGTGGTATCAGAGCTTTCTGGTTCCATTTGCTGATCGAATTCTATGATTTTTGAGATTTCTAGAGAGAGAGAAAGTGGGTTTTTGGTCATTTTTCATCGAACTTTCTCAAATCCGAGTGTTTCTGATGTCAAATTTGATTTCAAAATGTTCCTAGTGTGTTTTCGTTGCATACTGCTGCAAATTACAGTTCAAAACCTTCAAATTCGTGAAAATCCGAAAAACTAGTGTTGGTACGCCAGTTGAATGTCGTGGTACGCTGGATGAACTGATTGGTACGTTGTTGGTACGCTTCTTGGTACGCAAAGCAATCTTCAACGGTGGTCCGGAGCAGTTACGCCGTACCAAGTTGGTCCCCTACTGTTCACTGGTACACTGAGTTCACTGGTACACCGCTAGTTTGGTACATTGAATGGTTGGTACGGTCAAAGCTATTGGTATGCTAGTCAACAGTTTGGTCCGCTGAGAGGTTCATTGGTATGCCGACTGAATAGTGACGTTCACTAAAACTGACGTAACTTGAGTTTTGCATGGAGTTACGGAACCCAATACCAGCCAAAATGACCGTCTCGACGAGCTCCACACTTTTACTGCCTAATGGAAGTACCCTCTGTTTCAATACCCAAATTCCGCTTTTAATATGCCCATTTATGAGTTTGAAGTTTTTACGTTCGATATCGTAATTTCAAAATGAGTGATTTTCAAGCATTTGGTGCAAGTCAAGTTTAAAGTATACCCAAGTTGTTAAAGCTGGAGGATTATTATAAATGGGTTAAACAATTTGAAGATTATGTTTAAGCAAATAATTTTGATTTGTGGGTGTCCATTTCTAAAGAATACAACTATCCAATTGATTTTCATGGAAGACCCAAGATGCATAGGTATCTTACATCTGATGAAATGAAAGGTTATGAGAGTGCAGTAAAGGTTTATGCAATGCTCACCATGGCTTTACTAGAGGAGTTGGTACATCGATTTACAATGTGTTATAACTGTAAACAGTTATGGAATGCTGTTGCTCAACATTGTTTCGATACAAAAGATTCATGAATGTTTGTCTAAAACTGATTCAGAATCAAGTATTCAGCATCTAGTGGTTTAGATTCATGAAGTCATAAGTTTTCAGATAAAAAGGATTGTGTTAAAGATTTAAAGACTAAACATGTTGATGGTTATATGACTGATTCTGATTCTGAAACAAGTTCTCACTACTAAAAAAACTGGCATTCTTGACGTGCATTGCGCGTCAAGAAAGTGCGTTCTTGACACGCAAATGCGCGTCAAGGATGCGAGGGTCAAGAAGCTTCTTGACGCGCAAAATGCGTGTCAAGAAGCTCTTGACGCGCGAACAATGACACGCTATCCTTGACACTCCATTCTTGACACCCATTTTGCGCGTCAAGAAAGGGTGTCGTCTGTGATTAATATATATTTTATTTATAATATTTCTTTGTGTCGTCTGTTTATGACACGCAAATTTGCGCGTCAAGAATGTAAAAATAAAAAATAAAAAAAAATATTTTTAATAGAATCACTAATTTCTACATTAAATAAAAATTAACCTGCTATTACAAAATAAAATACACTTATAGCAAAATAATGCATTTCATATATATAGCAAACCAATACATTTCATACATTGATATATATCGATCTGCATTATTCACTTAAATGTCAATAAAACTCATATTTGTTTAAGTAGTACTTGCACATATCTTGACTTGATAACAAGATTCTGCCTTTCTAGCTCCTTCCTCGATGAAAACATGTTAGAACATCAACTTTGATTTCCTGTGATATATCAAACCAAACAGAATCATCCCACTGTGATGTTCCAACCTTAAACATCATTAAAAGTAGAAAGGAACTAATATATTATATATGACATAAATATATTTTGGTTGTACAAAGACCAAATATATTTTGGTTGTGTGAACATTTATGCTTAAACAAGCATAACATTATTTTGTGCAGGTTCCAAGCCCATCAGCAACCTTTGCCTTTGCTTTCTGCACCTCCATCCTCACTCCCACCTGCCTGTTTTCTTTTGCCTTTTCCACCCTTCGCATCCTTTCCCATTGTAGTTCAAGCTTCTCGAAATAAAAAATGTAAAGATCAGAACCAGCAAGATCAGTGGTTCAATGGGTTAAAACGGGCTGGGATAACCAGCTAACATTGTTAAACACTATTAAGACAAAAAGTTAAGATACCAATGAGCAGAAAGTAATACTGGGCAAAAGCACATACAATTAAGACAAAGATTGTTTTAAACTCTACAGGAGACAAAAGTCATAGTATATCGACGTCTAAACATAGAGACAAAATACTATCATACCACTCACCAAAAGCCATAACATAGTCTGGCTTAGACTGAAGAGCATGCTGATAACATACAATAGCTTCATACCTGCCAAGAAATACTAGTTAAAACAGCAAAAGCTTCACCTTGTACACATTTCCTAAGTTCAAATAGGCATCAGAAAATGTTGGTTTAAGCTTGACCGCCTCCTGCAATGTGCAAGGCCCGCATTGAGAGTGAATAAACATAACCAGAAAATGCATGATATACACTTGCATACCATTGACATTTAACAACAAAACAAAACTTGGTAGATGAACAAACAAATTATATACATGACCTTTAGTACAAGTTGGGGGATTTTTAACAGCCAAACCAAGTATCGGGTTATTTTTGGCATAGTGTAATTCTAACAAGAACCAGCAATTAAAAGAAACAGGACACATATACCTTGTAATACTGAAGTGCCCTGTTAAGATCACCGGACTCCATGAAAAGGCCAGCAAGGTTAGACCAAGCAATGGCAAAAGTTGGTTGAATACGAAGTGCCTCCACATAGCAATTGTATGCCTGTTTAAAAAACGGTTCTCAACATATAGCAGGAGCCTCAAAATGACCCATTAAAATCTTGAAGAAATAATCCTGATGGAAATTCCCCTTTCCACATGTCTGAACCTCACATGTGATATACAAAGATGACATGTTTCAAGAATATTAAACACAACTACATTTAATACATAATTAGATGACATGCTGGTGAAATTTTCTTACTTGTTGAACCGATCCTTGAGCTTTCATCAAGTTCCCAAGGTTGCTACATGGTTAGAAAAGAATCAAGCAAATAAACCAGAAAATAAAGACTAGAAAAACTCTGACCAAACGAGGGTTCAATGAAAGAGCATGCCGACAGCACTGAGCAGCTTCAGTTAGCCTTCCTTTCCGCATGTAAGCGCTTCCCAAGTTTGACCAAGCATCCGCAAAATTGGGACGAAGCTGCATGAATCATACTTGTAGAAATAAGCAAAGAAGAACCAAATACATTTTACCAAAATAGACTGCAATAGTACAAGGTTTTTATCCCCCTATATGTTTGCAGAAATTATGATATGGTCTCCGTATACACTTCAGGGGTAGGATATGACGTGCATTTGTAGAATTTTAATCCTAGTAAATACTTTCTCTATCAAGCAATTAAGAGAACCTTTTCCTCTCCCTATAAGCATCTAAACCAAAGATTCTATCAAGCAACACTTACACTTTTTTAGATAGTAGGTGAGGAGCAAGATGTTCAAGAAAGCCTGGCCCATATAGCTCTTGCATCCAACCAGAGAATAAGCAGATATGTTTCTAAAAGAAATGCATTATAAACCCAACTTACAATCATTACACCATCGAATATGAAAATTTGAAATTATTTAAGAAAACCAAAACAAAGGGCTCCTGTATATGCCATAATCACGTGTGAGATATAATATCAATGTACCTCGATTGCACGGACAATATTACTATATCCCTTGACTCTTGCAACATCAAGTGCGGTTTGACAGTCATCATTCAACGTCAACGCATTAGCTGAAATTTATGACAGTAAATGGTGTATTAAGTAATAACAAACGATCAAGAGGCCTGTAACAAAAGCAATTAATGTCAACATAGCACGATTTGACTAATAATCACCCACCACCATGTGACAGCAGTAGATTAACCATCTCCCCTAGGCCACTTCTTGCAGCATTATGCAATGGAGTTCCAGCCTGACGACCTGATAAAATTCTTTAAAAAGTGAGATAAGAAAAAACATTCCTAACAACTCAAATACATATTTTATACATGTATCATATTGCAAATAAGTATTTCAGAAATTATATATAGATTCCACAGGGCACAAAGCAACTGACCTGGACGATAGGCATTTACATTTGCACCCATTACTATCAATGTTTTTCCAACATCATATAATTGTGTGTTCATACAGGCCAACATTAGAGGAGTCTTTCCCTCCTTATCCATCCACTGCACCAGAAACAACAGTTTAAACATGGTTAAACACATAACTTCAACACTAAGGGTGTTTGGGATTGCTTACTAAAACTGCTTATAACAAATAAGCAGCTTAATAACCAATTTAAAACACCCTTACAGCAGCTTACCACTGCATCAAAATTCAAAACACAATTAATAAGCAATCCAGAACTACTTTTCTTAACCAAGTAGCCATCCCAAACACAATTTAGCTATTTGGAAATCAAAATCTTACTTTCCAAGAAAGTCCCCTAAATTATACTCCAAAGGAGTACTACAATTATAAAAACAGTACCAATCCTAATTTGCAAAAGGGATCCATGTGAAGCAGACTACTAAAATCTGATTAAAATCATTGCCAAACATCAAATTGCCTTCAAAAACTCAAGAATCGATTATGATCTAACAGAAACAAGTAAGGACCTGTCAAATTTTTTTAAATCGCCAGTTTCAATTCCGGCAAATAGGTCGGCGACCACAAGTTTTGCCGTGACCAATAAGTTTGAACATATAACTTACACATGCTGGTTGAACCATACAAGAATATACCTCAGCAAGCACATCTTGGTAATTCTTCTCAATTTGTTCAAACTCATGTAATACAATGCAAAACTAGAATGTTAAATCTCGATTGAATTTAGTCGAATCCACTCATAATATGTAACAATCACAACCATAAACCATAGAGATGAATAAATAGCAAGTGAATATCTGAGAAATGAAGGAATCAAACCTGTAGGAGCAGAACTGAAACCCTTGCCGTCATTAGAATCGTATCCTCCGCCATTTTCAAACTTGGGGCGTTTTGCCTCGGCACTGTTGAAGATACGAGCAACGATCTCTTAGCCCTCTGCTTAGCCAGCTCAATCTCATCTACAGGTGGAGGTACGCTGTTGTAGGCTGAGGCGGAATCAGAAGAGTGTGAAGGGATAATGGGAGCAGAAAATCCGGTTTGTCTACGGGCGGTTGAGGGCGGAGGTGCGGTGGTGGAGTCATCGTACTTGCGTTTAGCGGTGGCGAAGTCTCCGCCGGATGAATAGCGTAGCATAGCGTAGAGATGAAGAGGGTTAAGAAAACCCTAGAAATACTTCCTTCTTCAGAATCGAGTTTTGGGGAGTTTGGAGAGAGAAGCAGAAGCGGGAATCAATTTTGGGGAAGAGGGAAGGGGAAAATCTAGGGCAAAATATTGGGGGGAAATTTGGCGCCAAAAATTAAAAAACGACACTTCTTTCTTGACGCGCGGTGTTAGCTGTCCTCCGTGTTTTTTTTTCTTTCAAATATGACATAAATTCATGACACGCAAAAATGCGCGTGATGAATCCTTAGGAATTATCTATACTTGACATTTTATTTTGACACTTTTTTTTTTGCACGTCAAGAATGATCGAGTGTCATCGTTCGCGTGTCAAGGAAGGCAGTTTTTGTAGTAGTGTCTTGTGTGATATTTAATAAAGAGTGTGATAGTGACATAGAAGTTCAGAAGAAAGTTTCCTGAATGTGTCCAAAGTGTGCTGAACTTGCTAAGATCAATGAGAACTTGATGAAAGAAAAAGATGAGTTGTTTGTTGAATGTGAAAAAGCTAAAGTTAAAGCTAAAGAAGCTGCTGAAGATTTTGAAGCTTTATTAAAAAAGGCTTATCCTGTTCAACAGAAATACGAAAAGGCTAATCAGATTTTTGTAGAAGTTGCTGATAAGGTAATTAGTCTTCAGGAAGAACTTTCAAAACTTCAGGATGAGAATGTTCTTTTTCGAGAAAAGAACAAAATTTTAACACAAGATGTTGATTACTTCAAGAAGAAATGGAAAAAGGTTACCGAATAAGTTTTGGAAGAGTGTGACTTGAGAAGAATACATAAGTATGAATATAATGAGTTGTCGGAACAGTTTATTCCTTCTCAGAAAGAGCTGTTGGATGCTCAAGTGAAGATTTCTGAATAAAAAATTGAGATTCTGGATTTGCAACGTCAAGTAAAGAAATGTAATTTGTCACCGACATTTCTGAGTTACATCTACAAACAGGGGAAGAGTGAAGAAAGTGTTAAGAATGATTTACATAAAGTTCCGTCACCAGTTGATGTGTCAAGTATTCCCTCTCCTTTTGTGAATCCAAATGCAGAAATGTATGATTAATCAAAGTTTGCAACTCTAGATTCTACAAAGAAAAGGAAATCCAGGTCCAGGAAAAATAAAGTTATCAATGGAAAAGCTCCAAAGTTTGATGTTGGTTCATTATTTTTGGAAAATGAAAAGATTTTTGTTAAGATTGAGAAGTCTGGTAGTATTTCATCTAAAGCAGAAGAAGATAAATCATTGATTGTTGAGAACAAGCTGAAGGACATCAAAGCTAATTTACTAAAACAGCTAATGAAACGAGTGTTTCTAGTTCTCAATCTGGGTTATTGAAGCTTTCAGGATTTAGGCATAAAGGTCTTGGTTATGAAGTTAAAGAGGTGCTAGGTTTACAAGCGAAACAGAAGAAAGAGTTTGTTAAGAAGGTTCAAAAACAAAATGCTCCATCACAACAGAAGAAGAAAAAGGTTGTTAAACAAGTTCAGAATCAACATGTTCAAGGTTCACAATAGCAGAAGTAGAATGTTTATAAATCAAGAAATGATCGTTATTATTCTAAATGTTCTTCTTATGGTTCAAACTATTCACCAAGAAGTTCACCTCTGAGATATGATTCTTACGATAATTTATTTGATTCATTTGATTCTGGTCATTCAGTTGGTTTCTATGATTCTCCTGCTACACTTCATAGTTGGAAACCAAAGAAGGTTTATAGTCAAAATAGTTTTTCTAATGAGAAACTATTTTTTGAATAAAATTAGGGTAGCAGTTCCCTTAATGTTTTTCATAGAAAGTGTTACGCATGTCGTAAACCAGGACATCTTGCTGCTCAGTGTCCTACGAATGCGAGCACTCACTCCTATGTGAACAGAACTGCTAAATATGTGGATTTAGATTGTCATATTTTTTATGAGCCACAACCGACCATGGTCAAATCAACAAGTAAGTCGTCTTGGGCAAAGACGCAAGTTGATAACTTTGTGGATTCATTGAAAACTTTTCAATCGCCCATGATCTGGAAACCCCGAGTTATTTCCAAGATTATCAAAGACCATGTTAAAGACACCGGGCGACCCGAGGCTGTCACTACAAGAAATTTGGGTATTTACCCACACATAATTTACCTACATATGGTTATATGTAGGTAAATATCTACACATGTTTTTATATGTGTGGGCAACGACGGATGACAATTTGTTTAAGTTCTTAACAATTAATATGTGTGGGAACTAATTTTTACCTACACTTAGTTACCTACATTTGTATATATGTAGGTGAGAAGGTAAACATATGCCTACACATTTTCCATATTTTTGTTATGTGTGGGTATTTACTTACACATATAGAAAAAACAATAATATGTGTAAGTAAAGTAATATTTTTACATACACATAATATTAGCAAAAATATGTGTAGATAAATTAAGTAAAATAATTTTTTTATTTATTTTAATGACGTGGCAAAATACGTAGCTACACATATTTAAAAATTTAGTTTATGTTTAGGTATAAACAATAGTGACGTGGAAATAAATATTTTTAGTTTTTATAATAAAAAAAACGTATCTACCTACACATAATTTTAATAATACTTATATGTAGGTAAAAACAACATCCACATGTAATACACTTTTACCCACACATAATAACCTTTTACCCACACATTCAATGCAGTTTTAGTAAATCAAGCTAATCTTTTGACACACATTATCAATGCCACAGATTGTTCTGGTGTCAAACAGCATTCAAAACAGCTTTAGTAAATATAGTTTCAACATACATCTAGAATTAAAACAAGCACATCACATGTACAATCAAACACATGTAGCATTAAAACTGATCAAAATACAATATTATATAAGCCATATTGAGGATCAAAATGTCTGCAGGAAACAAAAGCAAAAGCTACAAGCGGAGATCAAAAATCCAAAAGGTTAAAGTATCAAAGGGCCAACATGAACCCTAGGTAAACAAAAAACCACATTAATTAATTAAACCATAAAATCAACTATCATTTCTTTCCCACGAATACCTGCTCCTCGGCACCTTCAAGCAGTACTTCTTCTCTGGTCAAATCCTTGTGAGCTTTCTGCCACGCGTTGATATCCCACTCTGGCACGACCAAACCACCCTTCAAAATTCGATAAGCCATTTCAATTTTACACTTAAGTACGGCAGCTTCAACATACTTACTTGTTTCTTTCATCTCCAAAAGTGATTTAGCATGAGCTTTGTCCCTGGCCACTAGTTGATTATCAAGAAGACGTACATCTTCTTTCGATTTCCTGATGATAGAATAACGAACTGAGATGCACCGGGTTCTGGCCTGCAGCACGAGGAAACTAAGTATTGCAGACTAAAAATATATAAACAAGTAATAAGGATACATACATGAAGAAGGAAAGTGTTCTCCTGTTCAAAGATTTCTTCAAAAGATAGGTCAGCGGAAGGATCAGAATAAGACTGGGCATGAGAAATGGTCTTTCTCTTCTTCGAAGCAGGAAGCCTCTCTTTATCGAAAAATTGTTTAGTCTTCACGTTTGAATTCACATCCTCATCACCCACATGAGGAACAGATTACGAATTAGCACCTGATTGATTAGATCGACTCATATCAATATAGAGAAAGACATGTGAAAGCAAAAGAAAATACGCTTACTGGAAGATGAACCTGTCGAATAGATAGATTTAGCAGTAAAACGACTAGAAGCCTCTACAGAGAAGGTTCTCTCTTCAACAGGAAGAGCCAAGACTTTACTCAAAATATTAGATGAATGATTGTCAACTGGAGCAACCTTTGAGAGATTAATATCTGCAGAATAGAGGTCAAAATATGTCTGCTTTTATAGAAGAAAAATTGGAGACAAATGCTTACCTTCGAAAACCCAAGTATCGGGAATAAGTCTTCCGTTGGGAATGGAATCCCTCTCTACGAAGAAGAACCGACTTATCCAAACGGGACTGTTTTCACCTACACGATGGATCAATTTTTGCTACCAACCTTAGCCTTCATCATATAACGACCTTGGCCATTGGTCACCAGATTATACGCTTCAGTTATCAGAGAAATGGGAATGTCTAGATGATGATTATCTTTAATACGATTCAGGGAGTATAGGATTCTCCAGAGCGTAGGTATTACTTGAGTATAGCAAAGATTGGAGACATCGAAGAACTCTTGAATCAAAGAAGGAAAGGGATAATTCAAACCTATAGTAAAGGGATATTCACGAAAACAAACCCATTTTTTGGATTTGCTGTCAATTGCGGATGGTAAACTCAAAGCCCTAAAAACGACGGAAGAAGGAAAAGAGCCAAAATCCCTCAAGCGTATAATATCAAATGGAACTATCATACATTCCTCTTCGGCAGTTTTAGGGACTATGCCCTGTGATTCGATATAATCGTCTGAATCGATCTTGCAAGAAGAAGTCTTAACCCTCATCTTTGAAAAAAAGAAGAAGAAGATATCTAGATTATGTGGAAGAAGGGAAAGCGATGAATAAGTAACTGACTTGGGGAAAAGGGTTTTGCGAAAATATCTAGACACAACTGAATAGTTAATGTAGATAAGTAAACTAGGATTGAAAAATAAAAAATAAAACAAGTTAAATGGAATCGAACCCATGCCAAATGTGAGTAACAGATGACCTGGACCAGTTGAGCTGGTTGGAATATTGTTTAAATGATCTATCCTTGCTAGCCAATGGTAATCGAAATTCCCATCAGTAACCGTGATAAACCAATAATGTTGTAAATGAATATCAATAAGTCGTAATTAGCCCTAGGTGACCCATCATTAACCATATTAGCCTTTTATATTGAATTATTGAGAATATAATATATATAGTTTGAGAACATGGGCGGAGTTAGCCAACGGGGTCAAGCAACCTAATAGTGGTAATGATGACTCTATTGCATGATTTTCTTGACAAGCTAGACGAGGTTTGTTTTGGATGATTTTTAAAAAGTCAATTGTTAGCTAAATAGGGATCTTATACAAATTTAAAAATATTAGCAAGTTAAGCACAAATACTATATGTAAATAGAAAAAATAAATTGGGAACTTAAAATCTTATACACTAATAGTCTATTACACGTGCAAAGTTCTAACTTCTAAAGGGTCGCCGGAACAATACCAAAACAATAATGAAACCAAATTCAACTAGAACATTGCAATAAAGGGATTTCTTCAAAGAATAACTTACAAACAGCAACAAACATTGCAATAAGAAAAGTACATAGATGATAGAACAAACACTGCAAACATCACACAATAACTACATTCAACTAGAAGATAATATATGCAACTAGAAGATAACATATGCAATTAGGGACAGTCGATTTTCAAGAGTGACGAGCGAATAGGGACAGGGTTTTTAAAAACCGCAAAATATTATAATTATAGTCCCTCTAATTTCCATTTAGTGTAAAACTAACCTAAAGTGTATAAGAAGTTATTAAAATATATATATATATATATATTAATATATAAATATATTTTATAAAATAAAAACATATAAAAATTCCAAATAAATTAATCACGATTAAATGTCGCACAATTTTTCAATTTGGATGATCATATTACATGTTAATAAGAGATAATGCATAGTTTCATGTAACTCCAATGCCGGTTGATGGGGTTTCCTTGGAATCATGACTCCAACGCCTTATCGGGTCCACCAACACCATCAAAGTGCTCGGTCATGACCCGACGCACAATTTTTCAAATTGGATGATCATATTACATGATCATCCGAGATAATGCATAGTTTCATGTCACTCCAATGCCGGTTGATTGGGTTTCCTTGGAATCATGAATCCAACACCTTATCGGGTCCACGAACACCATCAAAGTGCTCGGTCATGACTCGACGCCCAATTTTTCAAATTGGATGATCATATTACATGATCATCTGAGATAATGCATAGTTTCTTATCACTCCAATTAATACTGGTTGATGGGGTTCCCTTGGAATCATGACTCCAATGCCTTATCGGGTTCACCAACACCATCAAAGTGCTCGGTCATGACCCGACGCCCAATTTTTCAAATTGGAAGATCATATTACATGATCATCCGAGATAATGCATAGTTTCATGTCACTCCAATGCCGGTTGATGGGGTTTCCTTGGAATCATGACTCCAACGCCTTATCGGGTCCACCAGCACCATCAAAGTGATCGGTCATGACCCGATGCCCAATTTTTCAAATTGGATGATCATATTACATGATCATGCGAGATAATGCACAGTTTCATGTCACTCTAATTAATGCCGGTTGATGGGGTTTCCTTGGAATCATGAATCCAACGCTTTATCGGGTCCACCAGCACCATCAAAGTGCTCGGTCATGACCCGGCGCCCAATTTTTCAAATTGGATGATCATATTACATGAACATCCGAGATAATGCATAGTTTCATGTCACTCCAGTTAATGCCGGTTGATGGGGTTCCCTTGGAATCATGACTACAACGCCTTATCGGGTCCACTAACACCATCAAAGTGCTTGGTCATTGTTGATACATGGTTTTAGATCGTCATGTGAAGTATCGAATACAAGACGAAACATACAAGATTGCTGAGGTCCGAACTCAGGGCGAACCTGGATTTCGGACAGGGCCGAACAGGTCCGAACCTGAGGTTTGGACCCGCGGGTTTTAAGTAGTATTTATATGTATCTTGTGTTGTATTTAGTAATGATCTTAGAACTTCCGTGTCATATCTTCTTTATGTACTTTGTGGTTCTCTCAGTGGTTAATATAAGTCTTTTGTATTTACTCTTTGTGTTCTAGCTCATATAACATTGATTTCATAATGATTAAGTAGACGATCCACACGCTCAAGCAATTTCAAGTGGTATCAAAGCATTTGGTTTGCTCTACTGGTCGAAAATCTCTGTTTTCGAAGTTTTGACTCAAAATTCACGTTTTGCAAAAATGAGTATTGTTTTTTAGTTCATTTGATCATCTCGAGTGTGCTTCTCATAAAAAATCTGTTTCTAGATCGTTTCTATCGAGTTTGCTTGTATTCCCGTCGAAATTTCCAGTCAAAAACACTGAAAAAAACGAGAAAATGGTGTCGAGTGAGCTTGGTCTCATCTGAGGTTCGGACAACTTCGGAATAACCGCTCCAAACTAGAGGTTCGGATGAAGTTCGGTTGATATTCTGGTTCGGTGAGAGCTCGGTGAGGTTCGGAGATAGTTCGTTCCAAGTTCGGTCAATGTTCGGTGAGAGTTCAGCCCAGTCTTGATTGTTTGGTCCGAAGTTGAAGTTCGGATGACGTTCGGTCATCTTGTGTTCGGATTAGATTTGGACTAAGTTTGGAGTTAGTTCGGCGTAGGTTCGGAGTGAATAGTAACCAGACTTTTCAAAATGTCCGATTTTCAAGCGTTTGTGGCTATTCAAAATTCGGTTCAGAGTACGATGCAAACGATGATGAACTATGATAATGAAATCGGAACAAGTCAGAAAGTTTCTAAATTGCTCAAATTGGAAGATTATCATAGTTGGATTACACGGTTTGAAGCATATGTTTCTGCAAATGATATTGATATGTGGTTGTCTTTTTCTGAGTCATATGCTTATCCTAAAGGTGAAGACGGGGAACCAATTCTTCAAAGAAAGGTTTCAGGAGAACAGAAGAAAGCGTATCAAGCTGAAAAGAAGGCATATGGTACTTTAACAATCGCATTGCCTACAGATTTATTACATCAATTCTTAAGTAACTACACAACAAAGAGTTTGTGGGATGCTTTAGAAAACCGATGTGAAGGCAATGACCAATATAAGAAAAGTCGACAAAAGGTGTTGAAGAAGGAATTTGATAGTTTCAAGCATTATCAAAATGAATCGATTCCAAATCTGATTGCAAGATTTGCTCATTTTAATGAGTGAAATGAAGTTGGTGAATCTTACAAAAGATGAAGCTGAAAAGAAAGAAAAGATTTTGGAAGCTTTACTAGAGAAATGGGAAAATTATGTGATGATGGTCAATCATGATAATGATTTTTCAAAATTGTCATTTAATGATCTGATTAAAATAATCCAAGCAAGGGATATGGAGTTAAAGGTGAATAAGTCACTGCCTGAGCAAGCTCAAAATCCTGCAGTGTATTATGGTAACAATGATTCAACCCTGAATGCTGGGAAATCTATTATTCTTAGTTCTGCACCCCCTACAACATTTCTGGCAGGTAAATCTGAAACTCCAAGTTATTCTTCTGCTGGTTGTACTATTTCGATTCCTAGTTCTTCGACTCAAAGTGCATTGTCTGTTTAAACTATCGATGATTACAATGCTTTGATGTCTGCATTAATATCTTCATATTTTGGTGTTATCACTGGTGCTGTGAGTAATGCTAAGTTGGCAAATGAAGATTAAAATCTAATTGGTTATGATCATTTGGAGGAAATGGATCTGAAATGGCAGTATGCTATGTTGGTTCGAAGAACGAAGAAATTTTTCAATAGAACTGGTAAGAAGAGATTGAATCAGGATGGTAAGATTGGTTTGAACAAATCGAAGGTGAAATGTTGTAAGTGTTCCATTTATGGTCACTTTGCTCGAGAATGTCCAAGTTCTGCTGATAGTAAATTGAAAACTGGTCAACATGCACATATAGTTTTTCATTCGTCAAATGAAGCTGATAAAGTTGAGAAGAAATCTGTTACTTTTGCTAATAATTTGACAGAAACATTCTGGCATCCAGATGAATTTGCCTGGAATGCAGACGCAGCAGCTAAAAAGAATCATGCTCCATTTAGCATTGCATTGACTGCTCGTCATGATAATGATGACAGCTTGTTGACTGATTCTGATTCTTATTCAAGTGAATCCTTGGTACAAGAAAGTTTACTAAAAGTTGCTGATAGTTCAAAGGTTAGAGAATCTAAATGTCTTACATGTGTAAAATTACACAAGGAGATTGAATGGTTTGAGCAGTGTTCTAAAACATCAACTGAAGAAATTGTTGTGCTCAAGAAGGAGTTGGAATATTTTCAAAAGAAGTATTATGAGTTGGTTCATGTTTATGAAGATTCTTTGAAGGAAAAGGCTCAATTGGCGGAGGAATGTGAGAAGGCCAAAGCTGAAGCTTTAGACGCAGCTCAAGATTTTGAGAATTTATTTGAGAAAAGTTGTCCAGTTCAGCAAAAGTATGAGGAAGCTACTGCTCTTATTGCTAAAACTGTTGTTACTGCTGAGAAGCTTCAAAATAAAATTTCTATGCTTCAATATGAGAATACTCTTTATCGTGATAAGAATGAGGTATTGGCTAAAGATGTTGAAATTTATAAGCAAAAGAGAGAAAATGTGCTTGAAGAATTATTTGCAGAATGTGAGATCCGAAAGCTACAAACTTATGAATATGATGATCTTAATGCAAAATTCATCAAGACACAGAAAGAGGTGTTTGAAGCTCAACAAAAGATTAATGATTTGAAATTGGAAATTTTGGAGTTGAAAAGGCAAGTGAAGAACTACAATTTGTCACCAACATTGCTAAACTTTTTATACAAGCAGGATAAGAGTTCGGATAGTTCTAAGGTAGATGATGTTCACTTGGTACCTCAACCAGTGGATTTAATTGAAGTTACTTCTGCTACTCCAGCTGTGAATCTACAAGAAAGTCTGAAGTCAAAATTTGTTTCAAAGTCTGTTTTGTTGGAAAATGAGAATGTGTTTGATAAGGTTGCTTCGAGTTCTTCATCTACAACCGAAGAAGACAAAGTTTTCATTGAGAAGAACAATCTGAAGGATAATAAAGCCAAATTTACTAGAGAAGCTAAGGCAAGAGAAGCTTCGGGTTCTTTTTCAACTTCTTGAAAGAATCAAGGACTCAAACACAAAGGTTTGGGTTATGAAATAAAGGAAGAATCAGTTCAAGCAAAGAAACCAGTGAAAGCTGCAAAGGTTTCTAAAGCAAAGGTTGCAAAGAAATCATCATCTCAGAAGGAATCTTCTTATTATTTGTAAGTCCCGAAACGGTCCAAACGTGATATCTTACCTCGATTGAGAGTGCGGAATCCAAACAATCGAGTGATTCAAGTATAATTGAAAAGTATAAAATAACGATTAGAAAAGTAAAGAACACAATCAACCACAAACCGATTTAGAAGACAAACACGTTGATGTCTCAGGTTGCAATACACGAATTCGAAATTCTCCTTTAGAGAATTTCGTGAACACCTTTTGAGCTTTACTCCACAATCAACAACCTAATAATGAGAGGAGGGCTTCCCTTATATAGGAGTCTCCAACTTGCTAAACAAGACACCCTAAAAACCCTAATTACACATTAATTTCCGGATTTGACCATCTAGGCCCACTAAACTACCTCTAAGCACTTTCTAATTGAGCCCAAACATGTCTAAAATGGCCCAATGACCTAATATACCCATAACTCAACTCATTTTGACCTATTCTAACACATAGGCCTTCAAAATAATCCGCCAAGTGATAATTTAATACACAAGCCACAAATTATTCCCTTACAATCTTCCCCTTGGCTTGTGATATTAAATGTCTTCTACTTTCAATCTTCAGACTTGCAGTCTTCTCCTTGGCTTGATCATGGGTTGATGAAGATTCTTTTCGTTTACAATCTTCATTGGGCAGCATGTGGGATGTTTGATGGCTCTCTCTCTTAATCAGTATCAGCTTGAACTTCAAATGATAAACACGTAATGAGAGGAGGATTCTCAAATACTTGCTTATTCTTGATAACTATTGAGTCATTGCTGAATCAGTAGTAACTGTCTTGACTTTCTTGTGACTTCAGAGGACAACTTTTGAAAACCTCTGTCTTGGCATTCTTGAATTTCTTGTTGTGACTGCTCTGCATCTCTTCTTCAATTAGCATCCCCTAAACTTGAGAACGGTGTCTTTAGAAGCTTTACTTGAACAACCAACAAACTTCCCCTGAGCATAGGGTAAGTCCTATTCCGGCTGGTTCTTCAACACGAACAGTAGCAACACTCATTGACTTTTCTTCTCCATGACATCTCATTTAACCTGTCATGCACAACATGGAACAAACACTAACCAGACAATGATGACTGGTTATCGAGTTAGCATTATTTAACCAAACAACTTCCCCTGAACCCGAGGGGGAAGTCACACCTTCTTGCACAAAACCCAAAAAGAACTTATTAAAACCTTTTAAATTAACCTGGCCATGGTTAAAAAATAAACAATAAAAAAACTTAAGATAACACAAAAGAAAATAAAAACAAACATACCAAATTACGAAACGAGAAGGTTTTATTTTGGGATCAAACCGTCTTTGTCTGAACTGAGGAACCCTTTTCAGCATCTGTTACTCGAACACGTCCAGGCGATTGCCAGTATATTGGTCCTTCTTAAACCCATGTTCCTCATTTTCCCGGCTGTTTGTCACTTATTTATCTTTTAGGTGCATTAATTATGAACATCCGACAGTCACACACAAATCCTAGGTAATTAATATGTGCAGTCTATCAAGCTTGATCATTCCCTACCACATATTTTCACATTCCCATATCCAGAGTTTTGAATCTTTTCTCGAGACTTGGTTGAGAAGAGAAAGAACAGATCATAAAAGAGATAGGGATAATATACAAAGACTTGTATGATTTCAACTCAGAGGCGTTTATCAGTCAGGTGGTAACCTTTCATCAAACACATAAGCCTAGTCACAAAGTCAGGGCTGAAGGGTTTTGGACGCTAGAGGGCCTCTTTTGTTGTGCACATTGGCATCTTTTGGGGTGTAAATTATATACAGCGATCTGCAAGCACGTTAATCCAGACTAACTAGGTCTTTGCTCACGGAAAACAGAGGAAAGTCTGATTAACACGTCAACCATTCTACACCAGGTCATTGCTCACGCAAAGCAGAGGCAAGACTTGACTGACGACTTTGACATCCCCAGATCTTTGCTCACACAAAACAGAGGGGACGCCGACTTTTTGAGATTTTCGATTCAACACTTTGGAGTCCGGCGTGTGTATCGGGAACAATTTCGTAGTCAAATAGATCAAGCACTTAACCTAAGTGTGTATTTCCCGTCAAATGACATACTTTATCTTTAAGTGTTGTGACCTATACCTTTGTTTTTGGAACCGAGCCTACCGAGCACATCACCTTGTGTCTTTCACTTTTGCCTTACGCGTGTCAGTCATTCTGAGAACGAAAATATTTCACTTCCCTGCCTTCTCAAACACAGACAAAAGATTAAAAATTAAAAAGCACAATTTTTGAGGGGTCAACTATTTCATCTTTTCTATTCTTCCACTTGCTTTTTGATTTTTAAAATCAACACACATGTTTTTTTTTAATTCTTTTTTAATTTTTTTTATTATTCACACACAGACACATCACTAAATATCTACTAAAACTGGCCAAGCTAACCTTCAAAGTTTATCTTTTGAAAATTTTCTGAAACAAACAATTAGCCAAGAAACAAACAATTCAGACAGTACCTTGCTGATTTTTTTTCAGATTTACCTCTCACAAGGAAACATACCCCCATAAAGATCTGCATGTCATGAAGTGAAGAGATGCCCCCTTTCCTGTGCCTGGAACAATCACTATCATAAACAAGCAAACAAGGTTAATGAAAGTCCTCCTTGACTGTTCCTGCACAAGGTAAGAGATCAGTTAGCCAATGGAACCCAGGCCATAGTGGTTCTGGGTAGACCTGATGAATCAACGAAAGTTACTTCTTTTAAACACATGCCCTTTGTAAAATCAGGAATTGGAGTTGTGGGTGTCATAGATTTAAGTTTCCAAATTTGAGGTGATTTATGAGTTGTTTTAGTCACTTTTGGAGTAGTGACTTTAGGTTCTTCAACCTTTTTCATTTCAGGTTTCTTTTTCAAAACAGTTTTAGTTACCTTTGGAGGGGTAACTTTAGGTTTGTCAACTTTGTGTTTTTTTGAAATTGGCTTCTTCACCTTTTTATGAAAATTTTCAAAATTTGGAAAAACATATTTTTGGTTTGAAAATTTTCTTTGCTCTTTGGCAGCGCCCCAATGTTGATCAGAGGGTTTTATCGGAGGAGAAACAGTCTTCATCGCCTTAGCTGGTTGCACCTTCATTGGCTTAGACTTTATTGAAACCTGAGACGAAACACTCTGACTTTGCGGATAATATGGCTCATAGGGGCGATAGAGACAATTTCGGGCAATGTGACCAGGATTGCCACAATTAAAGCAAGTTTGCTTCTTCAGGTAGAAGTCAGAAGTGTGACCGTTTGTGCTGTATGGCTTTGATGGAGAGGCATTGAGATTCGGTTGCGTGTTTAAAAAGACTCCAGATCTCCAGTTGTTCGATCTTTCTGATCTTGATCCATTCCCGTTGAATCTTTTCTGGTTCGTTGAAAACTTAGCAGAACCAGGCATTTGACCTTTTGGGCCCACTGGTTTCTTTGAGAAAGTTGTTTTGCCACTGCATGAGCCCACTGATGAGTTTGGAGACTTGTTTGTCATTTTGGGCATTTCAATCTTGATAGGAACAGAAGTTGGAGGCTTGATGGTGATCTTGGGCCTTATGCTCTTAATGTGAGATGATAAACCACCATCATGACCTAAGCCTTTGAACTTAGTGGTGAATGAGGGTCGCTCTTCTCCTTCAATCGGAATGAACATAGACCCAGTTGTCATGAAGATCTTACCATTGGGCCTTGTAGTCATCACCACTCGTTCCCGCTTTACCTCATCTACAACTTTGGAATAAGGAGTCTCGATCTTTAGATAAGGAACCAAATTTTCTTCATCAGCTCTCTTCACTTCACTAGAGCTTGAACTTGCACACTCAGTAGTGACATTAGCGTTATTCACACAATTTGACTGATTTGCTTCGGTGGCTGTCTTTTCCTCTTTATGCACAGGTTGAGGCCCATATACCATGGTAGCTTCATTCTGGGACTCTTTCAACAATTCATCAGCAGTTTGGGGCACTTTGATGTATTCATGTTGTAATGGGGGAGGGAAATTTACATCCCCGAGGCCAGATGTTTCTTTTACCTGCTCGAGTCGCTCTTCTGATTTGAATAAAGCATGATGAGAGTCCATCATTTTCTTTTGAATAACTTGATGTTTCTCAAGCGCAGATTGGGAGGAGTCAAGCTTGGTTCTTAGTTCCTCAACCTCCTTGGTTAGCTCTTCTACCTTAGCGTTAGCAAGCCTAAGATATGTGCTTTTATCACTCACCTGAGATTGAAGACTCTTAACATCTACCTGAATGGCCTCAAGTTTCTCTCTAAAAATTTTGGTCTTACTTTTGCACTCCCTAAGGTCTCTAGCAGTGAGTGCATGATTTGCGGTTTCATTTATGAATTTCTTTCCCATTCCTTAATCAAAGCACAACAGATGGGGTTTGAGCATTCCTCGCAGTTACAGATCCAAGCTCCATCAGCATGATTGATCTTTCGCTTTTCCTCCTCTTTTTCACGAAATGTCCGGAAAAGATATTTCTCCTGACTGAGTTCTTCACCTAAAGATTCTATCTTCTTTTTGTAAGGTTCGACTTGTTTTAGATGAGTCTTTAGTTTGTACTCTGCATTGAGACGGTCTCTTTCTTCAGTTCGAAACAGTTGCTTATATTGTTCGATTGATTTGGAGCATGCCGAGTTCGAACATATCTGAGTTTGATCACTCACAAGAGGAGAAGCAACTTGAGTACTTGTCATTATCTTCTTTGGATGAACTTCTGGATCAAATACGAACTGAAAGACTTGAGCGGATTGAAAAGGGGATGGATCGAAAAGTGGGTTTTTGGTCGGAAAAGGGTTGGATCGAAAAGTACTTTTCGGTCGGACAGGGGGTCGGTCGAAAAGCAGACTTCTCGATCGAAAAGTGTCAGCGGATCGAAAAGTCTCAGTGGTGACTTTTCGATCAAAAAGAGAAGCTGATCGAAAAGTCATAGGGGGACTTTCCGATCGAAATGCTCTGATCGAAAAGTCACAGGGGGACTTTCCGATCGAAATGGGCTGATCGAAAAGTCACAAGGGGGACTTTTCGATCGACAGATGGCTGATCGAAAAGTCACAAGGGGATTTTCCGATCGACAGATGGCTGATCGAAAAGTCACAAGGGGATTTTCCGATCGAAATGGGCTGATCGAAAAGTCACAAGGGGGACTTTTCGATCGACAGATGGCTGATCGAAAAGTCACAAGGGGACTTTCCGATCGACAGATGGCTGATCGAACAGTCACAAGGGGACTTTCCGATCGAAATGGCGCGACAGAAAAGGGTTTTCGATCAGCCCGGCTGATCGAAAAGTCTCTGGCTGGGTCGAAAAGTCTCAAAAAACACGAACAGTTGGTCATGAACACTTCTGTCTTTATCCGAAACCTGCAAAAAAATCCTTCCGAACCTTGCTACGACGAAAATCACCACAAAACTCAAACGGTTAGTTATTAAAAACTTGAATCGGATATCGCGAGAGCCAAGGCTCTGATACCAATTGTAAGTCCCGAAACGGTCCAAACGCGATATCTTACCTCGATTGAGAGTGCGGAATCCAAACAATCGAGTGATTCAAGTATAATCGAAAAGTATAAAATAACGATTAGAAAAGTAAAGAACACAATCAACCACAAACCGATTTAGAAGACAAACACGTTGATGTCTCAGGTTGCAATACACGAATTCGAAATTCTCCTTTAGAGAATTTCGTGAACACCTTTTGAGCTTTACTCCACAATCAACAACCTAATAATGAGAGGAGGGCTTCCCTTATATAGGGAGTCTTCAACTTGCTAAACAAGGCACCCTAAAAACCCTAATTACACATTAATTTCCGGATTTGACCATCTAGGCCCACTAAACTCCCTCTAAGCACTTTCTAATTGAGCCCAAACATGTCTAAAATGGCCCAATGACCTAATATACCCATAACCCAACTCATTTTTACCTATTCTAACACATAGGCCTTCAAAATAATCCGCCAAGTGATAATTTAATACACAAGCCACAAATTATTCCCTTACATTATTTTGAAAGATCGTCATCTTCAAGGAGTCCATCTCCTAGGTATGATTCTTCTGATGGTTTCTTTGATAACTTTGATTCTGAACATACATCTGGTTGTCAAAATTCAAAACCATTTTCAAATATTTTTAGAAAACGACTTTGTTATGTATGTTGTCAACCGGGACATCTAGCTGCTGATTGTCCGATGACTGCATATATCCACAAAACTGCAATATATGTGGGTAACAAAGGTCAAATTTTTTATGAACCCTGGTCTCCAAAGATTATATCAACCCGTAAATTGTCTTGGTCTAAACCAAGTACGTCGGTTGAATCTGATTCAGGTTCTGATCAAAAATTGAAAATTTTACAAATTTGGGAACCAAAAGTTGTTTCCAAGGCCAACAAAGACTTTGTGGAAGACACCGGGCGA
The DNA here is from genome assembly GCA_039602395.1 of Deinandra increscens subsp. villosa. Classification (NCBI taxonomy): domain Eukaryota; kingdom Viridiplantae; phylum Streptophyta; class Magnoliopsida; order Asterales; family Asteraceae; genus Deinandra; species Deinandra increscens. Next base: position 48,455,805 of record JBCNJP010000009.1, on the reverse strand, counting down.
CCCGAGGCTGTTGAATCGGGTCGATCCCAAAGCGTCTAATGTTTTATTTGGTGTAGACAGGTATTTCGAGAAGACCTTTCGGTGATTGAAAATTGCTGATTGTGGAATATCTGTGATAATTTAAAATCTAAATTTCAAAATAATTTGGATTTCAAAAGGCTAAAACTGCACGTATTCGTGTTGGTTGATCAATTTCTTATTTTTGTTTTTCACTCCGTCTCATTCTGAGGGGGAGTTTGTTTTTCCAAAAATTCAAAAATAGTGTGTTGTTTTTCAAGTTGTAAAAATGAAAATCTATAAACAGAGTTGTCATTTTTAGGGGGAGAATTTGGAAAAGACAAAAACATTGAAAAATGCAAAAAGACAAAATTATTGAAAAATGAGAAATTGTATCCGATATGATTGGGAAATGATGGTACATTGGCTGACAGTGTCTGACTCATGGATAAAATAGATGAAAAAGCCATAAGACCATTTGATCCATGTGTAAGGCAGACTCGGCAAATCAGAAAGTATACGAATGTGATATACACTAAAAAACTGATGCTTGACCTAGTGAACAACACCTTGAAGCGTATCTCAAGATATATCAGGACAAAGATATGAGAAAAATAAAATGAGAAGTCATTGTGTATACATGTGTTCATTTTTCAAAGATTTAAACTTGTTTGATTTTCTTTATTTTGTCAAACGATCGGACTTTCTCTGCGTGTCCACAAGACCGACAATTTTGTTGTTGGTTTGACGTTCTGCTTTATTTTCTTTTGTTTTTCGTATACCTCATCGGACTTTCTCTGCGTGTACGGGAGTACCGACCTGATTGTTGTAGAGTTATACAACCTCAACTTGTTTTATTTTCTTATTTTGTTAAATCCGAGGCCTTATCTGCGTATCGAAAGATCGACCTTAAGGTAGATGATTTAACATTCTTATTTCTTTTTGCATGGAACACAGTTGACTATATCATGGTTACAATCATTATGTGATTAAAATCACAAATGAAATCATAAAATGTGATCAGCAAAAGCATATCTGAGTATGTCTGATAGTGTGCGGTACACTGGTCAATGCAAAACTAATCAATACTTTAACATATACAGATGTTATGAGTATGATTGTGCCAGAGTTTAAAGTTGTACAAATTATATCTGCAATCTGCATGGCTTATGTGTTACAATAATCGAAATTGAAGGGTAGTTCAGCATGTTATGACCAATATGATCCCAAGTTGTGATCTTTCTTGCAAAAGACAAAAATAGTGTCTGATTCTGTTATGCATTTACATTTCTTATCAGAAAATACCAAAAAGATTTTAGGTGTGTTTTGATATAAAGTTTCTAAAAGCCAAAAAAAATTTGTTTCTGATTTATTTTCGATTGATCAACACAGAATACGAAATAAATTTTCAAAATCAAAATATCTTGGAGCCTCGAAGAGACGTTTTGCACCAAGATTATTTATGTTGGCAGGTTTCTAAGTGGAAAGAGAACATTACAACTTCAAGTTTTCTGAAGATTGTTGATAAAGAGATTACACACGATGCAATATCAAGTATTCGAGATTGAACTCATCGTCAAGATCGAGGAAGAGTTTGATTGAAGATACAAGATACAAGTTTTAATAGAGGAGATGATACTGCACATGCCGAGGGGGAGTTTGTTGATACATGGTTTTAGATCGCTATGTGATGTATCGAATACAAGACGAAACATACAAGATTGCTGAGGTCCGAACTCAGGCCGAACCTAGAGTTCGGACAGGGCCGAACAGGTCCAGCGGGTTTTAACTAGTATATATATGTATCTTGTGTTGTATTCAGTAACGATCTTAGAATTTCCATGTCATATCTTCTCTGTGTACTATGTGGTTCTCTCAGTGGTTAATACAAGTCTTTTGTATTTACTCTTTGTGTTCTAGCTCGTATAACATTGATTTCATAACGATTAAGTAGACGATCCACACGCTCAAGCAATTTCAGTCAAGACCCGACGCCCAATTTTTCAAATTGGACGATCATATTACATGATTATCCGAGATAATGCATAGTTTCATGTCACTCCAATGCCGGTTGATGGGGTTTCCTTGGAATCATGACTCCAACGCCTTATCGGGTCCACCACCACCATCAAAGTGATCGGTCATGACCCGACGCCCAATTTTTCAATTTGGATGATCATATTACATGATCATCCGAGATAATACATAGTTTCATGTCACTCCAATTAATGCCGGTTGATGGGGTTCCCTTGGAATCATAACTCCAACGCCTTATCGGGTCCACCACCACCATCAAAGTAATCGGTCATGACCCGACGCCCAATTTTTCAATTTGGATGATCATATTACATGAACATCCGAGATAATGTATAGTTTCATGTCACTCCAATTAATGCCGGTTGATGGAGTTTCCTTGTAATCATGACTCCAACGCCTTATCGGGTCCACCAACACCATCAAAGTACTCGGTCAAGACCATGACCGAATGGTGCATATGGTTAATTAATGAAGATGATCGTATATCATCTAATTAACTCCCTCCTAATTTTTCTCAAAAAATTAAACCTCCCTCCCAATTCCAATTCCAGTTCCCGCAATTCCCAAATAATCGCTGTGTGAAACAATCACTATTCACTCTAGTGTTTTCGATAATTCCCATTTCTGTTCACTCCCAATCCCTTTTTCATTCTCCATATATGAAAACAATAATCGGTTCTAGGTCATATCGTGCTGATCCAATCAACTGGTTTCTGATCATCGGCCTGCAATCTGCATCACCTTGAAATCGGTAACGTCTATCAATTAGCATTTCTTCAATCATCAAGAATTATTTTGTTTCATGATGTTGTCAGTAGTTAATTTTTTTTTATTTCCATTACGCTGTCAATAGTTAATTAATAGGTTTTGGTTTTGGTTAATGAGTTGAGGATGATCTGGGGCGTGGATTTGGGTGGTTTGATTCAATGGTGGTTTGTAATTCAAGAGGTTATATATGAATCTTTAGTTCGCTCATAGGTTGTGTTTAAGGTGTTTGATGAAAACTATACGCATCTATTTCATATCAGTTTGTTGTAATACAACGTTGTTGATTATTAGATATAATTAAGTTATCTCTTATGAAAACCAGTACGCATCTAATTCTTCACCATTGAACAGGTATAAAATGAAGCTAAAAAGCGGTAAGCAAGTTTAAGGTGTAAAAAACCCCATGACTGATTATGAGAAAAAGAGACAACACAGGATTCAAGAATGTAAAGACAAACAAAAAGCACTAGGAATTACGAACATTTCAAAATCTTTCACAAGTTTAGTAGATAGTCAAGGAAATAAGAAAACAAGATTATCATCAACAAATAGCAATGATGGAGATCCTGACTTTACTTACGATATGGAGGAGGAAGTATCCAAAAAGGTAAATGGCTTACCAACTTTTTTATTATCTTATATTAATAAAACTATTCTCTAATGATTATAACTTTGTTGTAGAAACCTCGAAAGCAATACGTTGCACCAATGTCAATAAAAAAACTCTCGGAATTAGCTAAGGAGAGAAAATTAATGTCCACCAGGGAATTACACTCACAAACAAAAGGGTCAGAAGGGCTAAATGGGGTTTCAAACCAAAATATGAACAAGGCTAGTTGTATTGCACACGGAGCTAAGCGGCAGTTTAGTTTTGTTGATGAGGATGAAGAGGATGATGATCATGATGAAGAAGATGAAGATACTGCTGAGGATGATGATAGGTTTGAAGGTATAACCTTATGGATGTTATTTTATGGTGTATTGACTAGTAATAATAAAGACACTAATAAAACTATATTTTATATGCTTGTAGTAAGTTACAGAGGAGACAGAGTAATGGATGATGTTAATGATGCTGATGATAATGATGATGCTATTATGAGACCTCAAGGTAGGTACTTACGCTCAATGATTCGACTAATTCCTTGTTCATATATTTTTATTATTTGTCACTTTTAAATGTCGTTATAATGAAAAGATGATCTTGGCCAAGATGATAAGTATGAAGTAGATGGGGATCATGGCAATGATGATTTTGAAAACGAGGCCGATGTGTCAGTTCAAGATGATGTTGGCCAAGATGATGAGTATGTAGGCGATGATGAATTTGAGAACATGGACGATGTGTTACTTCAAGAACAACTACAACGCCCTGAGTTAGAAAAGGCAACAGGTACAGTCTTTTATTCAAGTCAAGTGTTTTTTATCTAACACAAATATCATATATATATATATATATATATATATATATATATATAGTTTAATGATTTTATTAGTATATCCTAATTATTACAACAACTATGTTATTGGGCTGGTAAATCCTCAGGACCCAAAAGCTGTTTAATACATAAGTTGTATATAGTTCAAATATCTAGTTGTTTTGTAATTAAATATTTTTTATACATATAATAATATAATGGTATATTAGTTTTGGAAACTAATCACCATGATCGAATTTCTCCTAAAAGTTAGCTCCAATCACGTTGATTGGTTTTCTCCTAAAAGGTAGCTCCAAAATATAGGCGCTAAAACCAATGCTTATTCCCGCTATTTTTTATCCCTCTCCCCCATGATATACTCTGTTTAACATCTCTATTTATATTTTTGATCTCACGTCTTTCTCAGGAGCTTTCGGTACAACACTACCATCAAGCCAGATTCATCAATCAAGGTACTAATTTTGACGAGCCCTCTTTTTATCTTCAACTGTCTTTGTTATGGTCGAGAATTTATGAAAAACATTGTTTCTTTTAGTATAAATTTGATACTGTATTCACTCTTAAATCTAGTATTATATGTTGACTTGATAGATGCTTACTTTTTAATAACTATTAAATACAGCAAAATGTCAAGACGAGGCGGGATGGTTAAAAAAGTTAGAGACCGTAAAGAAGATGGACGTCGTACTGTTATGTGACAGTTTAATTTCTTTTTATTGTTAGGTACAAAGGGGTGTGTGTAGTCCACTTTAAAACGGTAATACCGTCCAAACCGCTAATTTCTTAGAATTTTTTTTTACTTTTACTTGGTCAAATAAAAATTTTAAACACCAGTGAGCGGTTTGCTTTGTGGTTCATTTTAAGTTCGGTCATATAAACTCAAACAAGAATGTAATATTAGCTATGCTAATTTTTATGTATATTTAATATTGCTGTAGATACAGCCTTTCAAGTCTCGAGATTTCGAACTTATCCAATGTCTCCAATATCATGTATCGGTCCACAATGTCTTCATATGTTTCCTTACTTAGTATTTATACTACTTTTGTAATTTTATTTATAGACACATCAAACCTGGATATCTATGCAGGGCAATCTCAAGACCCAGAGCAAGAACAACAACCTCGACTACCTATTAGTAATTATGTTCAAATTTACTTGTTAATACTTTATGTAGGTAATGTTGTTAATAGATATCTTCTTGTATTTGGTTGTAGACAAGTAACCTAATATCAATTCTCTTGGAAATGATATGAAAAACAAAGAAAGTGGCAATACGTGTCACAAAGGAGCTCGAGACAATATTGGGAAAATTGAATTCTGCACACAAGTCCTCTTCACTTGAAAGGAATCAACCTACTCTCACCTCTAGTGGAAATGGTGTGACAGGCAAAAAACGTGGCAGTACGTGTGACATAGGAGCTCGTACAACGAAGATGAAAGTAACTCCTGCAAACGAGACCTCTGATACATCAGGTACCAGTTCACTAATTTTTTTGTTTACTCATACTAACTAGTTATTCTAATCTCATAAAAGACTAAGTGAATACACTCATCTCTAACATATGTGGTTGTTAATACAGAGCCATCTCAAGAACAGGAATAATCTCCACAACATGGTTAGTAAATTTGTTAGAATATACTTGCTAATACTTGCTGCATGTAATGTTGTTAATCTTGATATGTTCCATTACCTGTTTATAGCCATGACAGCTTCTGCAAACACAGAGCTAGAAAATGGAATAACTAACCCCATCAAAAAACATGGTGGAACGTGTAGCAAGGGAGCTCGAAGCATCATGGAAGCATGTAAGACGAGATTACCAGTGACGTTCAATTTTCAAATGAGGAAAGTAGTTTCCGATAACTAGTCCAAGTTCATGTTCGAGTGTGGCTACATTTTGCGCAACAATTGTAGCTTTGCTTATAAAGAGTGGAGGTCTGTACCGAATGAATTTAGGGTGCTTTTACGCCACAAGCTAACTGTAAGTTTCTTATTGTAGTTCGGTATGCTTTTAACATCTACATTTACTAACCCGTTAATATATTTGTTACATGTGTTGTTTAAAGACACTATTTGACATTGATGTGGAGGATACGGAAGTTTGTCATGTTATCGATAGCTACATGGCAAAGGCATGGAGAGTTTATCGAGCTGAGTTTCATAAGCACTTCAAACAGACAGAAGGATCAAAAGATCAAACAAATCTTGGAAACGCGAAGGCCTCACGCCCTCCCACTGTTGCCAAAGAAGTAGATTGGGAATATCTCTGTGATATGTGGTCTGATCCAAAATTCTTGGTAAAGTTGTAACAAACTTTTAAATATGTTAATTGTATTATTCAATATTTCTGAATTCGGTCAAATATTTTATCTTGCACTGTGGTTATACTTTTTTGAAGGAAACTGCAAAAAAGAGGGTTGAGGCACGTGGAAAGCGTAAGACAGATACTAGAAACGGTTCGAAGAGCACTGTACGTTATAACCTGGAGAGTGGACAACATTTGGATTTATCGTCTGGTCAAATTGAGACGTGGAGGCTTACTCACTGGGATGCAGAGAAGGGTTGGATATCTGATGATGCAGCTGCGCTTTATGTAAGTGTACTTTAATTATCTTATAATTTTACAAAGTTCACAAAATTAGTGGTGAGCATCTATAGTTTAGTTTAGGAACATTAATATAGTTTACTGTTCCTCATGCAATCTTGTTCCTCATGCAATCTTGGATGCTTTTTTGTCTAAAGAAATAATCTTGTGTACCAGAGCTAATGTCATCAATACATTGCAATGTTTATGAAGGGCAAATGAGACTTTTTGCATTTGTTGTTGGATGCACTTAATAATAGAAGTACTTTAGGTTAACCCAAACTAACTTGTGCAACAGTTACATCTTTTGACCCGTTACACATCTCGACCAACCCACCAAATTGCCAACTCTATGAAAGATAGAACTTATGTGCAAATAAACATTACGCTTTGCAAACTATTGTGTGTATCTTGTAATTTAGGACAAAAGCAGCCTTTAGTTTTTATGATTAATCATATAGTAGGTTATTATACAACATGGATTGTACTAATTGTCTAATATGTTTCACTTACAGAATGAAATGATGAAGATGAGAAAAGAGAATCCTGATCAGGGATTGATGAGCGACAAGTTGATCCTCGAGAATGTACTTGGACGATCCTCTGTTCATATGAATGGTTGGGGACGTGATCCTGTTGCAAAGGGTTCTACTCAGAAATCAAAGCGCCCTTCGTATGACGATCTGGTGGATGAAGTTCAATCGCTGAAAGCTTTTTGTGCAACAATGAAACAAGCATTGATTGATAATAATATCTTGCCTCTACCTAGCACACCTGGAGCTTCTCAAGTTAATGGTTCAGACTTTGATGAAGAAACTGACTATGAAGTTGAAGATGAAGATACAACTGTGCTTGACAAGTAATGTGCTTGACGAGTAATTTGGTGACTCATGATTCTGTTTATATAACTTTTAGTGACTTATGATACAACGTATTGTGCTTTTTTTTCTTTTAGTAGTTGGTATTTGTGGATTGAGTGTAAACAATGCTTTTTAGATGTTATGCATCGTTGATTATGGAATTTAAAGATCAATACCTACATATATTGTGTCTTATATGTACACATAACTATATTATACCAGCATATGTTTATTTCTATCTACACATAATGAAATCAATACCTACATAAAAAATAATGTTAACTACACATAATATTATAATTGGAAAATTGGATTTTAATAATCCAAGTTATTACCAATTGGCAATATTAATCCCAATTTTAAAATTGGCCTATATTAATCCCAATTATTAAGGTGTTGGATTTCATTGGACCCCCGTTAAGTTTTCCTTAACTCCGTTAGTTTTTTGCTGACGTGGCATCCACGTGGCTTTTATTAATCAGTGCCATGTCAGCAAAAAACTAACGGAGTTAAGGAAAACTTAACGGGGGTCCAATTGTGACACCCGAGAATTTCAAGGTTAACTTCCGTTAGACAAATCCGTTAGTTACGTTATAAGTGTTAACTTAGTAGCTAATGCTTAACTAGGCCGAATACGTCCACGACCTTTGGTTGATCACCGAACCCGTCCATATGTGTTATGTGTTCATCATTGATTGTCTTTATGTGCAATGTGACTCAAATAGATGACTTATTATTGAGAATAGCATGATTAATTGTAAATACTTGATTATGTGAAAATTGCCTAAATTCGGTAGTCAGCGAAACTACCGAGCGAAACTACAGATTCGCCCGGTAGCAGGCTAGACTGATCAATGTAACCGAGACCAGAGCTAGTTTCGCCTGGCTAGCGAAACTGCCAGCGAAACTAGCCTCTGATATAAATAAACTTAATAAACCCTAAGTAGCCTCATTTGCCACATCTCACAACAAACACACACACACTCTTTTCTCCTGGAGATTCTGGTCAGCCAAGAAACCATCAAGAATCATCATCTCAGCTTTGAGACAACACCCATTTGGATCCTAGATCAAATCGTGAGTCCCAAAAACCTTTATTTATGTGTTTTCTTTGGGTTTTCTTAAAAAGTATGCTCAAACCTTCATGATATTGCTTGATCTCTTAATATGTTGTCTAGGGATGCTAGTTTTACCATAAAGCCAGAAACTTTACGTTTAAAAACAAACCATGATGATGATTTATGCAATTTTGGTCATTTTAGGGTTTAGTAGTGCTTTTTGGTGATTTGGTGACAAAATGCATGTTAAACGTGTTAAAGTTGCTTGATTTATGCTAGTAAATGCCTATGAATGCTAAATAATGAATTGCATGTAAGATCAGAAGCTGTTAGGTTGATTTTTAGGCAAATCCGTATGTTTTTCGCGACCAGCGAAACTGTCTGTTCTCTGGGCGAAACTAAGTAGCGAAATTATATCTCCTTCCAGCGACACTGACCAGCGAAACTATAGTGTCGCCGGGAAACCTGACCAGACCAGCTCGAGCGAACTTACCGAGCGAAATACCTGAACGAAAGTTCAAACCAGTTTCCCTGCGAAACTAGGCTAGCGAAACTGCGTCAGTAGTTTCGGGCGAAACTAGCCTAGCGAAACTGTGTCACCGGGCATTGCCTGGCGAAAGTGCTGCCCGTGCACCTAGCGAAACTGCCTAGCGAAACTATGCTAGCGAAACTAAGACTTGACCTAAAAACCAAACTTGTGGAATTTGCTTAAGTGTTATGCCATGACTTACATGATTATGCCATGATGAAACATGTTTGATTTCTGATTCATATGAACCCTTGTTTATGATCAACCATTGGTGTCGTGTGTCGGTATGTCGAGTCATAGTTGCAACGTGCTATGTTATGGGCCATAGTGACGTTAAGTAAAGATTAGACACGAAACTAATACCTAAGACCTAATCGTGTTCTAGGTCTTCGTTAAACAACAATATTTGGATTACTTGAAGGGTAGCAGTGCAACCAAAGGTGAGTGTCACTAACCTGTTTACCGTGAGTCCGTTTGGGCCACACCGAATAACTTAACGAAAAACAATGCTGATTAAACTCGAGAGTGCTAGGCACCTCACCGATAAACTTGAGAACCCGGGATGCTCGGCACCCACTTGATGAACTAAAGTGTTTTATGGGAAACACTTGTGGACTACAAACAAACTACTTTTCTGAAACAAAACTGAAAACGTTTTAATATGGCTAGTGTAGGTTAAAGTCTGAACCACATGATATCACATGTTTTCTAAGGATGCCTTATAACTTAAAAGTCCTCAACTTAAATTGTGCCATTAATTTGTGAAAGCGAGGGGATGTTGGGTAGATCTACTGGAGTTTGACAAACTCCGCCCCGTGGCACGGGGAGTGCACGGAGGAACAATATCAGCCTATTTGACCGTGGTCCCGGGGAGGACACGGGGGAGGCAAAAACCGCGATGACTATGTCCGCACCGTACGGGATGGCTCGGCCCCCACAAAATAAGTCAGCTTTGGTACAAACTTCCTTAGAGCATGGAACAACGGATTAGCTACCCGCGATATCGGTTGAGTCCTTTAACTTTACGGAACTAGTACATACCCGATGACGTAGGTCACGGACAAACCATTTATAAACTGAGAATTAATTACGAGCATTGCTTTTCACAAACGAATAACTTGTAAGTGTACCTAGATACGAATTATGTTTATGAGACCGGGCCAATGCATGACAAGCCCACTGTGAACTCACCAACCGTTAGGTTGACACTTGCGTGGTTTAAACTTTTGCAGATCGCTAAGGAGTATCCGGAGCGGGTTGGCATGGCACATGAAGACCTTTATTTTAATTAAACTAAACTTGGGAATCCTAAAACAATGTTTATGTAAAGCACGTGGCTAGTGCTAAGACAGTATTTAATTCCGCTGCGTATGTAATTTAAGACTTTGATTTTACAACTTGTGTTTGAACTAACCTTGATTCGTTTAGTATTTGTAACTATGGTTGTGGATCCTGGTCTAGTCGCGCCCCTTAACGGTATAAACTCCGTTAGTGGTATTATGGGGGTGCGACACCAATGAAATCCAACACCTTAATAATTGGGATTAATGTAGGCCAATTTTGAAATTGGTATTAATATTGGCCAATTGGTAATAACTTGGATTATTAAAATCCAATTTTCCTATTATAATTACCCACACATTTATTTAATGAAATTGCAATGACTTAACGACACATAATAATATGTTTTACCTACACATATATATTGTGGGTATATCCTACTATATACCTACACATATTATGTGTAGATACAATTATATATACCATGTCAGCATCAACATCAGCTGCCACGTCACTATAATATACCTACACATAGTATGTGTAGGTAAAAATGTATCTGCCATGTCAGCATCCACGTAAGATGCCACGTCACTATTATATACCTACACATAATATGCGTAGGTAAAAGCCTCCGCCATGTCAACATCCACCACGCGCCACGCGCGTGTTATTTAAAGAAAATGTAACGCTTTTACCAACACATATTAATAATATTAACTACACATATATGTGTGGGTAAAATCGACCATATACCTACACATAAAATATGTGTAGGTATAGACATTTATCTTCAGTGCTCCGGCCACACATACTCACACTTAATTTATGTGTAGGTACAAAAAAATACCGACGAATTATACACATTTTCCCACACATATCATGTGTGGGTGAACACCCTAATTTCTTGAAGTGTGTTGACTTGGGCCGATCCCAAAACTACTAATGTTTATCTGGTATTTGCAGGTTTCTTCAAGACGACCTATTATGCGTGTGTTGCTGATAGTGAAGAACTTGCATAATTTAGAGTTTCAATGCTTTATCATTCTCTAAAAAGTTTTCAAAAGAACTTTGTGATAAAATTCTGTTTTTCAAAATCTAAAACTGCAAAGTGACAGTTTTTGGTCGATCAATATTCTTTCTTTTACGTATTTTACAAGTAGTAGTTGTACATATGTTTAGGGGGAGAAAATGACAAAATCCAAAAATAATGCCTTGTTTTGTTAAAATGAAAAATCCAAAAATAGAGTTTTTCATTTTAGGGGGAGAAAAAGGCAATGCAAAAGATAAAAAATGAAAAAGATCAAAATTGAGAAATTGATCATTGGAAAATGATGGTACATTTTGAAAAAGCCATAAGATTATTGTTCGATATGCTAGGTAGACTCGGCAAATCAGAAATTATACAAATGTGATATACATTAAATCTGATGCTTGACCTAGTGGACAACATCTTGATGCGTATTTCAAGATATCAAGAAAAAGATATGTGAAAATAAAATGAGAAGTCACTATGTATACATGTGTTCATTTTGCAAGGATTTAAACTTGTTTGATTTTCTTTGTTTTCTTAAATGATCGGACTATCTCTGCGTGTCCACAAGACCGACCTAATAGTTTCGTATAACTAATCGGACTTTCTCTGTGTGTACGGGAGTACCGACCTGATTGTTGTTGGGTTATACAATTTCAACTTGTTTTATTTTTTAATTTGTTAAATCTGAGGCCTTATCTACGTATTCAAAGATCGACCTTAAGGTAGACGATTTAACGTTCTTATTTCTTTTTGCATGGAACACAGTTGACTATATCATGAATACAAAATACATTGTAAAATTCACAAATATAATCACATGAAAAGTATGTGAAACATATCTGAATATGTCTGATAGTGTGGGGTACACTGGTCATAGCAAATTAATCAATACCTTAACATATCCGGATGTTATGAGTATGATTCTATCAGAGTTTAAAGTTAGACAAATTATATCTACAATCGACATGGATTATGTGATAAAATAATTGAAATTGAAGTGTACTTCAGTGCGTTGTGACCAATATGATCCCAGATAGTGATCTTTCTCAAATAAAAAATAGAGTGTAATTCAGTATTGAACTTATGTTTCATATCTGAAAGTTCCAAAAAGATTTTAGGTGTGTTTCGATCTAAAGTTTCTAAAAGCCAAAGAGATTTTATTTCTTGTTTGTTTTCGATCGATCTACACTTTATACAAGAACAAAATTACAAAATCAATATCTTGGATTCTGAAAGAGAAGTTTTGCGCCAAGATTAACTTAATTTTGGTAAATCAAATGGAAAAACCGCACTTTTGTCTTCTGAAGTTGCAGGTTCTGTGTGTTAAGACTCAAGCACGGTGAAAGGGGGAGTTTAATGTACTTTTCACAAGTGGATCTTGAAGTTCAAAGATTGTTCAAGAGTGATCCAGCCATGCAAGCTCTATTTCTGACAAGGTTTCAAGTTGAAGATCGGATGCAGCAATGTTGAAGATTGAAGACCAGATTTAGTTAGAATAGATACACTACACGTTAAAGGGGAGTTTGTTAGAGCATATTCCTATGATACAGTGTGTCTCGTGTATTGTATCTATGTGAGAGCATATGTGTGAGTCTAGGGCAGCGTACCATGGTCTGTACTATATTGGTATGCTGCCCAACGTACCAATGGTACGTTGGGTAGATGGTACGAAGGCTAGTTTGTGTCACCTATAAATAGGTTTGTTGATACATGTCCTAATCGTCATGTGAAGTATCGAATACAAGACGAATCACACAATATTGCTGAGGTCCGAACTCAGGCCGAACCTGGAGTTCGGACATGGCCGAACGTTGGGCCGAACCTGAGGTTTGGACCAGCGTGGTTCAACTTGTATAAATAGGATGTCTTGTATAGAATTCATAAGCTTCTGGGTCATATATTCTCTATGTACTTTGTGGTTATCTCTGTGGTTAATACAAAGCATATTTGTATTACTCTTCTTGTTTTACTCGTTTACATTGATTTCATTACAACTAAGTAGAAGATCCACACGCTCAGGTAATTTCAAGTGGTATCAGAGCAAGGTTTGCTCTACTAGTCGGAAATCAGTGTTTCTCGGAGTATTGAGTTCAAATTCACAATTTTGCGAAAATGTCAATCATGTTTGAGTTTGTTTGATTGTTTTGAGTGTGCTTTGCATCAAAAATTCATTCCTGAGTTGTTTCTAT